>CM070823.1:44226992-44742614 GCA_036326025.1 Chrosomus eos
TGTGCGCGCCTCCAAAAAATAAATTTAACAGAAGTGTTCTTCATTATTCTCTGGTGTGTAAAGCTGAAGTGCGTTCACAGATGTCGTGTGTTTTCTGATTCTGGAACACATGTGCTCATACACAGATAATCAGCGCTTACATCATCAAGCGTTTCACGATATCCTTACAGTGTCGATGTGCGACCCACATTTTAAATCAAACATGTAGATGTTCAACACTTAATATAACCTCATTTATAAAGTTTTCCACTCATTTAATGCCATTTTACAGTCTTTATTTTTACGCATTCGATGGAAGAAACTTGAGAGGTTCTAAAATCATGTTTTATATTGAAGCGTATTTTCGAGAGGTTGTGTAAGTCTGCAGACCAGACTCCTCTTTTACCAGGGCTCGCTCTCTTCCTGTTCCACATCTTTAAAAAAGATGAAACCTTTTTTCCTTTTTTTCGGTGTGCTTCTTCAAGAGGTTTTCTCTGGTCAGCCTGAATTACATTCCCATGTTCGGGCGGTGAAGAAAAACACGAGCTCTCGCCAGCGAGCAGACGTTCCCGAGCCAGAGTTATGACTTACACTCGTCTCCGGCGCCGGGACGCTCACGGGATCTGAGACGCAGCAGAATTAGGAACAAATGGAAGCACTTTATCTTCCTGGTGCTAGTTTAACTCTCCAGAAATATTAACATCCCTACAAGCTTCTGTACTAACATGAGTCAAGATCTATCTGAGTCCAAGTGAACATCTTTCTGTCTCTTTCCAGTTTATAAGACTTCTGGGAAACTCCTGGGAGAGTTCACCCGTGACACTTTACTATAAGATTCATGAGTTAACATGAACTAATAATGAACAATAGGTTGTATTTGTTAACATTAGTTAATGCACTGTGAACTAACATAAACAATGAACAGCTGAATTATTATTAACTAATATTAAAAAAGATTAGTAAATACTGTAACAAATGTGTTGTTCATGTTCGTTAATACAATAACTAATGAATCTTATTGTAAAGTGTTACCCATCCATTCTTGCATTGTGGCATTCTTGCAGTTGCTGTCTACTTTATGAATTATTGAATGCCATACTTCATCGTTCAGATCATACTGTTCCAGAGCCAAAATAAACCAGACTTTATTTTTATTTAATGCCTCTGCTACAGTCGTCTAATAGCCGGTGATCACATGACCCGAGAACCGCTAACTGTTACTGTTACTGTCCAGAAAAGTGCAGCTGCAAATATGAATATGAAAGGATGTTTGATAAATACTTCATGCGAGTGATGGATAGCAGACGTGTGTTTCCCAGAACTGTGTGGTCTCCTCAACACACACTTCTTCTTCTTCTCCCACAGCTCAATCTCATCTTCCTGGCCGTGACGATGTACAAGATGCTGAAACACTCCACGTCTATGAAACCCGAGTCCAGCCGGCTGGAGAACATACGGTCAGATCATATTCATAATCACAGAGCAATCTCACAGCTTCATATTCATAATCTCAGATCAATCTCACAGCTTCATATTCTCATGCTTTCTCTCATATTCACAGCTCAACTCATCATCATGATCGCTTTATTCAGAGTGGCAGGACTTTAAACTGATAAGAGTATGATTTGTAGTTTTTCAGATCTGGATCTGGACCTGTGAATTCTCCAACACGGCTAATCGGGGTTTATGGGAATAATTATAGGAAGCATTACCGTTTGGAGCAGCGTGTTATTAACGCATCGCTCCGCTTCTTCCTGCGATGTGAGATCACCGTCTGACCCGCTCATACACATTAACTCACGCATGTTTCCAGATGGGCCATGAAACACACGGTGTTTTATTGCACCCAGAGTCGTGATAACTTTAAAAACCGCAGCTCGGCGTGTCCGTCTGAAGGATCATCCGCTCAGGATCATGTGATCTCCTCAGGAACTGCTGTAGGGAACGAGTGTGGTGATAAACTGCGGTCTTAGACTCGGCTATATCTGGGTGGTCTGATCGTCAGAGTGGGTTATATTTATATATAACTAATCTTACTTTTTTTTTTTTTTTTTTTTAAATCATTAATTTGTGTGTTTGTGTAAATGAAATTACTCAGAGAGAGAAATAAACTCCAGAGTTTTGCTTCTCGTTACAATCAACAAAGTGCAGAAACACTGTAAATAAGATTAATCAATGCAAACAGCGAAAACACTTTACAGTAACGTTCATGAGTTAATGTATTAACTAACAGGAACTAACAGTGATCAATACTTCTGTTACTGTATTAGGTAATTGTTAATAATAATCCAGCTGCTCATTGTTTGTTCATGTTAGTAACTAATGTTAACTAATACAACCTTTGATTTTAATGACGTATTAGTAAATGTTGAAATGAATATTAACTAAGATTAATAAATGCTGTAGAAATATTGTTTATTATTAGTTTACGTTAACTAAACTACTTATGTGGTAAGTAGCGTGTAATAAGCGGGATAATGTACATCCCTAGCCTGGGAAAACCCAGACATTTGCTCTGCAAGTAAGTCTGGGACAGAGCTCATTCAAGCCCATTTCCAATCCGCCGAAATCAAGCCACCAATCAGAAACGTTGGGTTGGCTTTACACGATGACGACAGCGTAGCGACGGTGAAGCACATTTTATACATTTACAAAGATGAATGTCGGCGTGGAACATCACTCGTTCGAATCAGCTATCGCGTCTGTTTTAAGCGATTTGAACGTTTCCTTTTTGTTAAAACCCGAGCAAAGAACAACACTCGCTCTGCATACGTCATCTCCTTCATCGCTCTGATTGGTTAGCTCTATCCAATTGCACCCAGAGGCACTTGAGCGACGTCCGTTGGTGACGCCCCTTTGGAAATGATTTGTCTATGAAGCTTTGCCAGACCATAACTCAGTTATTATTGAGAATGCTTTGGTTTTAACCAGGCTAGTACATCCCTTACTTAACCAATGAACCTTATTGTAAAGTGTTACCAAAACAGCCATAAACTAGTTCAGAAAGACGCACACTTTATTGAACTTTATTGATTAAAATTTACACAGCTTGCTGTGTAAATATGTACAAACAGAAGTAGTTGATTGACAGTCTGAAAGTAGATTGTAATCGTTCACTGGAAACTGTCTCACGCTTCGCTGGTCGAGGAAGACGCCACCACTCGTCTGTACACTGATAACATCTAACACTCATTCAGGATCGGAAAGAGAGTTTAAATACAAAAGCTATTAGAGAAAAATTAGAAATATAGGGACAGAAATGTAAAAGTCCCCATTTAGTCAATAATTGTATCCCTTAAAACTCATCTTTAATCACCAAAATGACATATTTAAATATTTTATCCTTAAAACACATGATTCATGCCTTAAAATATCTTGAATGTAACTCGACACCCTTGCCTCATTTAGTATGTGTGGTGCTATGAATATGCAAATGAGCCCCGCCTCCACTCACTCACTCATTCACTCAGAGATCCACTGGCTGACGATCACACGTTGATCTGATTGGTTACTGTAGTTTGTGACGTCAGAAACACCAGCGATTTCAGTGTTTTTGAGACTGTCTTTGGTTCACTGCAGTTTTAAGCAGAAAATACTCAGCAATGCTGTCGACTTATGAATTTACACATGCTTTAAAAACACCACATAGACATATAAACAACATTAAAATCTGTATCTTCACCGCAGGGATTGATGTTTCGAGCGGTCCCGCTGGTATGGTCTGTTGTAAAGTGTTGTGCTGGTGTGTGTGTGTGTGTGTGTGTTCAGGTGCTGGGTGTTCGGGGCGTTCACACTGCTGTGTCTTCTCTGTCTGACGTGGGCGTTCGGTCTGCTTTTCCTCAACGACTCCTCTGTCATTATGGCGTATCTCTTCACTATCTTCAACACCTTACAGGGGATGTTCATCTTCATCTTCCACTGTCTTCTGCAGAAGAAGGTAAACCATACACACCTGTGGAAACCTTCATCATACTCCTCTTCATCACTGAAGACTGCTGAACGTGATGAATATTGATTCATAATGCCAAAGGCATTCTTTGAGCTCATGGTACTTTAAGTAAAACAAATTCAAGGTTGTCTTTTTAAGAGGTTATTTACTTTATGCATTAAACAAAATATATACTTAGTTATTACAGTTAAAATGAAAAAGTGTTGCAATCCAGTTTTACTTCAGGCACATTTGTGAATGAAACGTCTGTCAGTGTATTAAAATATCAATAATGAATGGCGTTTTCTTAAATAGTGTTTACAAAACGTTGACTCCAGTTTGAAGCGTTACACACTGAAAGACGTTTAGAGACAGATTTGGCGGGGGGATTATCATATAATATTATTATGAATCATAATATACATATTATTTATATTATACTTTTATTACACTACATGTGAGCGGTTATATTTTCACAATATCAAGCTTTTAATTAAATCCCCTCACAACATACACAATGCAAAAAAGTATATTTTTTCCTTTTTCAATCTGCCATGTACTGTACCTGATATATATCCACAATAATCCGTATCCAATTGAATTATCAGAATCAAAATGTCATCTCTCGGTGGAGTTAGTGTCAGTATCCAGCCTTAGACAAACTCATCATCCCAGATATTAAATATTAGATATTAAAATAAACCTCTAGTTGAATTAAAGTTCAACAATCTCATTTAATCCAGAAACACAGAAATCAAACAGGCGTGATATTTAACACTTGTAAATCAAGTGAGGTTAAATCCATAAAGTGTATTTGTATTATTGAACATATTTAATTATTGCAGGTGTGCATAAAGTTCCATGTTTATACTTCCCTTTTTTAATCAATTTTAAGGAAATATTGAATCTTGTTTTGTGCGAGTGAGAAGTGCAGAACATGTGTTTCAGAAATCAGCATCGCTCTATATTTCAGCAGCATGTGTGCCATACTTTACTACGAGAGGGATTTACCTAACTCTGTGCGTGCTGTATTTACACTTCAGCTGAGATACATGTTACATCTCACACAGCGCAAAAGTATGAGTGTTTGAGGAGTGTTTTCTGCAAACCCCATGATGCCTTCAGAGGGTTCACCAGTTACTGGAGTAATATTCTGGCTTATTCTCAAGTCTTCAGTGTGTCAGTAACACCAAAGTTATGCTTGGAGTCAGTTGTTAACACAAATTATGAACAAATTGCTTGTTTTTCTATGCATTTTATTTTTAATAGATTTTTTTGCATAGTAAATGTAAACTTGTTGCTGCAGTTCAGCCCTTTTTCCCAAATCATTTAGTCAGATAAATGTCTTAACCGCTCAAGTTTAGTGTTTTGTCGTTCTGTGATATCATGCTGATATTGTGGTGTTTTGTGGCAGGTGCGTAAAGAGTACAGTAAGTGTGTGCGTCAGTCTCAGTGCTGTAGTGCTGTCCCGTCTGAAGGAGCTCACGCTGCTAACAAACCCTCGGGCTCCAGGTCCAGCGCGCGATACTCGTCCGCCACACAGGTACTGCTACATCTACTGTTATATACATCTATGCATTTGGCAGACGCTTTCATCCAAAGTACACATTTACATTCTTATCAGTTCTTGCTTTCCCTGGGAATCGAACCCGTGACCTTGGCGTTGCAGGCGCCTACGCTCTACTGTTTGAGAGATCTTATAAGCCATCCAAAGCTACATCTCTAACCTCTCAGGCTCGGATGATCAACACGGTGCTGTAAGCCCACTGACCTGTGTGATATTATCATTATCTATAGTGTTTACCAAGCCCACCCTCTACAGACAGTCATGTGGAAATCTGCTCATTTAAACCACATTCAAGGGTTTCAAACGCTCTGCCGTTTACAAGTTTGGGATCGGTTTGATTTTTTATGTTTTTAAAAACATCTGCTCACAGAGGCTACATTTATTTGATTACAAATACAGAAAAACAGTAATATTGTGAAAGATTATTATAATGTAAATCAGCTGTTTTCTATGTGAATATATAGTAAAGTTTAATTTGTTCCTGTGATCAAAGCTGAATTTATCATCATTACTCCAGTCTTCAGTGTCACATGATCCTTCAGAAATCACTATAATATGTTGATTTGATGCTCAAAAAACATTTATGATTATCAATGTCGGAAACAGTCCGTACTGGAAAAATCTCACTGACCCCAAACTTCTGAACTGCAGTGTACGTCACAAACAACTGACAGTCATAACCTAAATATCACTTTTATTTACACTAACCAGCATTATAATTCAGTATTATTAACACTTTTCTCAGCATCTGTTACCTTCGACGTTTCATTTTGAGCCAGACATGACGATTTCGGATCATTATATCAGTGACGGGACGACAGGAGAACAGCAGCCGTTGTGATATCATATTTAATATTATTGAAAACAATCCGCTCGATCTTCTTCTGTTTCTTCGGTTTCAAGTAATGAGTAACTGTTTTCATGAAATGTGGTGGAGTAAAAAAAAGCATGACATTATGATTTTAATGTAGTTAAGTAAGATTCCCTAATTAAAAATGCTCTGATAAAGTACACACGTGACACACTACGTATAAACTGTCATTAAGGATTTTAATAATCAGGTAAAGGAGTGTACGTCTGTGTGATATTACGCTGTACCCACATTGGACCAGCGGTTTATAAGTGGATGAATGATTTAGCAGTGAGCGCCATCTTCTGGTCAGACGCGGGAATTCCTTCGCCACGACGCTCACAGTGCATTATGGGTATTCTGTAGCTGCTGAGCGTACACTCGTTATTGCAGTGCATTGTGGGATTGAATGAGTGAATAACATCCACTATGGTTTGGGACACCACTGCAAATGTGTTCCCTCATATAGTGCTTTATTTATTGTGGTGTGTGTGTGTGTGTGTGTGTGTGTGTGTGTGTGTGTGTGTGTGTGTGTGTGTGTGTGTGTGTGTGTGTGTGTGTGTGTGTGTGTGTGTGTGTGTGTGTGTGTGTGTGTGTGTGTTGTGTGTGTGTGTGTGTGTGTGTGTGTGTGTGTGTGTGTGTGTCCACAGAGCCGCATCAGGAGGATGTGGAACGACACGGTGAGGAAACAGTCCGAGTCTTCCTTCATCTCTGGAGATATCAACAGCACTTCCACACTAAACCAAGGTGAACACACACTACTGTAGATGAACACACACTAAACCAAGGTGAAACACCACACACTGCTGTAGATGTACAGACACTACACGGCTTTTCTGCGTGTTTAACATAGGGTTTGGCTTATGGTATGTGCATGTAATTATGCACAATTTATTGTAATTATTGTAGGAACTACATGTAAGGAAGGACACAGCACAGGAGATCTTTAACCCTCTGGGGACCAGGGTGTTTTTGGGGCACTTGGGATGTTTTGACATGCACTGACATTTGTGCTTTTTTCAGTTATTTATAAACATGTTAATGGCAAAGGTGTAAATTCACTCTATATAGCACAAACGGGGCTACCATAATATGTGAGCAACATGTATGTACATGTTTGTATTTTTGAGAGAAAATTATTTATGCATGGTTATTGAAAAAACTACAAATTAAAGTTTCTGAAATAAGGGAAACATAACATATACTAAATATGAGTCCACAAGACTTTTGACTAATGGAAGTTGTCGCCTAGAGTTTTTGCTTCTAAATGATCTGAAAATCATCTTGCCTAATCATTCACATAACACAATAGATTGATTAAAATTGTGAAAAACATTTTTTTGTTTGCCAAGGCAATATGCGAATGGGCGTCAACTGCCCAACCCCCTTGTGAATAATTATTTGGTTCACACCTGAGAAGACAGACCTGCATAGTAATGAGCCTTTCATTCAGGTGTGAGAAAGAATGCAAGGACCCCAAAGAATGCACGTCTGTGCATTTTTGTTCCCCAGAGGGTTAATAAACTATGAGGATTTATTACAGAATGATGATCTATATACGGACAGCTGAAGTGAGACGAATGCTGAATGCAATATAACAATTACTGAAATATATAAATACAGATAAAAGTGTTTTATAAGATCCACATTGAGAACATTGTATTAATTTAAAATGTAAAACTTTTTTTGGCAAAAGTTAACTTAAAACCTTTGTGTATAAAGGTGTTCATTATGTATATATGTATAATATATAATGCATCATATCTTTTCATAAATAATTGTAACCAGAGTTAAAATGCATAATACAATTTTACTTCCTACATTTTTTAACAATGCTTAATTCATGCATTAAAATACTTTTTTAACCCATTATTCATAAAGACTGCAAGTAAAGTGTTGCCACCTTTTTATTACAATAGTAACACTTTAGTTTAGGGTCTAATTCTCACTATTAACAAGTTGCTTATTATCATGCATATTACTATGATATTGGCTGTTTATTAGTACTTATAAAGCACATATTAATGCCTTATTCTGCATGATCTCTTAATAACCCAATACCTAAACTTAACAACTACCTTACTGACTATTAATTAGGAGTTTATTGAGGAAAACTTTGTAGTTAATAGTGAGAATTGGACCCTAGTCTAAATTGTGACCTAAAATTAAAGTGTGACCTAGTAATTAAATTAATAATAAATAATAATTACCGGTAGTATAATTGTGTTGCCACAGCCGCAAGATAAAGCAGCAGATAAAAGAAAGTACCACAATGAACAATGCTTGCAATGACCATAAATTATGTAGAAACTGAACAGTTGTATGCCTTTGCTCTGTTTTTATTGTAATAATGAAGATACATCTGGTGTCTCTTTTTTTACTGATATAATGTTTGTTCGTGGCATTATCCATCTAACTAGCTATTTTATCAGCCTGTATTTATAGCACTGCAAAAAGCATTTGTTAAGTTTTTCCCATCGCATGCTACATACAGGTTTATAAAAATGATAAAGAAATAAATCAGTTGATAGTTTTCAGTCACATGACCAGAAGAGCAAATCGCCACACCGCCATCACCTCTACAAAGAGGAAAAACTAACATGTGAACAAATGCTAGTTTGTGTTCCTGCTTAAGGTGAGACACGGCAGGCAAAAACATCGTTTTTTTTTCACTGGTCAATTTTGAGATTTTGGGCTATTTGTCTTCAATAACATGTCGTCTTTCAGACTTGTGGTGAAAAAAACATTGTTGTCGGATCCAAATATGGTCATTTCCTTTTTATCAGAAACCAATCGTGAAAGTACAATGGGCATTTAACTCTAAAACCGAAATCTCATTGGCTGATGTCAATTTCTGACAACGTGATTTGTTCAGATGCATCACGTGACGTGCTCTGACATTTAGATGTGTGTTTTTGACTGTTTTTCTGTTCAGTTGAAGGCCATAAATCAGAATCAGAATCAGAATCAGAAAGAGCTTTATTGCCAAGTGTGCTTGCACACACAAGGAATTTTCTTTGGTACTGAAGCTTCCAGTGCACATATACAGATACAAATACAACAAGAAACAGTAATACAAAATCTAAAAATAAAATTATAAAAAAAAAATATATATATATATATATATATATGAAAATACTATAAAATATAAAATATAAGGCCACGGTTGGGTTTAGTCAGAATAAACATTTTCGGATTATGAACATATATACAGTATTTTGAATAGTATGAATAAATATAAATATAAATAACCTGAGTTTAGGAGATATTGCACTAAACAGTGGGGGTATTGCACTTAAAGGCATATGCCTTGGGAGATATGTTAACTGTTCAGGAGGGAAATGGCCTGTGGGAAGAAACTGTTCCTGTGCCGAGATGTTCTTGTGGCCAGTGATCTGAGTCTCCGTCTTGACGGTAACAGTTCAAACAGGTGGTGTCCAGGGTGAGTGGAGTCTGTGATGATTTTACCTGCTCTCTTCCTCACTCTGGAAGAGTACAGGTCCTGGAGGGTTGGCAGGGGGGCACCAATGATCCTCTCTGCAGTCCGGACTGTCCGCTGTAGTCTCATGATGTCTGATTTGGTAGCTGAACCAAACCAGACAGTGATGGAAGTGCATAGGACAGACTCAATAACGGCTGAGTAGAACTGAATCAGCAGCTCCTGTGGCAGGTTGAACTTCCTCAGCTGGCGAAGGAAATACAGTCTCTGCTGGGCCTTTTTCACAATGGAGTCAATGTGATTGTCCCACTTCAGGTCCTGAGAGATGATAGTGCCCAGGAACCTGAATGACTCCACTGCTTCCACAGTGCTGTTCATGATGGTGAGTGTGGGGGAGTGCTGGGCTGTTCCTCCTGAAGTCCACGGTCATCTCCACTGTTTTGAGCGTGTTCAGCTCAAGGTTGTTATAACTGCACCAGACAGCCAGCTGTTCAACCTCCAGTCTGTGTTACAACCTCCAACCTCAAATGCTGTGTTACAAGTTTTAATGTGATTTAGGTGGTTTGTATTGTTGTTGCTGATGATTTGATACGATATTGTGTCTGTAAATAGTTGTTTCCACTAAAAAAAGTATGCATTTTTACATTACAAATCTTTAAATGCTGTTTTCTCAAAATGAGTTTTTTGTCATTTTCCAGTAGAAACTTCTCAGCCTCTCTTGATTTCTGTTTATTACACATTCATTCTAAATACAAGTTTCTGCAAAGTTTCTGGATTGACAACCATATTTAAAGACATGATTGAATTGGAAACGTCAGTGATTGGCAGTGATTGCCAATGGACGAGACAAAGAGGGACACTTTTTTTTAAAGTACTTAATTAACAGTTTTAGCTCTGGTACTGAAATTGGCACTAAGAACCGCACAGGGAAAGCTGTGTTTTAACATCACTGTCTTACTACATTAGTACCCAGTAAAGCGCGGTTATAAATATCTGGTGGTCAGTGGAGGAAAGCCTGGTTTTGGTGTTCCTGTAACGGTGTGACGTCTATTACAAACTATGAATAGTAGAATGTGTGGCTTTCAATGCTTAATTGGATATTTTATTGTTTAATTTTCTTAATTTTCATCTGCATTGGGATGTGTGCACATCAAGTGATGTTCTAGTGGGATCCGGCGACACTATAATGCAGATACTGTAGTCCAGGTGTGCCCAACCCTGCTCCTGGTGATCGACTGTCCTGCACAGTTCATCTCCAACCCTAATCAAACACACCTGAAGGTCTTCAATTAAGGTCTTAACAACCAATTAAGGTCTTCAGGATTACTTGAAAATTAAAGGCAGGTGTGTTTGATCAGGGTTAGAGATAAACTGTGCAGGACAGTCGATCGCCAGGAGCAGGGTTGGGCACACCTGCTGTAGTCACTTGGGTTTGGGTTTTTGAAAGGACGCTTTTAAAAAAAATGATCCATTATGTAGGCTTTGTAAAAGTGTTGGTGTTGAGAGGACGATGTCCGGCTCTTGACAGCATTAGTGTGACTGTGTTTGAGTTGTTCTTGTGCTCAGCTGTGATCAGGACACTCTTTACACTCCATATCTAGATGTGTTTTGGTGGATCGATCACAAGTAGACGAGGGAAACACATTTCCGTTTACACCTGGTGTTTTAATCCGTCTCTTCTGTCCACTTTCACACACTTCTGTCCTGATTTCTTCAGGTAAATGTGTGTAATTGTGTGCGTTTCTTCAGATCTCTCAGTCTAATGGACGAAATAACCTCAATGTACATACGAACACGACCCGAGACGACAGAAAGAAACACACACGGAGAACGTCAGCTTTAGTTTCTGCTCTGATAGTCATGTGACGTGCCTCTAGGGTGTGCGGTTTAGGGGTATGATTCTCGCTTCGGGTGCGGGAGGTCCCGGGTTCAAATCCCGGACGAGCCCCCATATCTGTCACTGAGCTGCGACAAATGAGGGAGGCAACAAGAACAAAAGCCAATCAAAGAGTCTTTATTAACAATAAAGAATAAGCTACGTAAATTAACGCAAACACAGGCCTGCAAACATAACTCCCCAAACTAAACTAATACATAAAGCAAACAAATAAAACAGCAACCCAAAATAACAGAAAACCAGAGGGTAACCGAAACACCTAAAGTCAGAGAACCATTACCTTTTATTATCCTCTGCAGGTGTTTCACATTAATCATTAATTATTTAATGATAGAGGCACGTCACAGTCTAAAGACCAGCCGAACGCTGCGAGTGTGTGTTAGACATCAGGAATGATGAGAAAACATTGTGTTTGGTACGTTTTTCATCCTCAAACCAAACCTGTGTCTCCAGCCGACAGTTAAACCCCGTCTGGCTAGAGCTCTTCTCATAAAGTTACGCATTAGATCAGTAGACAGAGATAAGATGCTCTTTAGTGTCTGTTTGAACACATTTGGTCACATGAGCGTTTACACCACGAAAGCAATACAGTCTAATGTGTTTTCGACTCCCTCTGGAAGTGGTGTAAAGTGGACAAGCTGGAGACCTCTTAACCCCCGTTTACTGTTGTATTTAGTGCCGTCCACTAGTGATGCGATCGACCCAACACATCTTAACACCCGTTCCTGTAGCTCATCCCAGTGGATGCTCTCACTGGAGGTGTTCAGGAGAGATGCCCTGATGTGACTGTGAAGTGCTTTGAGTGTACAGTAGTACATATAAATGCCTCATTCACTCACTCATATTTCTCTGTAATTTGGCATGGTGAACGGTTGCATGCTGTAAACAGAGACATGAACGCTAGTATCTGAAGTCAAACATCATATCAGTTCTAGTGAATGATGAAGAGATATTCTTGTTCTCGTCTGTCCAAGCACACACGTCTGAAATATTGGACCAGAAAAACTTCATGTGATCCTCCTCTGCTCTCTTCTTTTCTCACGCTCCTCTGTTTATCTGTTCCACAGGCATGACGGGCAACTATCTGCTAACTAACCCTCTCCTCCGGCCTCACGACACTAACAGCCGCTATAACAACCTCCTGGCGGAGACCCTGGTGTGCAGCGCTGCGTCTCCTGCAGGTGCTCACGGGCCGTCCTGACACACACTGGCCTGTCCCGACACACACGTCCTGTACAGACACACACTCGTCCAGTACAGACACGTCCTGTACACACACACTCATCCAGTACAGACACAAACGGGCCCGTCCCGACACACACTGGCCCGTCCCGACACACACTGGCCCGTCCCGACACACACTGGCCTGTCCCGACACACACTGGCCCGTCCCGACACACACTGGCCCGTCCCGACACACACTGGCCCGTCCCGACACACACTGGCCCGTCTCGACACACACTGGCCCGTCTCGACACACACTCGTCCAGTACAGACACGTCCTGTACACACACACTCGTCCAGTATTCACTCACACGGGCCCGTCCCGACACACACTGGCCCGTCCAGACACACACGGGCCCGTCCTGACACACTCGGGCCCGTCCCGACACACACTGGCCCGTCCCAACACACACTGGCCTGTCTCGACACACACTCGTCCAGTACAGACACACACGGGCCCGTCCCGACACACACTGGCCCGTCCCGACACACACTCGTCCAGTACAGACACGTCCTGTACACACACACTCGTCCAGTACAGACACACACGGGCCCGTCCCGACACACACTGGCCCGTCCCGACACACACTGGCCTGTCTCGACACACACTCGTCCAGTACAGACACGTCCTGTACACACACACTCGTCCAGTACAGACACACTCGGGCCCGTCCCGACACACACTGGCCCGTCCCAACACACACTGGCCTGTCTCGACACACACTCGTCCAGTACAGACACACACGGGCCCGTCTCGACACACACTGGCCTGTCTCGACACACACTCGTCCAGTACAGACACGTCCTGTACACACACACTCATCCAGTACAGACACAAACGGGCCCGTCCCGACACACACTGGCCTGTCTCGACACACACTCGTCCAGTACAGACACGTCCTGTACACACACACTCGTCCAGTACAGACACACACGGGCCCGTCCCGACACACACTGGCCCGTCCAGACACACACGGGCCCGTCCCGACACACTCGGGCCCGTCCCAACACACACTGGCCTGTCTCGACACACTCGTCCAGTACAGACACACACGGGCCCGTCCCGACACACACGGGCCCGTCCCGACACACACGGGCCCGTCCCGACACACACGGGCCGTCCCGACACACACGGGCCCGTCCCGACACACACTGGCCCGTCCCGACACACACTCGTCCAGTACAGACACGTCCTGTACACACACACTCGTCCAGTACAGACACACACGGGCCCGTCCCGACACACACTGGCCCGTCCCGACACACACTGGCCTGTCTCGACACACACTCGTCCAGTACAGACACGTCCTGTACACACACACTCGTCCAGTACAGAACACAACGGGCCGCCCGCCGCGTCCACACACACTGGCCCGTCCCGACACACACTGCCTGTCCCAGACACACACTGTCCTGTACAGACACACACTGGCCCGTCCCGACACACACGGGCCCGTCCCGACACACACGGGCCCGCCAGACACACACGGCCCGTCCCCGACACACACTGGCCAGTACTCGACACACACTCGTCCAGTACAGACACGTCCGTACACACACACCTCGTCCATACAGTGACACACACGGGCCCGTCCCGACACACATCGGCCCGTCCGACACACACGCCCAGTCCGACACACACGGGCCCGTCCCGACACACACTGCCAGTCAGACACGTCCTGTACCACACACTCTCCAGTACAGACACACTCGGGCCCGTCCCGACACACACTGGCCCTCCAAACACCTGTCGCCTGTCTCGAACACACACTCGTCCAGTACAGACACACACGGGCCCGTCCGACACACACTGGCCTGTCTCGACACACACTCGTCCAGTACAGACACGTCCTGTACACACACACTCTCCAGTACAGACACAAACGGGCCCGTCCCGACACACACTGGCCTGTCGCTCGACACGCCACGTCGCCCTCAGTACAACACGTCCTGTACACACACACTCGTCCAGTACAGACACACACGGGCCCGTCCCGACACACACTGGCCCGTCCGACACACACGGGCCCGTCCCGACACACTCGGGCCCGTCCCAACACACACTGGCCGTCCGACACACTCGTCCGTACAACACACATCGGCCCGTCCGACACACACGGGCCCGTCCCGACACACACGGGCCCGTCCCGACACACACTGGCCCGTCCCGACACACACTCGTCCAGTACAGACACGTCCTGTACACACACACTCGTCCAGTACAGACACACACGGGCCCGTCCCGACACACACTGGCCCGTCCCGACACACACTGGCCTGTCTCGACACACACACCGTCCAGTACAGACACGCCTGTACACACACACTGGTCCAGTCGACACACACGGGCCCGTCCCGACACACACTGGCCCGTCCCGACACACACTGGCCGTCCCGACACACACGTCCTGTACAGACACACACTGGCCCGTCCCGACACACACTGGCCCGTCCCGACACACACGGGCCCGACCAGACACACACGGGCCCGTCCCGACACACACTGGCCTGTCTCGACACACACTCGTCCAGTAACAAGCACGTCCTGTACACACACCTCGTCCAGTACAGACACACACGGGCCCGTCCCGAACACACAGGGCCCGTCCCGACACACACGGGCCCGTCCCGACACACACTGGCCCGTCCCGACACACACTGGCCCGTCCCGACACACACTGGCCCGTCCCGACACACACTGGCCCGTCCAGACACACTCGGGCCCGTCCCAACACACACTGGCCCGTCCCGACACACACTGGCCCGTCCCGACACACACTGGCCCGTCCCGACACACACTGGCCCGTCCCGACACACACTGGCCCGTCCAGACACACTCGGGCCCGTCCCAACACACACTGGCCCGTCCCGACACACACTGGCCCGTCCCGACACACACGGGCCCGTCCAGACACACACGGGCCCGTCCCGACACACACTGGCCTGTCTCGACACACACTCGTCGAGAACAGACACACACGGGCCCGTCCCGACACACACTGGCCCGTCCCTACACACACGGGCCCGTCCCGACACACACTGGCCCGTCCCGACACACACTGGCCCGTCCCGACACACACTGGCCCGTCCCGACACACACTGGCCCGTCCCGACACACACTGGCCCGTCTCGACACACACTCGTCCAGTACAGACACACACGGGCCCGTCCCGACACACACTGGCCCGTCTCGACACACACTGGCCTGTCTCGACACACACTCGTCCAGTACAGACACGTCCTGTACACACACACTCGTCCAGTACAGACACACACTGGCCCGTCCCGACACACACTGGCCCGTCCCGACACACACTGGCCCGTCCCGACACAAACTGGCCCGTCCCGACACACACTGGCCCGTCCCGACACACACTGGCCCGTCCCGACACAAACTGGCCCGTCCCGACACACACGGGCCCGTCCCGACACACACACTGGTCAGAACACTCGTCCTGTACAGACACACACTTCATCTTCAGACGCATGCAACTACAGTTTATTAGTTCACGCTTTACATTCTGTTCTCTTGTTTTGTTTCCTGCTTTATATTGTGCGGCCTGTATCAGCAGGGTTATTATCGTTAACTAATACTACTAAAAACATTTATGTTTATTTAAATGAATGATGGAATCACTGCGGACGCTCTTCCTTTAAAAACATTTGATTTTCAGCTGCATGACACTTTTGCTTTTATTTTGCTTTTTCTATATTACCATTACCTCCAGTTTATTAGTTCACGCTTTAAATTCTGTTTTTTTTTAACTTTACGTTCATGTTTTATATTGTTTCCTGCTTTATATTGTTCGGCGTGACGCCTGTATCAGCATTATATCAGCAGGGTTATCATCGTTAACTAGAACTATTAAACACATTTCTGTTCGTCGAAATGAAGTTCAAATAAAAGAATATATGAAAATTATTTGATAAACTTAAACTAAACGTAAATGAGAAATGTTGGCTCGGCAATAAACTGAAATATGTTTAATCTGCAGAACTAAAATTATTAACTGGAAATAAATAAAAACTAAAACAAAAATGAAAATAAATTAAACCTAAATGGCAATATTTAAGAAAAAAACTAACAAAATGGCAAAAGTACATAATAACATTTCTATTAAAAAGAAACTGAAATTAACATGAAAACTAACAATATAAAAATATTAATAAAACTTAAATAAAAGTGTTTTATTTAGCTATCACTATAACAATAAATGATATTAGCATTCACAGCCGCTGACGATATCGTTACGTTTATTCTAATCGCACACTTCAGCTTGGTCTGTCTCTTTAAGTGCTCGAGCTCTTTAAAGCAGGATGGATTCTGATTGGCTGTCAATGGTTTTATCGATTTTAAAATATATGAAATGGTCCTGTAAAACAATAATCACACTTGTGCTCCTCGCGGTCAGAAATGAGCGTATAGTAAATGAATGGGAGACGAATTTCACAGAGTATCCGCGGGGTCTTGAAAAGTATTAAAAGGTGATAAATCAATTTTGGGAAAATTAAGACCCTTAAAAAGTATTAAAAAGTCTTATCACGGGTTTATAAAGTCTTGAATTTTGAAAGTATTTTTTCTGAATTATCTGTCCAACAGTTTGAGTCCCAAAATTATCGTAAAAGTGTGTGAATTTAGTCATTTTTATCAAAAAAAACAAACAGGTACATAAAAAACTAGGCTATTTTGGGTGTGTTCGTAAATTGCCTCTCTGTCATGTCAATCACTGTACTGATTGCCTACACCAAACACTGATCCCTAAACCCACCCGTCACTGTAACCTAAACCAATGAAATCGGTTGCAGGGCGGGATTTTCCCAGGGCGGGAAAAAAAAATCACGCGTATTACAACGCACCGAAATGTTTTAAGAGAAGGTTGGTGATTTACTATCCCAGCCTATTTGATTTTTTTGTATCAGTGTGGTCTATAGTCTTTATCACAAACTAAAACTGTTAAGTTAAAAGTATCACTAACGTAATTGGTTACAGCTTGAAGTGGCGGTGAGGTATTAAAAAATATTGAGAAGGTCTTGAAAAAGTCTTGAAAAGGTATCAAAATTAACTTCAAGATTCCTGCATATACCCTGTTTCATCTAGTGGAAGCGTTCGGTACTGCAGCCGAACTACATCTCACTGAAAGCTTATATTGAGATATCAAGATCAACTTGTTTAGATTCATGGCTTTGATTTTCTTGCAGTTTTAGAGTAAAACGTCATTTTGAAAATATATGTCATAAAAATTGAAAATAGTATTTTTGTGCATTTTTCATAAAAATACACGTAAAATTCTGTAACTTTTTTTAAGTTAACTTTTTAAAACTTTTTTTCACTTCAGCAATAATCGTCTTTAAAAAGAGATCAAACTTCAGTCTGTTGCTCTAAAGCATTGAAGATTTACAACAGTTTCAGTTGGAAATTAGATTCTCAGGTCTATACTCAAAATGTGAATAAATGGATTATAAATACAGCGTGAATATATTTTAGTATAAAAAAATCCCCTAAAAATACAAAATATGAAATGAATAACATTTTCAAACCAAAAAAAATAGTACATTAATTTCATTGACAAAAACATAAGTCAAATTCAGTGTTTTGTGCCCGGCGCGTGGAGGGTTAAGGCTGACACCGCTGCACTTCTAGTGTGTGTTGAGGCTTACACACAGTGACGGATGCTTTACAGCATGAGCTCTGCAGAAGAAAGAGGGAATGCTCTGTGTGTGTGTGTGTGTGTGTGTGTGTGTGTGTGTGTGTGTGTGTGTGTGTGTGTGTGTGTGTGTGTGTGTGTGTGTGTGTGTGTGTGTGTGTGTGTGTGTGTGTGTGGTGTGTGTGTGTGTGTGTGTGTGTGTGTGTGTGTGTGTGTGTAGTGCTGATGATAGAGAGAGATGAGGAGGATATGATGTGCTTTTGATCACTTCAGATCCAGACACACAGAAAACAATACCAGACCTCCTCCATGTAGGAGAACAATAGATGTGCTAGATGAGGAAAACACACACTGATGAGTCAGGACATTTATATTATATGATCAAAACAATAAAAACTTTTTAAGCATTTCAAGTATAAAACTAAGTGATGATCTACTGTAGCTTCAAGTAGACCAGAACTGAATAAATTATACATGCAGTCAAACCCAACATTATTCAGACACAGATATCATTTTTTATATTTGTTTACTAGTGTGTGCAGGACACTATACTTCATTTATGTGAGTGAGGAGAGCAAAATAAAGTAAACTGATTATACCCAAATATTCTTCATACATTGACTACCAGTAAAATTTATAATAATTTGGGACCAGAATGATTCAGACACTTTGAGTTGATCATGTTTTTTCTTTAATAACTAATGCTCTTTTTACACACAGACCGAACAACATGAAGCATTGCTGGGTCACTGGTTGAGCTAAACTGGTATTCTCTAATTGTGTAGTTTTATTATAATTTAACATCTGACAGATATTCAGCATAACTCATGTGTGAGAGTCTAACAGAAGGACGGACAAAACCACTGAAATATCAAATATGACCAGAACTCAGTTATCAAATCAGTTTATTACCATTTTCTAAACTATAGAGAATAAACTGTGATAATGTGAGAAATGTTGAAGGAGTCTGAATAAAGAGTGGTTTGACTGGATATGGTAGATATATATATAATCAGGTATTCTGCACTGTACAATACGCATTCACTGTGAATCTCTCAAAGAGTGTAGATGTGTCGACTTCGCTAATTAAATAGATGTGTGTGTGTGTGTGTGTGTGTGTGTGTGTGCGTGCGTGCGTGCGTGTGTGTGTGTGTGTGTGTGTGTGTTTGTTCGCCTGTGTCTGTGTGTTTGTTCGCCTGTGTCTGTGTGTGTGTGTGTGTGTGTGTGTGTGTGTGTGTGTGTGTGTGTGTGTGTGTGTGTGTGTGTGTGTGGTGTGTGTGTGTGTGTGTGTGTGTGTGTGTGTGCGCGCGTGTGTGTGTGTGTGCGCGGCGTGTGTGTGTGCTGCGTGGTGCGTGTGTGTGTGTGTGTGTGTGTGTGTGCGTGTGTGTGTGTGTGTGTGCGTGTGTGTGTGTGTGTGTGTGTGTGTGTGTGTGTGTGTGTGTGTGTGTGTGTGTGTGTGTGGTGGTGTGTGTGGTGTGTGTGTGTGTGTGTGTGATTCCTGAAGCAGAAGTGCACATAAGAAACTCTTAGTAATAGCATCTGAGCAGAGAAAGCCGCTCTGAGACGAACTCCAGCAGAATAGCTGAGCCGTTGTGGACATTTCCGACAGCGAACAATCACAGATCTGGCTTTTCTCCCAGAATTCCTGCTTTCTGTCCGCATCTGTTGGCCAGGCTCTCCGGTCTGGATTTAACCCATCGCCTGGGCATAAACAAATGCAAATAACCTTGGCTCAGATGATGTTTTCTGCTTGTTTGCTTTATTTGCGTCCTCCTCCTCCTCCTCTCGCTCAGGCTTTGATGCCGTTTCACGCTGGAAAACCAGACTCTGCTTATTTATTATTATTATTATTTATTTCTCAGCAGAACACAGATATGGTTTCCACATGGTTATGAACATCCACGCTGTGCTCTGCATGACTGCGGTTCTATCACCAGTTTGTTTTTATTACTCAAGTAACACTGTTGATATTTCATACTACTTTGTAATTATGACTAGATATGTTTATGCTTTCATACAGGCCTAAACCATTTATTTTTAATTAATTTGATGAACTTGTTACACCTGCCACATCCTGCATTCAGTCTTCTGAAAGATTCACTCACTACTGAAGTCATACAAATATATATATATTTAACATTGGTGATTTTATTGATGGCACTTTTGTCATGGACATTTTTATTGCATTTTATAAATATTAATTATATTTTGCTGACTATTTATGACTCTGTTTGGGAGCCCACTCAAATTTTTACTGGGACATCAATTTTAAATTTGAATCTGAATTTGAATTGGGAAGAAGAAGAAAGAAAAAAACGGTATCCCATTTTTCTGGATCATTTTTGAGAGTAAATCTGTGGCATTTTCAATTGAATAGACATGATTTATAAAAGTCTTACAGCTGAAAATGCATATCGGAGTAAAAAGCGTGTCCTGGGTCAGAAAGCGTTTCCTGTGGAGCTGAGACTGGGTCGTGTCGAGCACAAGAGCTCAGCGGCCAGCTTTATTCTTCTGTCACAGACGTCTGGGACGACCCAGGCTGGACAATTCAGTTCAGAAGAACTCATATTTCATAGTTTGAGGGTAGTTTTAACATTTAATGAATAATTCATAAACAAATTGATATTAAGAAGTGTTTGAAATGCTACAAATTAGTGTATACTTTATATACATTTAATATATCATTCGGACAGGCTTTATTATTATGTGGTTATAATTCAAATCACTAAAATTATAATCACTTTTTATTGCTGTTAATAGTTTTGATCTTGTAGAACCTGATTTATATCCTTGTAATTCTGCAAACTTATTCTTAATTTGATTGGTTAAAGCAAAATACCAATTTATGAGAATAAAATGGGATACATTAATATGTAATGTTTCATCACAAATAACATCTTGGCCAAATCAAATTCAAACTCATGACTGAAAGGAAATTAAAGCCAATTTTTACATTTAGAAATTTTCCCAATGCTAATTTACGGGGAGAAACAATCATTTTGATTCTGACTTTCAGTGGGTAACATTAAAAGTTGTTTATTACTTTTATTTGGAGAAATTGTAAGTGAAATAAGAAAGTGTGGTGGATCTTGATGGACTGAATTCAGAAGTCTGTGATTTGCAAGCTTTTCTGCTTGATGATTTCTCACTTCTCTGTCTTCGCTGCGACTCTCTAAAGGCGTTTGTTTGACTATTTTTCTTTTGGCACATGGGCAGTTCTCAGGTCAGCTAGCCTGAGCAGACACACATGATGTGAGTGTTTGCACAAACATGCCTCCATTTCTCCTGAGTTCAACACACACACACTTACAGCATGTTTTGTGTGGATGCTTTTCGCCGTTGCATCTGGCATTCATTTACAATAATGGCTCTTTTTGTGTTTGTGCAAGAGGTTCTTTGGCCGGCTTGTAGCATTCTTCCTCTCTGTGCTGTACGGTCACGGACATCCGTTTATGGAACGCTTTGTTTGAACAGTTTCTGTTTGGTGACATGCATCTCTTTCAAAGAGGACCTATTATGCTCAAGTATGATTTAGTTTATGCAGTTTTCCTGCTTGAATGTTGATTATTTTCCTCATATTCTCCATTGTTGCGGCTCCTCTCTTCCCAGTCTGTCAGTAACGCTCTGTTTACTTCCTGTCTCTATGAAGCCCCTCCTCCTGAAAAGCTCACTGTGCTCTGATTGGTCGGCTGGATCAGTGTGCTGTGATTCTATGGGTGCATCTGGAATGTCCCGCCCCCTACCTTAACCTCCAGTTTCACACATAGACTGTATAAAACAATGTACGTAGTGTCCATGACGTCACCCGTAGTGTTTCTGAAGCCCGAAGTGGGCGGAGCCGGCCGTCGCCATCTTGGCAGCGCGTCACTCCCGGATAACCGAAAATGGAAGAAATGCCGGATTAGCTGATGCTACGTGATGCTAACAAACAACAGACAAACGGCTAGTAATGACATCAGCTCAATCCACCTGTCACTCAAGTGGCCACGCCCTTAATTATGCAGAACTGTAAGGCTTAATATAATTTAAACGCATTAGTTAAAAAAAAATTAACTGCCCTTCACAGTTATAACGAAGGGCAAAATTATCTATTTAGACCAAAACCACTTTTTGCACCAGGCTGTAAACATATATAATCTGCTGTAAAGTTGGGCATTTTAACATGGGGGTCTATGGGATTGACTCTCTAGTGGCCAGTCCATGAATTGCAGTTTAAGTCACTTCCGTGTTGGTTTCAACACACTACTAACTAACTCAACCCCTTTATTCTGCGTATGAATTATTATAATGAGGAATATTGTGGCGTGTTCGTTCCCGGAAGAAACTCAAGACTACAGAGGAGGCGTTTCAGGAGTTCAGAAACACTGACATAGAGAAGAACTGGAGTTTTCTCACTCTCAAACAGCAACATCATTACACACTAAGAAGATGAACATGGGAAAAAAACGCATAATAGGTCCTCTTTGATGAATCATTTTATTTTTAATGTGTTCTTTTTAGTTGCATTTGGCATGTAATGTATGTGATGACAACTATCATGTCTTTAATAGTAATGCCACTTCTGCTGATTTGACTGAATGTGTGTGTGTCGTTCCAGGCCAGCCTTCGCTGACCAACAGCCGTGATGTCAGCACCATGGACACACTCCCTCTGAGCGACAACTTCACCAGCAGTTACTCCCGGCGGGAGGACGAGTACGAGGACCCCGCGCTGAGCTGCCCGGCCGCATGCCTGGACGACGCCGCCCTGGAGAAGAAGATCATCTCAGAGCTGGTCCACAACAACCTGAGGCCTCGCAGGCTCCAACCCAGCTCCAAAACCCAACCCCAGGAGACCGGCGTGAGCGGAGACGGGGGTGTCGGGAACACAAGCGGGAGCGAGGTCGAGGTCACAGTCGCGGAGGCCGACCCCGACACCCCCGCTCTCCCGGCGTCCGCTAGCCAAACGCTGGAGCTCCTCCTCCTCCACCGAGCGACCGGGACGCTCTCGACGCCCCGCTCCTGCCCCAGCGGACTCACTCACTCCTTTACTGCGCTCAGAAGGCGTCTCAGCGGCCCGTCAGGCCACAGAAGGACAGCAGAGAGTCTGAAGAGGAGGAAGAAGAGGAAGACGACGCGCCCTCGCCGGATCACAGGGACTCGTCGTACACGAGCATGCCTGATCTCAGAGACTCTCCGTCGCCCTCGGCTTCTGAATCCCCAGACCTCGTCAGCGGACGGGGCGACGGATCCCCCGCTCAAAGCGAACTCGAGGAACACTGTTACAAGAGCTTACCTGACCTGGGAGACGGGACTCGAGCGCTCTCCTACTATCAGATTAGCCGAGGCGGCGCTAGCGAGGGCTGTGGCGAACCCGCCAGCGATGGACAGATGCAGCTAATCACCAGCCTCTGAGACAAGATCATCCCTTTTCCTCTCGTTCAGGGTGTGTTTCCCGAAAACACCGTTAGCCAAACTGTGCTCGCATCCATTCTTTGACCGTTTATAATAAAGACCCATTGTTCGAGACCTGTGGTTAAAGGATTAGTTCACTTTTAAAAAAACTTTTGCTGATAATTTACTCACCCCCATGTCATCCAAGATGTGCATGTCTTTCTTTCTTCAGTCAAAAGATTTTTCTCCAAAAATGCTCTGTTCTGTGATGCGCGTTTGTGACATCACAGAACAGAGCAAGACGAGCATTTGTGCTAATAAAACTTAAACTTTTTATTTTTTTTTGAAATGAGCGATGGTTTGGCTAGATAAGACCCTTATTCATCGCTGGTATCGTTTAAAGCCCTTTGAAGCTGCACTGAAACTTCATTTGGACCTTGAACCGTTTGGTCCCATTGAAGTCCATTATATGGAGAAAAATCCTGGAATGTTTTCATCAAAAACCTTAATTTCTTTTCGACTGAAGAAAGAAAGATGGACATCTTGGATGACATGAGTAAATTATCAGCAAAGTTTTTTTTTAAAGTGAACTAATCCTATAAAGAAGCAGAGTTTCTAGTTTTCATGAATCCTTATCTTGAGCCAAATAAGCAAGCTGGCATTCAGTACAATCTGTGTCTTTTATTTAGAATACATACAAATGTCATTTACGTCTTTTAGTTTGTCAAGAGATTTAAAGCGTCGTTTTTGTGCAAACATGCTCTAGTACGCAAGAACGAGCTTATGATTGAATCTGGAAATAAAGCAAATAACTGAGACAAACTGTCATGTCTGTAATTTATAGCAAAACATCTAGCGTTAATTCGATCTCAAACAGATTCTTTAAACTAAGTTATTATTACTATATTGTTATTATTATCACAATTAACCAACGTGGTTGAACGACCAATTTGCGACAGTGTGGTTTGGGGAAACAGTCGTGACTCGCTGGTTGATTTCTTCAGCGATGCATCGCACTACTGTAGTGAAACCGCGAGTTACAGCGTTATACGGGAAACACACTCCCGTCAGCCAGACACTAGCGACAGGAAGAGAGGGACTCGTCAACGGCACAATGACTCTTTCTCACTTTTCTTTTCTTTTTTTTTTTGTACCAGAACTGCCGGTCTGGTCAAACTCAAACAGAAAGTGTCAAGACTGGCGTCGTCTATGTCTGCCAAAAGCTTTGTACAGTATCATGTAAAAAAAAGAAACATGCCGATGTCTGATTTTTGTAGAACATTGAAAACTCTCCTAGTCAGTTTGCAGGGGAATCTTCCCATCTTGGAAATACAGAATGAACAGAGAGATTCAGAAAATTAAAAGAATTAATATCCCAGACTCAGGCCATATATTTTCTCTATTGCACAAAGAACTGTTGTACGAATGACAACTAAAGAAAATATATTTTGCAGTACCAAGTGTACAGAAAGACCCATAATCACCACATCTTCACTTGTGACTGATGTATTCAGTTATGGATTTTACCATGGAAATTGTATTTTGCCAACTTATATGTACAAAAAAAGAAGCTTCCTTATTTTTTTAGCGTAACGGGAAGCTGTGTCTTGCACAAATTTGGACTGAATTAGACTAATATGTAATTTCTTTTACTTAAAAAAAATGCTTTGACTTTGTCAGGGATCATAACATTCATGTGTCAACGCGATGTCTTAAGAACAGCATATCTCATTATTTGGCACTAAATAATTTATTGTATGAAGTATGGAAATGAAAAGGGTTGGAATGGAAGTAGGTGTGATGTAACACTGTTGATATTCATTTCAGTCTTTTCTAAGAGCCCATTGCAGATGTACATTCAACTGTTGTTTGATATTGAATAAATGTGAGAATTTTTTTCTTGTTTGCAGATGTATATTTCTCATTCAGTGTGACATTAAACTTGCAAAATGATTTTGTTACAAGTATGAAAAAATGAAAAAAAACTTAAGATCTCTGCGAAATTGAATGATTACTTATTTGCAAATTTTGTAATGTTTTAGTTATGTACAATATATTACATATGTATCTGAAGTGTCTCCATAATCTTTAATATAAGATTATATTAATACATCAATATATCGGCCACATTTTCTTATCTTTTTCATATCAATACCAATATGGTGGGTGATATTATGTTTATTTTGAATGTTATCGGCCTGATAAGAAAATGTGGCCGATATATTAATATAATCTTATATTAATAAGACTGTCCCAATGGCTACATACAGTTATCATGCGAACATTATACTTGTGTGTTTGTGTGTACTTTTGTTTTTGTAATCAGGCCTCCAAAATTATATAAAAATTTTGATTTAGATTTATCGGCCAATATATCGGTTATCGGCTTTCAAATATTAAGAATTATCGGTTACCGTTTTTGTCCAAAATTTTAAATTTTCAATACATTCGTAACCCATTTTACTACACAAATGTGATGCATTTTCAGAGGTAAAAACACATAATTCATCTGTCTAAATCTGGTATGGAATAAATTGCTGGTGTATTTGATGGCTAGTTTTGCCTTGTAAAGCTGCAGTCGCATTAGTGAAATTTAGCTGGAAACCTGGCGAATTCAAGAGACCAATTTGAACCCATGGGGAAATCTTTCACTCTCACATGAAATTCACAATCGCATGGATTCATATTGAAATTACTGTATTTTGGCTGTGAAAACTTGCCGAACAATGGTAAATATGACCACAACTTTACAGATTAAAAGTTGCAGTATATGAAGCGCACATTTCTCCAGTTCATGCAATCCCGACTATAACAGTAGTTAAGCTCAAAAGTTTAAACGCAAAGAAACTGATCTCTTGCATTTTCCATATTATGAAGGCATTAGCCAGGACATGACATTTATTTTTTTTACATATCCAGAAAGTTTTATGTAAGGTTATTCTTAGGGTTGGGAATCGTAAGAAATGTTCTGGTTCCGGTTCCGCCAAACAATTCCGGAATAAGATTCATAAATACTGTAACAAATGGCAGTGATTAAAACTGACTAATCAGACCCTACATATTCTATCTACGACATATTCAAACTAGTGATTATGACGTGAAGGGGCATTTATTTTTTATTTTTACATATTAAGAATTAAATTTAGTTACATCGTGGAAATAAATAACACTTTCTCCATAAACATTATATTTGTAAGTTTACATTTTTTATCCTATTCACAAAAATGTCATGGCTGCCAGAATATTTTTGTTGTATAAATATGTAAACAGTCAATATATCATGAAAGAACAGAAAAAAACGATTGAAGCTTTATTCTTTTTTCTTTTCTTTTTTTTAATAAACATTTTGGGGGAAAAGCTGAGAAAATCGCGTTTTTGTCCAAAATCGTTTGGATGGGATTCAGAACAATGATCAACACTGCATCTGTGAAAGATTTGAGGTGTTGAGACCTGAGTCTGTGCAAAATGGAGCCGAACGCAGAACATTAGGTGTACCTGAGCCTTGAGTAACTTCTTCTTAACTACGTGTCCATCCTCAAACCTGAACTAAACACCTGAAAGAAGAGCAGCCTTCACTCTTCAGTCATGATCCCTAATGCAAGAGCAAGTGTACTGTCAGACTCCATCAGCATGTGTAATGAACACAACAGGGTTATGTGCCATTAGACAGACCAGATGACCAACACACACTTTAAGAGCGGGTCCGCCATGACAGCTTTGCACCAGGACCTTTGACCCAAGACAAGCTCAGGACAGTCTCTCCTCATAGGCCTGGTGAGATCCTGAGATCCTGACACGAGGCGTCTCTCCAACAACTCCTTTAACAGAAACGACAAGACTTCTTTTATCACGTAACTCAATCTCTTTGCCGCCTTTGAGAGTCCTGACAAAATAGTGTTGGGGTGAACAACTAACGCAGGGCTTGTTGTAACACACGTGGTTTAAAACTTCTCACACATGCCAGCGTGACGAGTGTATTTACTAGCATATCAACACTACTGTATATAGAGAAACAAATGCACCAAAATTCAGAAATCTGTGGAGGATATCACTGAACATTTATTTATCCATAGCAAAGTACATTTCTTATGTTAATTTTTTATCGCTATTTTTTTGTATGTACAATGAGACAAATCTGATATTATTTTAATCCTATCCGTTATTTAAGAGTTGAGATAGTTGTTTAATGCTGATCTAACCAGCAGAAACACTCGCCGGGTTTAAACCCCAGTTGTGCGGGCGGGGCATGTTGTCACACTGCGTTACAATGAGCCGCTATTAGAAATATGATACTCTATTCTATACTTTTATGAATTCTATTGAGAAACCATGAGAAAAAGGTGAATAAAGAGAGTCAATGTTTTAAAAAAACTTGATTATGTTTTGAACTATGCTGTATCGCTGTTTTTTGCTGTTTGTTGTGTTAATTACAAAAAAAATGCCATTTTTTATATGAAAAAGTGAATTATTGTATTGACAAAATATATTAGTTTGTGATGTATATATTTTTTTATTAGATCAGACAACATTTTAATCTGTCATATGGTCATGTTATAATGTACCTCACCTATGGGGCATGTTGTCACATTTCACTGCCATTCTTTCGGGGTAAATCAAGAAAAAAGTTTACAGTGTATTAATGAAACAAAACCACATAATTGTACTAGACGTCTGAAATTAATATGGGGGAAAATAAATACTCTGAACCCTAAGTGGATTTACACAAACTGAGAAAGTAAAAGTGTTAGGTTGTGCCTTGTTCTCCCCAACGTTAATTATGCATACTTACAAATAACTAAACCAAACCATAACTCTATAGTAAGTACATGTAATTAATTAATATTACTCAGTACTTATTTGAGTAAGTACAATGTAAATACGTCACCTTAAAATATGAGCCCGCTCTCTCACTTACAATAGTAAAATGCGTTCGATTTGAATGTTACTTGCAAAAACTATCAGAATACTGTTGAAATTGTACCACAAAAGTTTTGTGGAGTTGCTAATTATCCAATTAATGGAACATCCATAAACCGTTTGTCTCATGTGCGCCAAATGCGGCAATACCCGCAACAAACAATCACCTGCAAACACACTAACCAGATGAGACGCATAAAACAGCCATAAACAAGCACACACTCTTTTATCAGCATGTTTTTAAGACACAACAAACAGGCTAATGAAAGTCTTAAACACCTTCAAAAAGCTTCGCAGGGTTTCATGCATATATATTGCCTCATTCTTGCTCTGAAAAACAGCCCATCTCATCCTATTTCTGGGTAATTATCACCCTTCAGGTGGAGCAGATGGCAAATGAACCGCTGGATGCAAAACTGCTGACAATGTGGCCGTCTTCTCCGTTTTGCATGATGACAGTGTTAGTGTTTTATGCACATCCTGATTACAAGAATTTTGACGGTGGGAGGTTGTTTTCTGGGACTTTTAAGTGAGGAATGATTTCTGCAGAAGGCGGCTGTTTTTTGTGTGATATAATCAAGCTCCGTCTTGAAATGTGTTGTTTGCATAAAGAAGCTTCATTAGTAGCACTTGTTATGCAGGGCTAACTCATTTGTTACCATTCGTTGAGAGCTTTTGTTTTTTATACAGTTCACATTTTTTGGGGTTTTGTTTAACGCAGTTTTGTTAGGCTTACAATGTGTGTGTGTGTCTAAGTAAATCTATTCATTTTGTGAAGGAGTGCAGTGGGGGTAAACTGGGCCAGTGTCCGGTTTTCGTTCTTAAACCCATAGGAGTATTACAGTGCTCAATCCACTTCATAAGACGTTAGAGTCAAGTAGTAGAGCCTAGCATGGTGTGTCCCAGGTCAAAATCACATCATTGTGTGGAGAAATATTAGTATTTCCATTTTAGGATAAAGTGTGCATTTGTTCATTGAATGAGGAGTATTTACAATTGTTAATGGTAAAAGATATGCAACTTTACTATAGTGTTTTTTTTTCTGCTAGAGATAAATGAAAAGTGTACAAAAACTATGTTAAACAGTTTTAAAAGGGTCTTATTACTTTAGTAAGTGTGCAATGTTGCTGTTTGAGCATAAAAATATCTGCTTTTGAAGGTTACAAAGCTTTAATTTAACAGAATCCACTTTTGAAGAATACAACGAGCTGCTCATTTGGATTACATTGCGATTTTTCCGGGCGTTACGAAACTCATATGAGGAGTTTCTGGGTGTTTCTCCCTCAAATCTGCTTGAAAATCTTGATAAATTGTAGCATTTCTTTGTTGTTTAACATCCAGTATTTCTGTAATACTTTTGTCTTTTATGAGTTTAATAAAGGTCCTATTACTGTAAAACTTTTTTGCGATATATGGGAGTTTTGACAAAATTTGACGAAAATTGACGCAAATGGGATTTTTTGTTGTGATTAAACATTGGCGATTGAACAGCACTGCCACTGTCAGTGTGAAAGCGCTGTGGACTGTGTTTATTACTGTTGTAGGAGAGCACTACCTTCATCTCTACCTGAGGGAGAATATCAACACTAGAGATATCATTTAATATAGATGAGCTGCTGATTTTCAAAAGCATCAGGGTTCATCTATGAGCAACCTCTGTACCTGACACCCTTCAGACTCTTTATCCTTGGATTGTGCTAAGCCTAATGGATACATTCAGGAACTGATTTGGAGGGAAACTAATCAAAATTGTGATGCGTTGTCTGTGACACATTCCCAAGGGCAACGGTAAAACAAGATAAAGCTGCACTCGGGATATTATGGGCACGATAAAAACAAATGATAGGCCTAGCATGCTGAAATGGCAAGACGGCAGGACAACGAGGCCTTTTCATCTTCTCAGGCTCCCATTGAGCATGATTAACCAATGTCCAATAGACTACATGCAATAAGCCTGCCAAATAAAATGATCTCGGAGAGAATAAGAAAAGAAAGCAATGTGTGAATGTCTGCTGGACAAATTACTGAAGCGACACAAAAGCTGCTGTCACTCAGAAAGGTCGTTGCAACCTTTTTCACAAGAAAAGCTAGGAGTCTCGGAGACGTAGACGGAAGGAAGTCGACTGAACCAGATTACACGTTTACACTGGTAAGACTGCACTAAAGGGCATTCTGGGGGATACGCTGTGTGTTTGACCAGCTCATGACCTTCAGTGTTGCCTTGGGCCGTCTTCTTTCACTCGTCTTGGCAGTGGCAGATCTGAGCGGATGACTGACTTCAGAGAGAAAATGGAGATCACATTATCTGAGCTTGGGAACGGGTGACAATCAGAATAATGTCATGACGGGGAAAAGAGGAAGGGTCAGTTGAAAGCTGGAATTAAAGGGAGAGATATACTCTACAAATCCTGTATAGATAAAGAGTTAAAAACAATCGCTCTCTTTTGCAGCAAAACTGGGAGGGACTTTTTGGAAAAACGCAGCTTGATTACAGAGGATAGCTTCTGCTCTCTGGCATGGGCTGGGTTATAGACCTGCTGGGCATTTTGGAGAATTGCAGTCTGTCATTGTTAACATAAGATTTGGGATCACTACATTGGGTCATCAAGGTGTGCTATTTAGGAGAAACCTTTCATCTTCAGTTCATCCAAACATACTTCCCTGGAGAGGGAAAACACATTGTCTGGAGAGAAATAACCAATTACTCAATTGTAAAACGATTGTACTGGTCTTTACCAGGGGTCTATGAAGCCGGTTTAGGTGGCTAGCCAGTGTTTCAGTTTAGTTTGCGCTAACCCTGGGTTTTAGGCATCATGAAAGTGGTTTGGCTTTTAGCAGTGTTCATCGCCATAGTAACTCCTCGGCTAACCTGGTCCGGTCAGGTGATGTTCCAGGTAAGAGATCTTAAACTTGGACCAATCAGCTGTGAGCACATCTTTCTAAGATGCCCTATTATGACCAAGTCTTGATTTAGTTTTTGTAGTTTTCATGCTTGAATGTTGATTATTTTCCACATATTATGATCAACCAACAAATAAGGTAGTAGAGTAGATTGGGGGAGTGATGAGGTTTGCACACCTCTGTGTAAGACATACATTAATATCCTTCACACACAAAAAAAGGAGGGATCATAGACGTCCAGAGACTGAACCTGATTTGCATATCAATTGCGGCGTCCTAAGATGGCCCTGGTTGTACTAAGAGCTCAATAGCACCCTAAAGGCCATTGCACACTGAAGTCCGAAATTTTCGTATGCGTTTTTTCGTGCTCGTCAGCCTATAATTTCGTCACGCACAGAAACCTTGCACACTGAGTCCGATGCGTATTTATTAAACCTTTGCGGGAAAAAAACGCAAAAAAATACAAAATGGATTCGTCAAGCAGTGAGGATGATTTTGTTGCCCTCTCTCTTCTTTAAAAGAGAAAAAGAAGAAAAAGAGGGTCCATCCAAATGTGCCGAGAGGAAGGAGAGTTTCAGCTCGTCAAGGAGTTGCGCATCCCGAGCGATTCAAAATTTACCTCAGAATGTCAATGGAACAGTTTGATGCTTTGCTAGCGATACTGGAGCCACATATTAAAAAGAAGACCACCAAAAAAGACACACACACACACACGGCCGGCAGAAACGCTGGGCAGACAGAACAGCTGTATGGTTTGTTTATCATACAGTACTTTGTGCTGCGAGACGAAGTGTATCAACTTCAGATGCCATTCTGGATTGTGTCGTTCGCTTGTACGGTGGGTCTGAACAGTCAAAAGACCTCTCAAAATGCTGGCTGTGGATGCGAAAAACGCAGAAAATCGAACCTGATCCGAATTTTTTTTTGACGGACGAAAGTTTCGGAGGCAGTGTGCAAGCGTGATTGACATAACGTGAGGTCGATTTTTTTTTTTAACGTGCGAAAATTTCGGATGCGAATTTCGGACTCAGTGTGCAATGGCCTTAAGATCTGTGGTAAAATATGGAGATGCAGTGTAACTCCATCTGAAGAAGAGGGATCTGGGGACCCACCTCTCTGCACATGTTGTATGTCTCTCTTATCTGACACACTCAGGCTGTTTCTCAGTATGCGTTCTTCAGCGATCTGGCGTTCTTGTACTACGTCATCATCAACCGTCGAAGTTAAACTACAATCCTCAAGAACGCAAGTACTGAGGAAGCATGAAAGTGCCAGGGTGTGTTCTTGATATCGTGGATGCATCGAATGGAGACTTGAGAGAATCGAAAAATCTGCCATCCAAGCCTGGGGATGTCCCCAAAATCATTAAAAATCCCAGAAGACGCTGCGGGTGGTCGACGTACGAGAGACAGCTTTAAACTTCTCGCTCTCGCTGAGATTCCCGCTGCAGGCTCGACAGACATGACAGTGTGTGAACGTAAACTTTGTCCGTTTGGTTTGCTTAATTTTAATAGAGTGATAACCTGAAGAAGCTATTGTTATTGGCATATTAAAAATAATCTTAACATTGACAAACACATAGGTTTCTCATAAACACAGAGTAAAATAAAAAATATATAAACTTATGAAAACTATGTCTATAATAATATGAAAGAAATGTTTAATAGGTTGTGACATTATGTTGTATTTACTGGCTTTGGTCGTTAATCGCTGCTGAGATGGTCAGTTAAGCAGCAGGATCGATGTGTCCTCGTGTCCTTCTTTCAAGGTCGTCTGGCAAGACGGTCTCAACCAGAACGCAAGTTCGTTCTTAGCGTTGTTGGAATTGAGAAACAGCCTCAGTTCGGTTCTCTCACCTGACAAGCTGATGATCTGAACCAGTGTGTTAAATAAGGGAGATATACAAAAAGAGCAGAGCGGGACTGTAGTCCTGGGGTTTCTCAGCTCTGGCCCTCGAGGTCCACTTTCCTGTAGAGTCCAACCTTTAACTCTCCTGTCTATAGCGCTCTAGTAATCCTGAAGAGCTCGCTCGGTTAGCTTGTTCAGGATTGCAGCTGAACTCTCATGTCAGGATCCTCAGACACAGTGGGAGCAACTCATGCCCCGTTTACACGAAGGGAAGACGCAGATATTTCCAGCGGTTTGGCCTCTCATTTACACAAAAACCCTGTTTTTATCACAGAAAACGATTATTTCTAAAAACTCCGGGCGAAGTGGAGATTTCTGATAACGCCAGTTATGTGTTGTCATGTCCACTGGGAGAAACGGGGTTTTAGGTTTTCAAACATCACATTATGCGCCGTAAAATGCTTAACGTCATGCGATCGCCCAGTTTGGCAGTTATGATGGCGCTCGACGCCGTATTTCTGCGGGTTAATGTAAATGACAACTTTTTTGAAAACGCTGTTGTGTGGATGAGGTTATTATTGAAACGGAGGGGGAAAATACCCGGCTATGTGTAAATGTGGTCTCAGATGTAGGCAGGATTGCAGACTCCAGACTGAGGCTACGTCTATATTAATTCGGATAGATTTCATTTCTAAACGTTCTCTGTCCACACTAGTGTTTTCAGGCGTTAAATTAATTAATTAAAAATTAAATGTCCCCAACTAAGCAAACCAAAAGCCAATGGCGACAAAGGCGAAATATTTAGTAACTGATAAAGTAACATATACATATATGACAATACTATTATAAACATGAATATTATCTATGCGTTCAATATGTGTCACATGACTAAACTTTTGTCATCATCGGTCTTAAATACCTGTATTATTTCTAGTAGCAATAACGAAAGTATTTTAATTCACATCATGTCTCTTCATTCCAACAGAGGCGGACTGAAACACATTGACAACAAGCTGCGCCTGACATCTAGTGGTTAGACTAGAAATATTCTCTTTAATGAAATCCTTTTCTTTGGATGTGAACAAGTTGAATAAATATGCAAAATAAAACTACACGGAAAAAAAGGTTACTTTGAAACATTTTTCTACAGAAATCGATTGTACATTTTACAAAGAATTACAAAGAAGAGGCAAGTAACAATGAAATTAAACATTACATTTTATATTTAATATTTTCTTGTAAAACAAACTCCAATACAATCTTGGTTTTATTTTCAAATGACATTTTTTTACAGTGTAAATACCTTGCAAACATCGTTAACATCATTACACGGAATTAAATCTTAAGAATCATTCACATTCAGAAATAAATAACAAATTCTTTTCTTTTCATTGTGAATGCTCAAGTGTCTAAGTTCAGTTTAAAGTACTACATTCACAGGCTAAGCCTATCAGAGGCCTCATTTATAAAAGAGCGTGTAGAAACCCAACTAAAAATGAACGTACGCCAGAAAGCAGAGAATGGAGAAACGAACATTGAGATTGATCAAACCTTGCGTACGCACACCTGCACACAATTCTCCCTTTATAAATCACAGTGTAATGAAGAATTTGCACACATAAAAACAATGTCACACATACCACCCTTTACACGCCCACATTCAACCATAATTATAATGCAAATCACCTCATGAATGGCCATATTAAAAAGAGCCAGCTAATGAAGGGTAAACCCTCCACCCACCCTGAGGTTAAAGTAATTCAGTTCAGTAATTCACTTTTCTTTTATTTATTTAAACTGGTATGCTGATCATGCACTGTATTTATGATTAGGACTCATAAAGTGGTTTGAATGTTTATATTAACAGGGATCTGAGAACAGCAGGTTTTGTTAGATTGCTAATACACTATAACTGGTTCAGTTTCAGTTCCCAAACCATTCATTCAGTTCTAGAAACAAAGACACATTTCTCAAAACGTTTAACACATTTCACCTGTTTTCACAATTTTCTGCAAAACTCTACACAAAAATGCCCTAATTTTGCACAGGTTTAACTTAGACTCAGAAAACACATAATATAATTACCTCAGGTGTCACACTGAACTCACACACGGGTAAAGAGACATTTGTTCCTGATTAAATACTAAGCACTATTACTGTAAACAAGTTCTTGTGCATTTAATGCATGAGGGAAGAGAGCTTTTTATACCACTTATTCTATATACAGTAAATACTATATGCCTTTAAACTCATAAATGCCAAACTAATATGTAGCCCAGTATTTCTGACATTTAGTATGTTTGCAGAACTGAGAGACGACTATATTTACATATAGGGGAGAAAGTCTTTTGTCAGCAGACTAAGAAACTGTTCTAGTATGGCAAATATGGTCATTACACTGCAATGCAATTTGGCAGAGGATGCTACATTTATTTGATTTAATAATTTATTTACTGAACTGTTATTGACAGTATGCTGTATTGTATTGTTCATATTCAATTCTTTGGTATTTCATCTTTTCTTTTCTAATGCTTTTCCTCTACTGAAATATCTCTCTTTACAGTAGTATAATAAAAATAAACTTTTCTTAAAGCTTAGCATTAGCTAAGCTTAGCAATTTCTCTGTATCTGCACTCCTTTATTTATGTTGAATACTGTAATAGACATTGAGTTGTAAAATGAGGAGTGTTTTGTAACAGTGTTATGACTTGATCTCACTAGTGTTCGCAGTGGAGTAGTCTGTGTTTTTGTAGGTTTTGTGTGTTATATGAGGCCAAAGTTTGATTCTGACAAAAGCAAATGTTTTTTACTAGTGGAGGTTTGAGGTTTGTACAAGTTGGTGTGTTGTTTTGAGATTGTGTTTATGGTTGTGAGAAATGGTCAATTGATTTATGAATTGTGTGTTAGCAAATCGAGTCCCTCAATTCCATCTTCAGTCCTGACAATGTAAGAAATGTTAACTTTCTCAATGACCCCGATCAAACACATCTTAATATTCAACAATATTATTGATTTAACAGTACCGACACTGCTGCTGTGTAAGAAATGAACTGAGCTGGACGATGACACTTGCGGCTGAAAACACCTCGAGTGTTTCCCTGGGATCATATTATTACTTCTATCCTCCAGCAGTTTCATTGGCTTCCTGTCCAATACCGCATTTATTATAAAATCCTTCTCCTTGTTTATAAATCCCTACATAATTTGGCCCCATCCTATCTCTCAGATCTCCTCATCCCATACCTGCCATCCCGCACCCCTGCTACATGTCTCTTAGTGTAACAGAGGCCAGCTAGTAGTTGCTGTGTGAGTAAACCTCACTCCTCTGATCTCAATAGGCGCTCTAGCGACAGATGCTAGAGGCTGCAGTCTTTAGCCTCCTTGTTAGAGCGCCTGACTCTCATGCCGGAGACCCGGGTTCGAGGCCCGCTCGGAGCGGGTCGAGTGGGACCCGGGTGGAGGGGTTACATTGGTGCCGTGACCCGGATTTTCTAGCTGGCCTCTGTTACATTAGCAGTCCCGCACCTCGGCTTCGCTCCATGGGTGCAGGTTCAGTGCGGCAGGTCCTAAACTGTGGAATGCCCTGCCGCTTGAGATGCGCCAAAGCACAAGCATATTCATTAAGTTATAAACATATCTTTTTGGCTTAGCTTTCCTGTCACCCTTGATTTCAATTTACACAGTCTTTTTATCATCTTTGATGTACTTTGTATCTATGTCCCAATCTGATTGTACTGTTCGTGCTATCAGTGAATTCAATCAAGGATTTAGCTGCATTGTGTTTTATTAGTTCTATTACCTTGATTTTACCAATTTGTACAGTGTACTTATACCTTGAAAGGCGCTTTTCTAAATAAAATCTATTATTATTTTATTATTATCGAGTGTTCCTCCAAACACCCTGCTCAGTTCCAGCTGTTGGAGTAAATGTTGCAATTACAGGCCCATGCAATAGGCCTATTTCACAAAATGGCGACCGAGACCGGAAGTAGGGTAGCGATACTCCCGGTCGCGCCACCGCCCGCTACGATCACCATTCATTCTCAAATGGACTGTGAACAGCTTGTTTTCTTCTACTGTCTATGGTTTTCTCTCTCAGTCATTCATATATCTGACAAAAGTAAGAATAGCAGATGTTGTCCGTTTTGTTGATAGTTTTCAGGGAGCTGTGAAAAGATCGAAATTGGAAAAAGGTTACAAATTCTTGACGTTTGCCTACATAAAAAACTTCCATTCATTTAAATGGCATGACACTTGATGACTAACCTCACACTTACTATATCTAAACAAAATATAGAAATACATTGAAATGATGTCTGATTGAGTGAAATGTAGTGGCTTTTGTTAAAATCTCATGTTATTATTGGTTGTGGAGATTCTAAACTGTCAAATGTCTTAAGTTCATCACAGGTATCTTCATTAGCATGTCTTTATAGCGTTTCCATTACCCTTCAAATTTGCCAATTGAAATTGCGAATTGAAAATGCGCCCAATGGAAACACGTCAAATTTCGCAAAAAACTCCCATATATCGCAATTTTTTTTTTAACTTTTTGTCCGGTGTGCGACCCCTTTAAGCGTTCTGTTATCACTCCGCTCCTGATCCACTCCAGGTTTTCCAGTCCCGCTCACGGGAAAAACTGCTCCGTGTTCACTCAATTTTAAAAGTTATTCTAATACGTTTGATTTTTTTATATCACAAACGTCTGAATTTATAATACTATATGTAATGGTTTGGAAAGTATTCTACACGTTTAATAAATGTTCCAGCTGCCCTTGCTTGCATAAGTAAACAGCAGGTATGGCAAAACGCACCCAGGTAAAAAGAAAAAAGGTAAAGAAAGTTACAGAAAACAACTACAAACAATTTTAATTTGCCAACAGTTAATAATAATAAATAAAAGTGCATGACGTGCAAATCGGATAACAATCAAGTGCAATATAAACATGTTTTGTGTCAGGGAATCACTCCATTTCAACATCTGCTTCCTCCTTCACACGTCTTTTTGCCGTCTGTGTCTGGCGTGATTTAACTTCTCCCCAGTTGTTCCATGAAACCCCGCAAAACACGGAAAGCCGTGAAGTGAAAAATAGGGTTATTTCTTCTTTGGGTTGAAAAGGTATGCAATTAGTCTCTGCATTATTTTGTCCTCCGACTGCAACTCCTGCTCATGCTCCTATAGCGCTTTCACCAGAAAACAGTTTACCCTACTTCCGGTCTTGGCAGTCATTTTTTGTGCAATAGGCCTATTGACCCCTGTTATAGCCAACAAAATAAAAAAGAAAAATACTCAAAAAAGAGCACTTTTCCTCTTCCAAAATCTACTCTTCCCTATTGTTTGAAGTTGGAAGCGGGCTTTGCAGTCGAATCGTTTAATCGAAACTTTGCAACAAAACTTAACTCAGAGCCGAGACTCTCAACGGAAAAGAAAAGATAACTAAGAAAAAGAAAGAAAAGGTTTAACCCATGTTCTTCTGATCTTGATTTGGGTTATTTTGTCTGCTTGTCTACATGGTTACTCGTCTGTCCGGTTACCCCGTCATGGCTAATCCATGACTATCTAAATTCTCCAGGATAACTCTACAACTCTGGCTTTGTTCGAGTCCTAAAGGCCTGTTCACACCGGGACGAATTTCGCGCGCGTTATTCGCCGACGTTTAACGCCTCGTGACTAAACAAAGGGCGCCAATGTGAGTGTTCACACCGACGCGTAAAACGCCGTGCGTAAAAGCGTCATTTTAAAAAAAAACGCCTCGGGTTCGTTTTTTCAGTTTGACGCGCCGAGTCAAAAACTATCCGACCAATGAGATTGGCGCTTTTGCTCACGTGTCTGGAGCTTCTGAAGTTACAGTAAAACACAACTTGGGGGCGCTCAAACACAAAACAGTCTTGCCGAGCACACATACGTAACGGCGAAGAAGATATACAGCGTCTACACTTTGCCGGGAAGAAATAAGACGAGGAAGATGCAAGGCCAGATGAATGTAGAGCTGCTGGTCTTGTTGTTGTCTATATAAAGAGACACCAATAAGAATAAAGAACTATATGACAAACTTGCTCTCTTCTTCTGAGTGACAAGCGAGTGTCAGAAGCACTTTGTGGACCGGGGTATTTCTGTACATTAAGCGCCATCTAATGTCAGGGAATGAATTTGCATGTTCACTCGGCTCATCGTCAGCGAAAAACGCTTGGGTGTGAACACAAAAAACGCGTTGAAAAACGCTGACGAATAACGCGAGCCGATATTCGTCCCGGTGTGTACGAGCCTTAAGGTTTAAACTCAAATGTTTGTCCAGCCTCCTAGATGAGTTCTGACCAATTGTGCACTGTCTTTATTTGAAAGATGGCATTTCTTCACCTCTCATCATCGTAAATCATGCGTTATCTGTGATCTCTTTGCTCTCCAGCTCTAGCAGAGTACAGAGGGAACAGACATGATTCATATTATAAGAACACAAAACATTTAACACAGATTTCAATCAAGCCATCTTCTGAATTAAGGTCATACGATCGTACTGATAGGAAACAAGACACACTTTCATTCAAACATCTAATAGTTATAACAATTACATGACTTGTATGTGATCCAAGCATAATAGACACATACAGAGGTTGTAGATACGATATAGGATTATGTAGTTGAACAATGTTTGATTATAAGTCCGTCAAGAATTGTTTTGGGATGATTTTGTGTATTTTTATATGTAAAGTCTCAGTCTCTGTGGTTTTAAGAGATTTCCACCCTGGGGTCGTTCAGAAGAAGGAGGTCTGTTTTAAACCCTTTGTCTTGGGATCAAACAACCTCTGCCGTTATCTTGGTGGGTCCCGAGCCGTTCCATCTCTGAACCAATCAGTCTTTTCCAAACTATCTGACGTTTTCTTCCTTTAGTTGGGCACATCTCTTTGAAGCTTTCATGGTCATAAAGTTTTTAGCTGGGGTTTTTCGTTGGTTAGCTAAGGCCCTGTCCACACAGAGACGCATTTAGCTGTATACGTACAAATTTTGTATCGTATTGGCGTTTCGTCCAGACGGATCCGGCGTTTTGGGACACTGAAACCACTATTTTTGGTGGAAAACCCCGGGTTTTTTTTTTCTGAAACCCGGGTCCCAGGGTGGATAAATCTGAAACCGACACCCTTGCGTTTTCGTGTAAACCGACGTAAACCGATGATGTCATCACACCACGTGTCAGCATTAGTCACAAACCGCTATGTCACACGTAACATCAGCAACAATGGCGGACTGTATGCTTGTGTTCATGCTGCAGAAGCTACTGAGCCTATTAGCTTTACTAAAGCAACATCTTCTGCTCCTACGGTGAGCAATCTTCGTCTTCACCTTGCTGTCATGTTGGGTTGGTATAGAGCGTGCAAGGTTATGCGCATGCTCCAAATCTTTTTCTCCTTGTTTAGTGTATCTCTGTGGCAGAATTACAGCGCCACATACTGGTCTGGCATGTATACCCCATCGTTTTCACTCGGTTTCAGTGGTTTCGTGTGTGTGCATATATTTCTTGAGAGACGACTCCGTCTAATTCTAAAAAAATTAGAACGAGGAAAAAAAAAGATTGGATAGGGAAAGCTCTGGCTTCGTGTGGATGTGGCCTAAGACTGTCTGGAGCCTACTTTATTTATGGCCCTAGATTAGACTGGAGATTTGGGGGTCTGTGTTGAGTGTTGAGTCCTGTGTGGAATTATGTTTGAACGAATCACCTTGAAGATTCATTTGTGTTTGGTTCACCCTCAAATCCTACACTGTAATGGCCATTGCACATTACAAACAACACAAATAGACAGAAAATTACACAACTTCATTAAAAAACCTAACTGCAGTAGGAATAAAATACTTTCTAAATCGCTTTGTAGAACACTGAGGCATTACTAATCTTCCACTAAATGAGCTTTTAAGTCCACTAAATGCCTTTATGCCTTTCCCACAGTCGTGCTGCTCCCTCAGGTGATCAGACGAATCAGGGAAGACAGACGTGCCATCCTTCTGGTGGCTCCTCTCTGACGGACCCAGCCTTGGTCTATGGTCAAAGTCAGTCACTGGGGAGAAGCGACTGGTCAAACGCTTCCTGAAGGGGCAAGAGGCTCGACCCGCCTCGTCCTCTTAGGCCCAATCCCATTTATACTCCTTTACAAAAGAGAATCAAGACATTCTGTGTCTCGATTCTCTTTTGGTTGGAGGGGAAGGGCCAGATAGCCCTTCAAACTAAGATTTTTCGAGACACCACTTCAAACGAAGTGGTATGAGAATCACCGGCTACAGCAGTAACAACTGGGGCTTTGTATAGTATAGGGAATACGGGAAATGTACTATACAATGTGGAATGAATGGCACAGATATGTGATATGCAGATAAATATTCCTCAAAATGAATAAAATCAGTGAAATGCAGAATCAGAATACTATGCAAACCTCCAATAACTTAATATGTTAAATAAAACATACATTTTTATCCATTTATTCTCATTTCATCGACCAATGCACTTGCTTCTGACTTTTGATGATTCGGTTAAGCCATAAGCAAATATGACTATAGATTTTTTTTGTTTTTATTGGTTATAAACTTTCTTCTCCTTCATTCTATTCTTGCGTTATCCAGAACGGCAGCTGAAAGGTTTGTTTGAGCGACGGCCTCTACTGTACACGTGTGAATCTGCATTTCCTTCATCCTGAGGCTTATTGTTTCACGTTTGGTGTGAAACGGTCTTTATATTTGCCAAAAAAATATAACTTTTTTGTTGTAAAAAAAAAAAAAGCCCAGCCCAGGTGAGAAAAAAAGTACCGCAAAAGTAACGTAACGCATTACTTTTCGAAAAAAGTATTTCACTATTTCAAGGTTTGCCTTCTGGAGCCAACAAACTGCCAAAATATTATCTCTATTCAGAAATCAGGGCTCTAGGGGTAACACTGCAAGTAACGTCTCCAAACATTTGTTTTTAGATAAACTTGATTTAATTAGTGATAAATGCAGTAACAAATTGATTAGATCTCTTTTTGTCAGTATCTATTCCCCTCCATCTAAATTTGTTTGGGTTAATATGTTTCCCTCATTTGAGTGGGAACATTTTTGGGGAGTTAGTCGGTATTGTGTATCAAATAAAAACAAAGAAGTGTCTTTTAGCCCTTTTTGTCCTTTTAGCTAAGTTAGCTAAGTTAATAACTAATGACATTTGCAACGAAGGTGAATCATTCCAAACTGACTTTAGCTGGACAATAACGTGTAGAGCTGCTGTAAAGCCAAAACAATCTCTGTTACTTTAATGTCATTATCACTGTAAAGCTGCTTTGAAACAATATTGTTAAAAGCAGTATATAAATGAAGGTGACTTGACTTTTTTAAGGGAGAAACGCAATATTGCACTGCATTACCTTTCAAAGTAACTTTCCCCGACACTGATTATAAAATAAATGATTGTATTTAGTAGTTGTGACACCCCTACATCATAGTATTTTTTAATCTAAAAAAAAGTGTCTTGTCTAGGTATTTTTTTTTTACTCGTTTTTGCCAACAGGATGGCCAATAATAATATTATTATTCTAAAATAAAAGATTGTATAGCAGCAGTGTGTGTCTCCCATCATCGCATGAGTCCAGCAGGTGTCAGTACCAGTGCTCTCTCTCCCCGCTCGCAGTGCCATGTCTCCGCTACAGCAGAGGAAGACTCGGCTTAGCGGCTAAAGAAGAAGAAGAAGAGGAGCGAGAGCTGTGAGAAAGTCAAGAGAGACTCCGCGATCAGCGTGGCGGAGACCAGAGGAAGGAGAAGACCCGCTGCTGATCTCCCCGTCCTCCGTCCATCAGACGCGGCCCGAGGGAAGCTGACGCGCCGCCAAGGACTCGCTGTCGTGTCGCCCGAGGATCGCCCGCGTCGCCCGCCACCGCACGATGGGGAACGCAGCGACCGCCAAGAAAGGCAATGAACTGGAGAGCGGTAAGAGGAGGAGCGCTCGGTTGCTCTGCCGTGCTTTAATAAGCCCTCGCTGTCCGGGGAATATCTCTTGTTTGTTTACCTCTGTAAGTTAGCCTGAGCTAATGCTAGCTAGCCGCGAGTGCAGGACTGCGTTTCCAAAAGTGTCATCGCGAGGAAATCCGCGCTCATTCTGTCTTTATCATAACCAGCAATGATGTTTCTGTGCTTAAATCACGCTGCTGTGTGTGTGTCTCATCTAGAAACCACAAAGCGAGTCGAGCTAGCTTGATCTGAGGCCTGAGGCTATATCAGTGGCGGTCATTTTTCTGCACCAATGGAAATGCTTATATAACGTTAACCTGAAACTTTAAAACGGAAAAGGCTTTTGTTTTCAACGCTTATGCAATGGAGTCAGGAGGTTAGAGGCTAATAAGCTGTTAGCTAGTTAAGAGAGAGAGGCCCAGGCCTGTATCAGGAGGAACACACACTCGCTCAAACGCCGTTTCTTATCGTTCACACACATGTTAGCTGACATTAGATAACATTAGTTCTCCTGAACCGGAGGATGAAGAGCTGTGTCTGTCAGCCCGGGCCTGTGGACAGCAGAGACCGCCTCTAGTAAACAACAGCAAGCCGTTTACTTAATTACACGACAACTAACTATAACCAGCGGCTAGATGAGGGTTTCAACTTTTATTGTTCAAACTTTCACATCATCTTAAACTGAATACGGATATAAACACGTGGTTATCTGAAACTAACTCAACCGTGCAGAAAGATGTAACGAGTGTAACGAGTCGATCTGTTTTTAATGCTCAAAGATGTTGATGTTCCAGAGTAACACATGAGGCAAAATGACTTCTGTGTGATTATAGTTCATTATTTACTGGCATTCTTGTTTTTCCAAGCCCATATATGTATGTATATATACAGTAGTCAACATTTGAAAACCTTTCATCAAAGTTAAACATGAATTTTGAACAATACTTGACAACTTGGATGACATTCTTTGATCCAATTCAAATGTTGACTACTGTATATTAATATTTCCCCCCTGCAAAAGTCATCATGTAGCTATTCTCCATTGCAGTTCATGCTTCGAATTGGAATAAACAAAACATGTGGCCAATCACATGACTTACGCCAGGTTCACACACACAACATATCCCGGACTTCTGTCAGTGTGTTCATAAAAATGACCCAAACCCCTAAATCTGTTCTTTCAGAGCAGTTTCACTGTCAACCCACAGGGGTAATGCAATTCAGCAAACTTTCAGTACTGAAATAAAAACAATGACAAATTCAACAAAAAAATATGAAAATTAACAATTTAGCCTACTAATAATAATATGCAGATATTTAAGAATGATTATGAATGTTGAAAAAAAATAGCAAGGAGAATTTTTTTAATAAAGTATTGTTTTCTGAGTCAGTGTCGCTGCAAGATGAAGTTGATGAAGCTGACTCATCTCCTATAGTGAACGCACATATAGAGAGAAATGCGGATTACATAATCAGAGAGTATTTACTTTCGATTATAATTGGTTAGTTTAAAAGTAGACATGTCAATCTTTCTATAGATATATCTCTCTATATGTCTGTGAGGCAAGTATATACTGAGTTTCGGTTGATTTGTGTGACGTGCCTCCTGTTTGTTTTCGTTATTTTACAAAGACACAGCGTTTTATTATTATTGTGAGGTTACACAAATAAAAATAGACCCTTAACAGTTTTTAATGATTGTATTCTCTTATCTGTATGACCAAAAGTGACGGATTAAACACACTAAACTCAAACTTCCACACAAACTCTTGGATATCTGTCTAATAATAGCACACATTTATCTAGGTTAACGTTAGAGCGAGAGAACATGTAAATTTGCTATTTGAATGTTTCAAATAATAAGCCATATTTGCAGCCGATGGAAGATAGGCGAATGTTTGTATTTCGTGCCCGATGTACTGTAATTACCAAAAGTATCCGTCGTTATCTGTCCCTCACGGACTGTGACTTCACTTCCTGTGGGCTTTTCCTTTTACTGCGATTAACTTATTAATAAAGTTTAGGTCAACTAAGCCCCGTTTCGTCGACTAGCGTTTACTGGACTATTAGGGGGCAGCTCTAATTAAAACATACTATTGAGAAAAACAGCCGAGACTCATGCCTTATCTTTTGCATTTAAATCCTGCGGGCCGTGAAGAAGAACTTGTTTTTCCACCTCCATGAAGAGACGAGTGCCGTCCATTATATCTGCTTGTTGAGGTAAGGGGTCGTTGTCGTTGCTTTACACTCGGCAAAAAGCCATGTGAGGAGGACTGAAACATAGTAGAGGTTAATCATGTGAAATTACTACACTTTCGTGTCCAAACAATGCGCTGTCACTTTAATTCAGCTAAAATAGACTGTGTGCAAAAGATTAACATGGACACGTAAAAATAAAGCTGTGCGTGTGAACCTGCCGATGTTTGTGAAGCTGTTTCATATCTACACGGTCAGCGGCAGCGCCAACACACATCTGGATGTTCACTGTGATCGTACTAGTCAAAGGTTTAATAGACACTTAAAAAGCCAAATCACTGTCATTTACACACAAGATTGTGTTGATGTTTCAATCGAGATTGCCATTTTCTTAAAGGGATAGTTCACCCAAAATTAAAATTGTCATTATTTACTCTCACTCATGTTGTTACAAACCCGTAAGACTATCGTTCATCATCGGAACACAAATGAAGATCTTTCTGATGAAATCTGAGAGATTTCTGTTCCTCCATTGACAGCTACGCGACTTTGATGCTTCAAAACGTGCATAAAGAGATCATAAACTCATCCATATGAATTCAGCAGTTTAGTCCAAGTATATCAAAATTAAACTTGAAATGTTCATACCAGTTTTTCTTTGTCTGGTGTGTTGCCCCTTTTACTGGTATTATAATTGACCATAAACCAGAGTAATAACCAGGCACGTCATGACCTCTTTATAAAGCAGAAAAGTGAAGCACAGAAACACATGTTCTGTGTGAATCGACTCTCACTGTTGGAGTGAGCAATGTGACATTTTTATTCTTCAGGTATTCCAGTTTAAAGGGTTAGTTTAAACTGAAATGAAAACTGTCATCAATCAATCACTTTCATGTCTTTCAAAGCCCATAAGAATTTTGTTAATCTTCGAAACTCAAATTCAGAGATATTTAATGAAACCTGAGAGATTTGTTTTTGTTGAAGTCCATGCAGTCAAAGCTTTCACTCATTAAAAAGTACATACATAATCCATATGAATCTAACTGTTTAATCCAAGTCTTCTGAAAAATCATGATTACTTTACATGATGACCGATATATTTTAGCTTTTATTCGCATATAAACATTGATTAGTGCACATACATGGAGCACGGCCAGAAGCTCAACTGTACATGCTGGATGCATGAGAACAAACCTCAGTCGTTCTTCAGAAGATCAAATCTTCAAGTTAAATTGTTTTGAAAGTAGCTGTGAAACTGAGTCCCTCTCAAAGCACCTGTAATCTCAGTACTATGTGCCTTCCTAGCCTAAATACACTTATCTGTGGAACGGCTAGACGTCTTCAGAGATAAGTAATTAGTTGATTTAAAAGGCTTGATACAATCATCAACACTGTTAGTTTAAGTGGCACACAGCCTTGCCCTGGATGCTCTGTGTGATGGACCTTCATCTCCAGATGCAGTCTGGACTTTACATTTGAAGTGCTCAAAACAGCATTTTATTTCATGGAAAATATCCAGGTGTTTCTGCTGAAAGGGATAGTAAATGTCAACTCTGTCAGTAATTACTCTCCCTCAATCTAATAAAGAATCATATAAAATGTGACTGGTAATTTGAATTGTAAAATCAACAGGTTAGCTGTCAGTAGTAGTGGGGTTTTCAGTGGCTCTTTCTGCAGGTTACATCACTATGCTAGAGGGATCTTTATGAGGGAGTCGTTGAATCATTTACTCAACAGATTTCTCCAAAAACACTGATTCATTTAGGAACAAACATCGGTGTATTGCTCTGAAATGCAGAAAGGTCATGTTGTGTCTAAAATGTAACTTACTGAATATTAAGATCTTGTGGTAACACTTTATTTTATGTACCTATTATATTAATAACAGTAAATTATGCATCATTAATTAGGGCTGTCACTTTTTATTCGAATATGCATTCGAACATGACGTGAAATATCCGTATTCGAACTACAAATAAACTATCCGGTTTTTAAACTGCCATATTTAGCGCATTTTTTACAGTCTATGATTAGACCATTTTTTTTTATTGCTTGCCATCTCATCCAGGAGCGGGCGCTCTAAACGTATTGTAGCGTAAGCCCATGACCAAATCAAGCGAATAATAGCCTCCCTGTTTTGAAAATGGAAGATAACGCACAGAACGACAGCCTGAGCGGAGAATTACGACCCCAACTCATCTAAAAAGTCTTGTCTGGAAATATTTTGGGTTCTACAGCTACACCGTAGATTCTTCTCTCAACATTGATGTGCCAATCTGTGTGTGCCAGGCACGTGTGCGCTCCGAGCGCGTTCTCCACCGCGGGGATCATCAACAATAAAAAGAGAGCCGCACTTGATCCAGATCAAGTTGATAAATTGGTGTTCCTAGCAAACAATATTAAGAAATGAATTAGCCTGGGCTATAGGCCTTACTCCTCCTGCTGCTGTTTAAGCCGTCACGTTATGGTCTGTGCCGTGCTGTTCTGATGCAGTTTTTCCCATGTGGCACTTCATATAGATTAAATTGATAACCTGCTGTTTAAAACATTAAGACAAAGATTTTTTTTCAGACAGGCCTGAGTCCTGTTTATGACTGTCAGACTGTTAATAAATTTGTGATTGAATCTCCGTTACGGTGGGTTTTTTTTTTTGTGGGGGCGGGGCTTGTAGAAATTCGAATACATTGCTGGATATTTGATAACCGTTCGAATTTGATTTTTCTCAAAAGTGACAGCCCTAACGCAACTCTCCCAAGCCCCAATCCTAATAATCCAAGCATTTAAAGTCCTCATAAGGCTATCCTATGAATAGGTGCAAAACTCCCTATGTGCTGTTGATGTTAAAAAATTAATAAAATTTAAGTAAATTTATAATTTCTAGATATTTCTACTGAAACAAAGCAGACTCGCTCCTTGCTCCGGTTTTTTATTGGCAATATTTATAAATCATGCACTTAATTTGATGTAATTCAGTATCAGATCAGTAGCTTGCTATTCAATCTCTAGTTACCTCTGTTTATCACTTCTATCATTAGCAGGTTGTTGGGTCATCCTGGCACATCTCTAATTCTCTCAAATATCAGTTCAAAATCTGTTTTTCTGCACTCAACATGTCCATGCATTCATCTTGCGTCCCGACCCGTTCCAGTCTTTGTCTATGTTATCCAGCTGTGCCCATGAGCAGGCGTACTGTACTGAATGGCTAGTTCAGGCTTGTGGAGCGGGAACGCACCATAAAAGGATGAGGCCGTGAGAAGAGTCCTCTGCGCTTGTAAAAACCCTCAAACACACACTAGCTGTTAGAGAATAGGCACCCGGATGGGTGTCAGCGTTTGTACACACTGCTCTCGAGTGTTTGGCTAAGTTCGTGTGCGCTACGGCTAGCGTCCTCAGAGTGTGTTATTCAGCAGACGTGATTCAACTGTCTAGTATCTTTTGTCACGTGTAATCCATGTCTTGCACCGTCTAACTGATGTGATTGTCTGACAGAAATCTCTCTTTTGTATCTTTCTTTGTCTTTCTCTCCTTTTCTCTTTCTGATTCTTCATCATCCCATCCATGTGGGTCAATGTTCCTGAAACCCATGGTGATCTGTAGAGACTTTTGGTATGATCACGATTGCATTAGGTTACCGCAGTGACGGAAAAACATTTGCGTAAATGAAAAGAAAAGCCACAGTAAAAGTAATGATTATCTTTCTGATCATGTTTCCGTCACTGCGGTCAACTGAAGTCTGCTGTGTTTGTTTCATGTCTTAACTGATACTGGTAATGCTCCCGTGTTAATCTATACAGTAATATATGCATGCTTCACAAGAGCTCCTGCTCACCACTGATGTCCAGGGTTGCCTTGTGAGATTGCCTGATTTTCATGTCTAGAAAGTATGAGTAGCTAGACAAATATTCCCTCCTTCACTTTTATCTTTAAATGTCGATTAGTTAGTAAGTTCCAGCTAGTTTGTTTGATTAGACTCTGAAATGTTTTTTGTTTTCTTTTTCCCTCCTCTCAGTTAAAGAGTTTCTAGCCAAAGCCAAAGAAGATTTCTTGAGAAAATGGGAATCACCACCACAGGTCAGTGTTTTTTTGTGTGTTTTTTTCCCGTGTGTAGTGAAAATGTCTTTAAAATGTGTTTTTTTGTCCCTGAAGAGCACAACTGGCTTAGATGACTTTGACAGACTGAAGACGCTGGGCACAGGGTCGTTCGGCAGGGTCATGCTGGTCAAACACAAGGCTTCAGATCAGTTCTACGCCATGAAGGTCCTGGACAAACAGAAGGTGGGTGTAGTGCGCTGGCTAGTGTCTAGGAGGAGTGACTGTTACACGCACCGCTGAAAACACACACGCGTTTGGCAGATGGTAATGTCAATCCCTGGATCAAGGTGTAAGGGATAATAAACAGCTAGGTTAAAACCGTGATTCAACGGGTTGAAATTCAGCCAATCAGCATCTGAGACCCTGCTGTAAATAAATGCAGCATGTAATGATGATCTGCTCAGTAACTCTTGTTGATGTATTTTCTGCTAGGTGGTGAAGTTGAAACAAGTGGAGCATACGCTGAATGAGAAGAGAATATTACAAGCCGTATCGTTCCCCTTCCTCGTCAGATTGGAATATGCCTTCAAGGTACATTACATTACATCAGCTGTGTCACCTTACATCACCTTCATATAAGGTTCATTAGTTAACACGAGCAACACTTCTACAGCATTTATTCTTCTTAAGATGGGTCATTTCAACGTTTACTCAGACATTAATGCTCATGAACAAACCATGAACAACTATTTTATAGTAACTTACATGAACAGATTAATAAATACTGTAAATGTATCACTCCTTGTTAGTTCCTGATAGTTAATACATTAACTAATATTAATAAGTTAGACATTACTGTAAAGTGTTACTGTCTCCTGGTGCTATTTTCAAAATCTACACAGAACTTACAAAAATCTCTCCTACATTCTATAGCTTTTATTTTGTGATTTATTTTAAGTGTTCATTTATTTTTTTATCTATGGTGTACATATATTTTAATATCTTTTCTGGAATTTTCTTTATTTTTAAGTAAAAAAACAAACAAATGTGTTTGAAATGCAGTGTTTGAAATGAGAGCTTGTTCTGTCTTTTTAGAAAAACATAAAAAACAATCTGAATATAGCATCAAAACTAGTAAACGGACACTGAGGAACTAAAACACATCGCAACCAATTATTAATTATCATTAATGTCAGCTTAGACGGCAGCAGGTCTGATAGACTAATGCTCAGATCTGTGTGTACACATCAGATATTTCTCATATCAGTTTACAGTCATTTACTGCTTACATTCATTCATTTTAATCATCATAAAAGCAGTTTGAGATGCACAAGTTTAAGCATCAGAGACTTGACTTTTTGTCCCACCACTGACTTGTAAACAGAATAACATGTTAGCCAAACTTATTAACATTTGTATTATTATTATTTTACTATGGTAGTAATTTAAACAGCCTTGGTAAAAAACAAAACAAAGATAAACCCAAATTTTATTTGATTGAGAAACAATATTATGTAATAGTGGAGTAGTGTTTCCAGGAGTGTGGTTTACTTCACGTGATCTTCATGTGTCTTTATTCTCATAGGACAACTCTAATCTGTATATGGTGATGGAGTATGTGCCCGGAGGAGAGATGTTCTCGCACCTCAGGAGAATCGGCAGGTTTAGGTGAGGGAACTTTACTCCTTTCTGCCAGCGGATGAAGTGAAACCATGCCGTGTCAGATGCGATTATTGTCATCAAAAAAGGGTTACTTGGATAATGGTGCAGAAGAATTACTAGTTTGTCGAGTTATTGAATAGTTTCAAGTGGTTAATGTGCTTGAAGTTTTGATTTTGTTTTGTTATTCTCTCCGTGAATGTCCTTTTTACAATATGTCTCATCCTGACAGCACTCAATGCACCACTGAACTCAAGTGTGTGTGTGCATGTCAAACTAAACGCTTTAATTTAGGTTTAACAGTGTTTTTCCTTGAAAACATGGAAGTAATGCTATGCTGTGTGGGATTGTAACATGTTTTGGGATACCGTAATTCCTCAAATAAAGACCGGGGCCTTTATTTACCTGAACTGCAGATGGTAGCCGGCTTTTATTTGAAGCAGGCTTTTATTAGAGGCAGGCCTTTATTTCAATTCGCGATCCCCGCCCGCCCGCCAGCCAAGTTTCCATGGTGACGCGTCATGCTTGGCACTGTTCACCACAGCCAAAATAGCGCTGTATGACAGATGTAGCGCTTTTATTTCTAAATATTAACAAACTTGCTTACCATGTCATCAACTATCTTCTATTCTGACTCTCAATTCAGTGTAAGTGAGTTTGTTTTGTAATTGATAATTGATCCTGATCTGTAACGTGAGATCGGCACCGCAGTTCAGAGATTCCTGTCTGTTGGATTTGTACGTTACACAGCGCGTGAATTCTTCAGTTTCTCCCGAAATGCATGAAAGTAAGTGGCCGGTGAACTGGGAGAAGAATAGAGTAAACTTTATACTTACACTGTCTGTGTATCTGATATGAATAAAACACGTCGCCAAATATATTTGAATGGATTATTGCTGCTTCCATAGACACCATTGTGTATTTTACAAACTATAAATGTATTGTTTGCTATAAATCTTATCTATTTAAATGTCTGAAACCTAAAATAAACGTGGTTAAAAACACTGAATAGTTGTGATATATGACAAGCACAGCACGCGTCCGTCCTTGAGTGTACACTAATTTTTCCCCGGCCTTAATTTGAGACCGGCCTTTATTTGTCCGCGTTGACCACGTACCCGGCCACTATCAGAGGCCCGGCGTTTATTTGAATACCGGTTTTTATTTGAGGAATTACGGTATGTCATATGTAAGAAAGTGTTACTATATTCAGCAGTGTTCATAATAATAACAAATAAAAACAAATTCAGTAGTCATTCCCAATACCAGTTAAATGTAATGATTCTCATGAGAAACTTTGCATTCGCTCGCAGAACATTTGAGTTATTTGCAAGCAAATGGATTTCTTTCCTTCAGTCTCATTTGTCCCTCCTCCATGTCCCTTCAGGAGCTCCGTAATGTTCATATCAGAGGTTGCGATTGCTATCGGACACTCTTATTTCCCTGTTTAACTATTTAAAATATGCCAAGTCTTGATTTGTGTGTCTGATGTGTTGCTGTCTAACTCTGATCGACAGTGAACCACACGCACGGTTTTATGCTGCACAGATCGTCCTGACCTTCGAGTACCTCCACTCACTAGACCTCATCTACAGAGACCTGAAACCTGAGAACCTCCTCATCGACCAGCAGGGGTATATACAGGTAACCCTTTACCCATCCATTCCCAATATACTCATCGACCAGCAGGGATATATACAGGTAACCCTTTACCCATCCATTCCCAATATACTCATCGACCAGCAGGGATATATACAGGTAACCCTTTACCCATCCATTCCCAATATACTCATCGACCAGCAGGGATATATACAGGTAACCCTTTACCCATCCATTCCCAATATACTCATCGACCAGCAGGGGTATATACAGGTAACCCTTAAAGCCCAGTTTATACTTCGGCGTCAAACTCACGGCGTAGGCTGTGTGTAGCGCGCGTACCCTCCGGCGTACCCTGACGTGCACCTCTCCAAAAATGTAACCGCGCATCAATTCTACACGGGTGCAAGCGCTGTGATTGGTCTGCTAGAACCCTTCCCTCGAGTTTCAAATGATCCCTCTGCATGTGTGATTGCGCGTCAACGCGGACAACGACGCAGAAGTATAAATGAAAACCAACGCGTAGTCTATAGCGTAGAGTCTCCAGAGTAGGTCCGACGCAGAAGTATAAATCAGCCTTAAGCGTCTATTCCTAATATAATAGACTAATATAGTGCGCATACCAGGGCTCCAGACTGCGACCAAAATTTGAGAGTGTGCGACTGTATTTTACATCCAGTCGCACATGTGCGACCTGTAAATTTGTGCATTTTTTTTTTTTTTACAAGTTAAACGTAGAAGGGGGCGCGTTAATGAATCCGGAATGTGATGAGTGAATGTGAGTTGGGGGAGGGTCGTAAACATCTGTGGGAGACAAAATATCACAACCTGCTTCCGACCTGCGGCTAGTGTGTCAGTGCCAGAGTCTACTGTGCCAAAGTCGAGGTTTGTGTGGCGAAAAAGTCCCGAACCCACCATTTTCAGGAAGAGTGGCTTCGAGATTTCAGCTGGCTAAGGTACTGTAAGGAGACGGACTCCATGAACTGCAGTCGCTACCCCAAAAATGCGGGAAACACAAAATTTGCTGACAGTGCAGGCGCTTCGCAGTTTAAACGCAATACTTTAATTAAACAGTCTTAGCCTCAAGCACAGAGTATGAGTGAGGGGTGTAACGGTACACGTATTCGTATTGAACCGTTCGGTACGAGGTTCGGTACGCATCACAAACCGAACACCACAACATTGCGCAACATCAAATTGCAAACGTAATCCATCAACATCACAGCGCGAGCCGATCTTGATCAAGCGACACTGTTACTAAAGCGCTGAGACATCCAGTAAACTAAGCATTTGAGTTCGCCACTTTAGAAATAACATCGCTGCGAGATCTAGTGAGTTAGGTCTAGTTATAATTTCTACGTTATTAACTGATCAAACAGCGCTGATGTGGAAACCAGGAGGAGACATTGTTCCATGAATGAACTAGTGATAGGTTTAAAGTCCACAGATCAGCATTCACCGTGGATTTACTGTAGTAACACTAACTGTAACCATGGAAGTTTGGTAGAAATAGAAAAATGCTTTCAAGTCCATCACACATCTTTTTCCAGCACTTCAGAACTCAATTATTATCATATTTAAATCATATTTATTTTTAATGTGATGATCAAAACATTATTTGTTCATCCTTCAAAGATTACCCCCATTAATAAAACTAAAAGTTTCAAGTAGGAAGACAAACTCTTATTTAAAAATATTTTTTCTTTGAATAAATAGGAAATTTTCTCTGGCATTTATTTATTTTTGCTGTATCGAAAACGTACCGAACCGTGACACCACTGTATCGTATCAAACCGAACCGTGAATTTTGTGAACCGTTACACAGTCAAAAAGCAACGCCACTGCCGGTTGCTTTTAGAAGACAAGAAGCTGTGAATCAGAGCGCAGATGAGGCAGAGATGATGTGGAAATTTAACACGGCCTACTTCGTTGCTCAGGAGGAACTACCCTTCACCAAATTCAAAATCCAGCTCGACCTTCAAAGTAGGGTTGCCGCGGTGAGGAAAATTTTCCACCGGTTAATCGACGTGTGACAACACCGGTAATCCCGGTGTCACCGTGGGGGGCGGGGCGGGGGAGTTAAATAGCTTTTAAATGCGTGCGCGTTTAGGCTACTTTCACTTTCGAAATAAGCCTCAATTGGCAATTCAGCGTCAATTGCTTGAATGGACAAAAAAAAAAAAAAAACTCGCTGACAATAAAACTGTATTTATAGACAGAACTTTTATTAGCATAACGAATGAATAAAAATAACCCCATGCATAGGCTGAAAAAAGTGAAAATCGGCAAACTGTGGGCCCAAACAAATAAGAACCATAAAACGTTTTTTAACGAATAAGAAAATAAAATAGGCCTAAATAAATTACACAAAGTTTAAATAAGATAAAACCAAATAAATAAGAGACGAATATAAAATAAAAACTTCAAAAAGGACCTTAGCCTACATAAATGACAGCACTCTAAAACACACTATAAATTGGCATTTATTAACATTGCTTGTAGTCTAGAGTCAAAGAACATGACAGTTGAGACAAAGACAGACTTCATGACAAAGACAGTCTTGCAGTCAAGAACATGTAGACTGAGTAAAAACTATTGCGAAATGACGGCGTTTCCATTAACCGATGTTATGCGACTAAAACGTCCTTTTTTTCCTCTTGCGAACGGCATATAGCCAGGAGTTTCTGGGTGTTTCTCCCTCATTTCTGCTCCGATGTCTTGATTGTGGCATTTCTTTGAGGTTTAGGTAGGCTATTCCTGTAATTATTGTTTCTTTTTTATGAATTTAATAAATAACTATGTCTCGCATACTGTCCAAACGGTCATTGTAGGCCTACTTTTGTGTCCATTCGTTTTTCCTTTTTTAACCCGTAATTTTGCAAAACAAAAAATGAACTGTTGTTGTATTTGCAAAGTTTAAATTAGAACTGTACACACCAAATGCTGCGCAATATATATAGCCTATATTAACGGATTTTCGGATTTTTGTTTATGACTTTACCCCTTTATTAAACATTTAAAATATTCACAAATGAATATGATTTTTTTTTTAGATTTGACTGGTTTTCTAAGGCCAAATTAGAACCTGGAAATGATATTTTTCCCGCAGTGCTGAATGAGAAGAGCCATGGCTCTTCTCATTCAGCACTGCGGGAAAAAATATAGGCCTATGTCTCTGGAACCACAGCATAAGCTACAGATTACAGAAAGGTGATTTATAGGCTAATAATTAGGGGTGTAACGGTACATGTATTCGTATTGAACCGTTTCGGTACGAGGCTTCCGGTTCGGTACGCATACAAACCGAACGATTCCTTGGACCATTTTTCCTGCCGACAAAATCCGCGCTGGCGCGAGCACAACCACCACAACGTTGCGCAACATCACATGGCAAACGTAATGAAAGCGGAACGAAACTGCACTACTCATTATATTGTGCATCACGGACCGTTTATCAGTTCGGACCAGCAACATAGATCTGTGCAGCGCCAAAGCCCGTCTGGCAGCGCGAGCATAGACGGAGCGCGAGCCGACCTCGATCAAGCGACACTGTTACTACACAGCCCTAAGAGATCCAGTAAAGAAAGCATTTGAATTCACCACTGAAGTAATAACATCGCTGCGAGATCTAGTGAGTAGCGTTCACATGTCTCTGTTATTAATCGTAGATCTCTATTAGATCAAACAGCGCTGACGTGAAAACCAGGAGAAACATTGTGCCGTAAATGATCTAGTAATAACATTAGGCTTTAAGTCCACAGATCAGCAACATTAGTAACACTAATTGTAACCAGTTTGGCTGAAATAGTGAAATGCTTTCAAGTACTTCACACATCTTTTTCCAGCACTTCAAAACTCAAATATTATATAAATATATATAAATAAATATTATTTAAATGTAATTTTTAATGTGATGACCAAAACATTATTTATTCATCCTTCAAAAATTACCCCCATTTAAACCTGAGTTTCAAGATGTAGGAAAACTCACACTTATATAAAAAAAAAAATTCTTTTAATAAATAGGAAATTTCTCTGGCATTTCTTTCTTTTTGCTGTATCGAAAACGTACCGAACCGTGACTTTAAAACCGAGGTACGTACCGAACCGTGATTTTTGTGTACCGTTACACCCCTACTAATAATAAATGTGTCTGAAAAAATAACGAGGCATTTTAATTGTTTATTAATAAACTAGTGTTTTCTAAACCAGTGTCGGTTAAACATATCTCCATCTCCGCTAACGGATGCATCTTTAGAGAGAAATGCATCTTTCATTCGGATTAGCCTACATCATCAGAAGGTATTAGCTTTCGATTCGAATTTGTTCGTTTTAAAGCGAACATTTCAAGCTTTAGCCTAGGCTGGATATTTTGTTTCAGTTCTCGCGCTCCAGTTCACGGAGACCATGAAACCGCGCCTGATTGTTTTATTTTATTTTACAAAAGCAAAACGTTGAGTTTTTGAGTTTGAGACCAATAGAAGTAGTTGCGACTAATATATTATTATTTTCTGTATGGCCAGAAATGATAGAGTATTTTAAGTTGTTTCCATGTTGATAGGAAAATGCAAGTGTTCACGCCCGCGCCTCCCTGCCATGCAGTGCGCGCTCCACACTCCGCATAGCAATATACGTTCTTTGGCAGTAGCCTACTAATTGATTGTTGTACCTGTGTGTCCGGCTTCTGCGGTCGATGTTTTACTGCAGTGCCCAGTTACTGTAGTTTGACTCGTTCTCATCTCCACACGTGCTAAATGGAATTTGACTCCTGATGCTTGCTGATCTGTGACGTGATGGCTCTTGGCACGCACTGCGCAGTACAGTTTTTAATTATAATGTATGCTCTCTTCTGAACTAAATAATTGATCATTATTATTTATATTTATAATTAATTAAAATAAATATTTTAGCAAAAACGAATAGCCTACTTTAAAAAAGTCAAGACATCGCGGTGTCACGGTGGGAAAGTGATGTCACCGGTGATGGGGCTTAAAACCGGTAACACCGTCAACACCGTCTATCGCGGCAAGCCTACTTCAAAGGAAGAATGGCTTAAAACTTAACGAAACATACAACTTTGTTAATATTTGTACTGCCATGACAGCAATGGTGCTGTCGTTTTACCTTGTTGTTGCGTCTATAAATGTGCACAATAAAATTAGTAGAAATGTGAATATTTGGTTAGCATGTTGATTTACGGTGTGTGCCCCTAAATTTTCTGGTTGTGCCCCTAAAATTTTCAGTTGGGGGCCACTGTGCTCCTAGTGAATAAAGTTAGTCTGGAGCCCTGCAGACAGTTGTAGTTCCACATTTATATCAAACACATTGAGTCTTTCACAGTGCGGGAAGTAAGTTCCCTAACCCTTGAATAGTAACTTCTAGATCCTCCTTTAGCAGCAACACTTCCTCCTGTGGTTTCTAGCAGCTGCTTGCAAGACTTTGGACCACACAAATCTGAGTTTATCGATATTTCCGTTTATCAATGTTTCAGCCTATAGAACATGCGTTTTCTTCATTTTGGATTTATTTTGTTGGTTTACTTTGCGTTATTGACTGTTGCATCATCCAGCGTCTCTAAAGCTTGACGTTGTGAACTTCATCCTCACCTTTACAGAAACTCTTAAACCTGTGTGTGCTGAAATAAATGCCATTCTCAGATGGCTTGACTGTATATGGATATTTGCATGTTATTTTATTTTTATAAAAGGTTATACGGCACACTACAGGCAAAAATTGTTTATTTGCTTTGCATAGTTTTTTTTTTCTTTTCTTTTTTCAGACTAGTGGAAAGAAAACTTCTAAAATACATGTTTAACTGTATATTTTATAGCACTTTATCTATTTGTGTCTGTACATTTCAATTCCAGTATATACCTTTAAAAGGTTGTTTTCTCAAAATGAGTTTTTCCTCCTACATTGAGCCAGAAATCTGCTCTTCAGTAACACTTACACACAACACACTTTACAGTTTTATTCATAAATATATTCTGACGTTATTTACAGACAGGTTTGTTCATATATAATTTTCCTTATTTTATGTAACATTATTATTATTTTTATTTGTGGAGAGATAAAAAGAGACCCAAAATCCCCTCTGTAAAAACCTTTCGCTCTAATACAGTCAAACCAAACATTATTGACACCAGATATCATTTTTGATATTTGTTTTACTTCTGTGTGCAGGACACTATAGTATTCATATAATTTATGTGAGTGAGGAGAGCAAAATATAGTAAACTGTGACATATTATACACAGATATTCTTCATACCAGTAATATTTATAACAATTTGGGACCAGGAATAATTCAGACACTTTGAGCTGATGATGTTTTTTCTTTAATAACTAATGCTCTTTTTACACACAGACCGAACAACATGAAGCATTGCTGGGTCACTGGTTGAGCTAAACTGGTATTCTCTAATTGTGTAGTTTTATTATAATTTAACATCTGACAGATATTCAGCATAACTCATGTGTGAGAGTCTAACAGAAGGACGGACAAAACCACTGAAATATCAAATATGACCAGAACTCAGTTATCAAATCAGTTTATTACCATTTTCTAAACTATAGCGGATAAACTGTGATGATGTGAGAAATGTTGATGGAGTCTGAATAAAGAGTGGTTTGACTATATAAAAAATGAAATGAGAATTTTGAACCTGACTTCATCTAATATGCAGATTTTTGTTTTAGAAATGTATGCAAAATAGTGCATATTTAATTAGATAAAGCCACATTTTCATATTTAAACACAACATTTCAGAAAACTTGTAATAACATTAACATTTTGCAGTTATTAATGTAATCAATCAACTGGTGATATCTCTTAGTTATTATTATTTCCCCTGTTCACCTGGTGTATCTTGCCTTTAATGCACTAAACTGTAGTTTCCCGCACAGGTAACAGACTTCGGGTTTGCAAAAAGAGTAAAAGGCAGAACCTGGACATTATGTGGGACTCCGGAGTACCTGGCGCCCGAGATCATCCTCAGCAAGGTCTTCCTCCTCCACACATTCTCAGTCACTACACATGTTAATTCCCACAGGGCCGATCACTGATGTGTTGTTCAAATGTAGGGGTACAACAAGGCCGTGGACTGGTGGGCTCTCGGCGTCCTCATATATGAAATGGCGGCTGGATATCCCCCGTTTTTCGCAGACCAGCCCATCCAGATCTATGAGAAGATCGTGTCTGGAAAGGTATAGTCAGTGATGATGTGCTCAGCTGAGCGGTGGCTGGGTGGCCCGTGGGAATGACTTCTTGAGTGTGTTTTGTAGGTCCGGTTCCCCTCACACTTCAGCTCGGACCTGAAGGACCTGCTGAGGAACCTGCTGCAGGTGGACCTCACCAAGCGCTTCGGGAACCTGAGGAACGGGGTCAATGACATCAAGAACCACAAGTGGTTTGCCACGACGGATTGGATAGCCATCTATGAGAGAAAGGTATGATGCGCAGTCTTCTGTTGGGTCGTTCGAGTCTTGGTTTACACCTCCAGCATATTGAGTGCTGTTGTTCTTCTGCTCAATAGGGCTGTGTTTATGTGATCAAAAATACAGTAATGTGACCCTGAACCACAAAACCAGTCATAAGGCACATGGGTAATATTTGTGGCAATAGCCAACAATACATTGAATGGGTCAAAATTATCGATTTTTCTTTTATGCCAAAAATCATTAGGATATTAAGTAAAGATCATGTTTCATGGAGATATTTTGTAAATTTCCTACCGTAAATGTTTAAAAAAACAAATAATTTTTGTGAGTGAATGCAGCACAAACATAGACCACTTTAAAAGCGATTTTCTCAATGTTTTGATTTTTTTGCACCTTCAGATTCCAGATTTTAAAATAGGCCAAATATTGTCATATCCTAACTAATAGGGGTGTCACGATTTCGATTTTAAATCGAAATCGATCGAAATTAAGTAACAATCTCGATAATCGAATTCAAAAATGGAATCGTCGATACTGCCACGCCCCCATGTGTCACGTCCAGTCGGTTTGCAAAGCGGAAAAAACAGCGTTGAAGTGCTGCGAGTCCTCTACCTCAGTTACAGCCAGTCAAAAGATAGCATGGCTGCAGATGCAGGAGACCCATCGACAGGACTTCTGACCTCCTCTTTCACTAAAGTCGCCGGTGTGGGACAGTGGGAGTATTTCTGATTTCCAGCGAGTTATGTTGACAACGTTCACATTCGCGTTCAAAGTTCGCGCTTAAAAAAAGCCACACTTTGCAAGCTCTAGGCTACTACTGTATGTGCGTCAGTGCGTGTACCATTCTTCCACTTTTTAAATTAAAACTTTAAATTGACAAAAACAGCAGACTCAGAACAGTATAAATCTTTATACAATAAATCTAGCATGTCACAAATAACTTGATTCTCCATCTTCACGAATGAGACAAGTGTCGTTCATTTCCGCACCTAGTCTATTTTTGCTGCACGCGCCGAGTTAAAGCGACAGCGCACAATTCGTGGTCAAAATGAACATGACACGAAAATGTTGTAATTTCATCATAAATGCATTTAATTAAATTCTACATTAAATACTAATATTTTTCACAGTCATGTTTGTACTTTAAGACCGAGGTAAAGCAAGGAAAACATATATGTATCTGTTAAACCTTGTTTGTTTTGTTGTGAACTTGAATGTCATCTTCTGTGAATAAGACTGCAGTTACAAAAGAGAAAATACATGGCAGGTTATTTTGCTTAAGTTTCTAATTGACTGAAGATATAAGTTATTGTAACATTATTTTGTTAATAAATGTTTTAAATTTGACAATGTAGTGTGGTACATTGCGAACAAAGGTCATATATTATATTACATAAAAGTCTAGTCTAAAAATGGCATCGCAAACTGTGCTTAAAAAAAATAAATGTAAAAATCGAGAATCGAATCGAACCGTGACCTTAGAATCGAAAATGTAATCGAATCGAGGATTTGGAGAATCGTGACACCCCTACTAACTAACCAATCAATGGAAGATTATGTATTCAGATGGTGTATAAATCTCAATTTAAAAAAATTAACCCTTGTGAGTGGTTTTGTGGTCCAGGGTGATATATATATTAGGGGTGTCACGATTTCGATTTTAAATCAAAATCGATCGAAATTAAGTCACAATCTCGATAATCGAATTCAAAAATGGAATCGTCGATACTGCCACGCCCCATGTCACGTCCAGTCGCTGTATGCAAAGCGGAAAAAAAACAGCGTTGAAGTGCTGCGAGTCCTCTACCTCAGTTACAGCCAGTCAAAAGATAGCATGGCTGCAGATGCAGGAGACCCATCGACAGGACTTCTGACCTCCTCTTTCACTAAAGTCGCCGGTGTGGGACAGTGGGAGTATTTCTGATTTCCAGTGAGTTATGTTGACAACGTTCACATTCGCGTTCAAAGTTCGCGCTTCAAAAAAGCCACAGTTTGCAAGCTCTGCTACTGTATGTGCGTCAGTGCGTGTATCATTCTTCCACTTTTTAAATTAAAACTTTAAATTCACAAAAACAGCAGACTCAGAACAGTATAAATCTTTATACAATAAATCTAGCATGTCACAAATAACTTGATTCTCCATCTTCACGAATGAGACAAGTGTCGTTCATTTCCGCACCGAGTCTATTTCTGCTGCACGCGCCGAGTTAAAGCGACAGCGCACAGTTCGTGGTCAAAATGAACATGACATGAAAATGTTGTAATTTCATCATAAATGCATTTAATTAAATTCTACATTAAATACTAATATTTTTCACAGTCATGTTTGTACTTTAAGACCGAGGTAAAGCAAGGAAAACATATATGTATCTGTTAAACCTTGTTTGTTTTGTTGTGAACTTGAATGTCATCTTCTGTGAATAAGACTGCAGTTACAAAAGAGAAACTACATGGCAGGTTATTTTGCTTAAGTTTCTAATTGACTGAAGATATAAGTTATTGTAACATTATTTTGTTAATAAATGTTTTAAATTTGACAATGTAGTGTGGTACATTGCGAACAAAGGTCATATATTATATTACATAATAGTCTAGTCTAAAAATGGCATCGCAAACTGAGCTTAAAAAAAATAAATGTAAAAATCGAGAATCGAATCGAACCGTGACCTTAGAATCGAAAATGTAATCGAATCGAGGATTTGGAGAATCGTGACACCCCTAATATATATATATATATAGTAAAGTGTAATTTATTCCTGTGATCAAAGCTGGATTTACAGCATCATTACTCCGGTCTTCAGTGTCACATGATAAATGATTATTGGTGATCGATTATTTAATAATGGTTCTTATTAATAATAGTTCGGTGTTAAAAACAGTTGTGCTGCTTCATATTTTCATTTTTTTTTTAACATGATTAATTTTTTCAGGATTCTTTGAAAAAAAGTTCAAAAGAACAGCATTTATTTGAAATGTAAATATTTCGTAACATGTCTTTAATGTCACTTGATCAATTAAATGCATTCTTGTTGAATAAAAGTATTAATTTCAGGTTTTTTTTTAAATGTCTTTCCCCAGATTTGTTCATTAAAAATCAGTTTGATCATGTGACACTGAAGACTGGAGTAATGATGATAAATTCAGCTTTGATCACAGGAATAAATTACACTTTACTATATATTCACATACAAATCAGCTGATTTACATTAGAATAATATTTCACAATATTACAGTTTTTACTGTATTTTTGATTAAAAAAATGCAGCCTCGGTGAGCAGAGAGAGACTTATTTAAAAAAAAAACACACAATTTGTTTTTAATTATTCCAAACATTTGCCTTGTAGTGTATAGTAAGAGAACTCAGTGTTACTGTGTTGTTGGTGTATGCCTATATTAGTATAGTAGGAGTGCACAGGCATCACACACACACACACACACACACACACACACACACACACACACACACACACACACACACACACACACACTCTTCTGATGCTGAGTTTCTCCACCAGGTGGAGGCGCCGTTCATACCAAAGTGCAGAGGTCCCGGAGACACCAGCAACTTCGACGACTACGAGGAGGAAGACATCCGCGTGTCGCTGACGGAGAAATGTGCGAAGGAGTTCTTAGAGTTTTAATTATGGACACATCAGAGCGAGACATGCGCATATATACATATACTTCTCTATATGTGTGTGTGTGTGCGTCACACGAGGGTATCTTTGCACTCTAAAGACATGGGATGAGCAGAGAGCACATCATCACCCTTCCTTCATTCCTTCATCCATCCATCATCCGGCTTTAGAGAGGTCAGAGGTCACCAGGGTCATACACGGGCACATCTCTCACTCTCGTCCCACTCCTCTGTTAAAACACACTCAGTCGTTCGGCATTGAGTTCCCCGTTAGAAAGATGCTTTAGTGCGATATTTAAAATCTGGACACGTGAGGAAACACACACACACAATCTCAAGGCCAAGTCAGCAGTGTTCCTCTACTTGATCACGGCAGCGTCTCTCAGTGTTGTGATTGGAAAGCTAGGCGTCGCCTATTGGCATTTTAGCTGTTACACGTCGTTTTATTTGATTTTTACCTTAGACCAAAACAACTGACAACTTTCTTTTGTTTTGTTTGTTTGTTACATGTGCAAATCTGTTGAATTCAGAGTGTTTTTTCTTTTATCTGAACCACCGTGTGTTGAAAGCATGACCAAAAGCATCATGTTGTGAATGGCAGTGGAGGAGATCCAGATGATCACGATATTACAGATGTTACAGTGATCCTGATCAGTGGAGGTCCAGTCTCATGCATATATACTGACAGATGATGTTAGCAATATGAAATATATCTTATTTTACCACTTCATTATGCAAAGGTTTTATTCTAAAGTGTAAGATAGAACCGGTTCACTTTGATCATTTTAACAGTGCTGTTTATTATCTGATATTTAAAACTATGAAGAACAGCAAATGTACTGGTCCGATGTGCTGTAGATGAGCCGGATGGGGAAGAGCAGCTTCAGTCCTAAAGGAGAATCACCTCAGAGTTATTTCCTGATCTTTACTCTCCCCGCGTCATACACGATGTGTTCATGTCTTTCTGCAGGCGAAAACAATTGAAGGTTTTGAGGAAAACACTCCAGGATTTTCTCCATATAGTGACTTATATGGGGTCCTATGACTAAGTCAAACGCCATTTACCAAAAAATCAAATCAAAATCGTGCAACATCATTGTTTAACCTTTTAAGTCGGAGAAAATTAGATGTTTTTTCGCCCTTTTTGAACCCAAATTTGTAATTTGACCAGCATTAGTGGTTAAAAGTATATAAATGTGCGCTGGTTTGTGTAGATCAGACTCTTATTCCTCGGCTGGGTCGTGTCGAGACTTTGAAGCTGCACTGAAACTCACATTTGGACTCCATTGATGTCACTATATGGAGAAAATCCTGGAGTGTTTTCCTCAAAAACCTTCATTTCTTTTCCACTGAAGAAAGAAAGACATGAACATCTTGGATTAATTATCAGGAAGTTTTGATTCTGAAGTGAACTACTCCTTTAACTCAAACCCTGATGATGACTAGTAGCTTCCTAATCCTGAAGTGTGTGTGTGTGTGTGTGTGTGTGTGTGTGTGTGTGTGTGTGTGTGTGTGTGTGTGTGTGTGTGTGTTGTGTGAGACAGAAGCTGCTCGTCCCTGATATGATCATCGCAGCGATGCACTTATCAGTTACACATCAGTTACTCGTGTTCACGTTTTTGTCACCGTTTTTAATTTAATGTTGAAGCTGTTTTGCTGTTTTCTCTCTTAACTGAAAATGGTAAAACTGCCAAAACTCCATGTTTTTTCTTTCCATCGTTGCTGTTAACCTTCTGTCGTTTCTTTTCTTTGACCGAATGTAGTGTTGAATCTTCTAGGTGTGCATATTGTTTGAGTTTTGAGGTACATTCTCACAGACATATACTAAGAAACTGAATATGTTACAAAGCAAGAGAGAAAGCCGAGGTTAGCGAGCCTCTTCTTTGTATCACGTATAAACAAGATATTGTTCAGCTCATACTGCGTATATGCATTATTTCTAATAAATGTTTTTATTTATACACATATTAGAGAGATGCTAATAAATTTTATTTTTAAGATTGGTTGTTCTTTTCAATGTGTGCAAATGATCTGTTGCTTTTACATTCTTTCAAATGGTGATTTTTAAAGGCGAAATAATCCCTAATTGATGTTGTCAATCAGGCTACTGTAGTAAATATAGCATTATACCGTCTCAAGCTAGATTACATTTGAATACATGTTGGCATGTCTGTCAAAAAGGGTTAAAATTGCAGTTGATTTACCCAGCACTGGCCTGAAGATCATGCGTATGAATCTAGAGGTGTTAAACCGACTGACTCAAAGAAACAAGTCTACAGAAGAGATGCGGTGTGTGTTCATTTACACCACAGCCCAGCAGTGGAGATATGACTAATATAATAATATATACTAATGTCTTTCTGATACACACACTCTGGGGTTCTAGATGACTCAACACGAGTAAGCAATGATTGGGTTAAGCAGGAAAAGCTTGTTTCCGCCACAGAATAAAACATTAAAGATCATTGTGACTTTAGATGCAAAAGTTAGAAAACTTTACAATTCTAAAGTTAGAATTGCATGACAAATACGTTATAAAGGTTAACATATACATTTAAAAATTATTTTTTTCCTCAGAAATGCATATTTAATCTTGAAATTCTGATTTATAACACACAATTGTGACGGTCAATTCTCGCACATATATCTCGCATACAAACATGCGATTGCGAGAGAAAAAAAGTCCCAATTACATTTTTTTAATCTGTGGTGGAAACAAGCTTTCATGGTTAACCTTGCTTTCTGAAAACATTTACTGGTCAAACATAACTCTACATAGGCTACATTTTAATTGCTGTTGCCAACTGTTTAATGCTCTTTTATATATTGTTATTTATTAACCCTGTAAAGCCTGATATGAAATAATGGTCAGAAAAGTAATGTGCTTTATGTTTATCACCGTTGGTATAACGGGCTTTTTCAGCTCATTTAAATATTAATACGGAGCTCATACTCATGGGAAAAACAATATCCAGAGGCCCAAACTGAGCAAAAATAAGCAAGTTGGTGCAGTTTCTGATATTTATATAGCCATACACATTTGATGAAAATCTGAGAGCTTGTAATATAAATCAGCGAGATCTTAGTAACTACAGATAATAGAATAGGAAATAAACATCAGCACAATTATTTCATTACATAATAAAGCATTTATTTTTTTAATGGTTTCAATAATTAAAATTTTCAGTTTTTTGTTTTTGTAGGCTAATTGTTTCAAGATTCAAAATGCTTTGTTGGGTGCTTGCATTGCAATATTCAGATTTTGTACATTTTCTTTTTAAAAGTATTTGAGAAATAGGGAAAGCATTAGGGTGGCCATTTCCATAACACCAAAAAGGAGGACACATATATTTTGGTGATCGGTGGTTTTGTTGACCGGGGGGGGGGGGGGGGGGGGGGGTTGGATTGGGTTGTAGTTGGTGCTGAGGGCACGCAAGGTCTCTCGCTCTCATGCCGCGCACTGCACGGTTTGGAGCACATACAGTATGTTCTGTCTCGCACGCGCGGCTCTAGAGATTTGAACAGGCCGGTGACACACTGGCTGCGTGGCGTGCGCGTCTCAGCTGCGTGGCGTGTCCGTTTTTATTTCGACTCCCATGTTAACAGGTGAGGTTGCACACTGCCTGCGTGACACGCGCGTCTCATGCTAGAAATAGAACCGACGCCTATTTTTCACGCGACATGCAAGCGTGTGGGAAGCGTTTCCAGGCAAAATACAATAGGAAAATATGTTTCTATGTTATTTTGTACACGAATACATATTAATAAATTACATTTTTGACAAATTCAGATATAAATATAGGCCTCGTTTAAAAATAAATAAATAAATAGGCCTAATTATCAATTTTCAAATATTGCACCTGTCAAGAACGAAATATTCTGTAGTCTATTTTGCTGTCAATACTGCTGTGCTGACATTGTCTTTATCAGTTGGCTTTATGCTTAACACGAAGTATAGGGCTTCCACAACTTTCTCCCATATGTTGAAGGCTGATGCGTGTCAGCAGCTCCGCGTCAGACACGCTTCTGATGTGCAAAGACACAGAAAACGCGACGCAGCTGACACGCAACAGAAACGCCACGCTCACGCCAGTGTGTCACCGGCCTAATTTAGGGGAATCAGAGAGCCGCTATCATTATGCGGGCTTTTTATAGGTTAATTTTTTTCAACAATTCAGCGCAACTCCAAAAAGGAGGACAAATGAGTGTCCGGCTTGAGGCTGCGCCGGACGCCGGACAGAGGGCTTAAAATCCGGACTGTCCGGCCAAAATCCGGACGTATGGCCACCCTAGAAAGCATATAATAGTATTTTTTAAATAAGATTTACATTTAACCATAGAAAACTTACAAAAAGACTTAGACACGAGGAGAACAATAAAAGCAATACAATTAACAAAAGAGAAAAAAGTGCTGTGAAGTCTCAGTGACTCTGCTTTTCTATAAAACAAAACCTTGTTACATGTACGCGCTAGATTAGTAAGAATTAGTATTAATAACGGGTGAAGTGTTGGCAGAAGAGATGAGTCTTCATCAGTTTCTCTAAGATGGCTGAAGACGCTGTTGTGCCGCTATGAGATGATGTCCACGAGGTGGCGCTCTCCACACAGGCTTGAGCTGGAAGACCGTGAACTCGCCGGGTTTAAACCCCAGTTGTGCGGGCGGGGCATGTTGTCACACAGCGTTACAATGTATTAGAAATATGATATTCTATACTTTTATGAATTCTATTGAGAAACCACGAGAAAAAGGTGAATATATACTGAGAGTCAATGTTTAGACATTATTAATTAGGCTATTATTATGTTTTGAACTATGCTGTGGCTGTTTTCTGGTGTGTTTGTTGTCAAACTCAAAATGAGTTTATTTTTAATTATTAAAGAAACGCTATTATTTTATATGAAAATTTTCATTGTTGTGTTTTATTGACAAAATAGTTTAGTTTTTATTAGATCAGATAACATTTTAATCTGTCATATGGTCATGTTATAATGCTCCTCATGGGCATGTTGTCACATTTCACTGCCATTCTTTCGGGGTAAATCAAGAAAAAAGTATACAGTGTATTAATGAAACAAAACCACAATTGTAGACTACTAGACGTGGGAAATTAATGTGGGAAAAAAAATAATTCTCTGAACCCTAAGTGGATTTACACAAACTGAGAAAGTCAAAAATCGGTAGGTTGTGAAAATCTCTCCTTTACATACCTGTGTGTGTGTGTGTGTGTGTGTGTGTGTGTGTGTGTGTGTGTGTGTGTGTGTGTGTGTGTGTGTGTGTGTGTGTGTGTGTGTGTGTGTGTGTGTGTGTGTGGCGTGTGCGTGTGCGCGTGCGCGTATGCGTGTGCGTGTGTGTGTGTGTCAAGTTTGTCAATACAAACACAAACATTGGAACATCTTTGGATCAGCAGATTATTCTACAGAAACTAAAAGGGGCCTCATTTATAAAACTGTGCGTATCCTTACTAAAAGTGTACGTGCGCCCGAAATGCAAAAATGGCGTACGCAAAAAAATATTCAGACTTATAAAACCGTGCGCACGCCAGAACCTGCGCAGAATTCACTTTATAAATCCCAGTCAGCGGAAGATTGTGCGCACATGCGTCTCCTCCCCAAAACAACCATATGAGCTTACAACGCCTTGTTTTACTATGCAGATCCTCATCTGCATATCACTTGCATCTGATTATTCATCCACGTGATGATGACATGTTTAACGGTACAAGACATTAGGAAAATATGAAATACGGATGTGCCGTCACATTATTACATTAATAAAAATCATTTAGTAGCCTATCCTTGACTTGTTTTTGAATAAATAAATCAAATAGTGTAAAATACATTTCAGAAAAAGTTTTTCTCAATCTTTTCCACTGACTAAATGGTATTTTTAATAGATTTGTGTTTTTGAATGGAAACAGATAAACCTTGTTGTGCATTATTTGCACGGAAATATTTTCTCAGACAATTTGCTATTATCATAAGCAATCTCTGTAGTTGAAACATTAAAACACAGCATGCTAGAGGAAAAGTGTTGAAAAACATTGCATCCACAACACATTTATATTTATTGAATAGAATTTTTTTTTGTAACTTCTCAGTAATGATTTCATTTAGGCTAAAACTCCATAAATGAGAATGGCGTATACGTTTTACTTCTGTTTTACTTCTGATATAAAACATTTAGATTAATCTAAATGTTTATATCAGAAGTAAAACAAAGTTTAAATCATTATTTTATTAATTTAAACTGTTATTGTGAGCATGCACTGTATGATTAGGACTCATAATGAAGATTTACGGTTTTACTTCATGCCATTAGAATGATAGACAGGCGTCAGTTTCACTAACGGCCCAACGCGCTTGTTGGCGCGGACACATAAGGGATGGATATTTGCTTCAAGTGATAGGCTTGGTGAGTGAAATTATATTTGTATTATCTTTCTGTATATGTATAATTTTCTTTAGAATTCTGTCTAAAAGTGACCAAAAAGACATTTAACTGCAGCTCACCATCGGTGTCGCCAAACTGCTCCGTCTCCAAAACGTTCGTACGCATGGGTCAGAGTTTGCGTGCAGGTGCATGTTCCTTTTTTCCGTCAAGTTTGTTTTTATAAATCACAACTTATGCGTCGGAAGTAGCGTACGCACCTTTCAGGGCCTGTTTTGTGCGTACGCAACGGTTATAAATGAGGACCCTGATGATCACAGACAGGATTAGATTATGATCCCTCTAATGGCACACTACTGTAAAGGATGAATTGTTGCTGGGTGTTCCTGACCTGCGTCCTGGGCAATGAGGGAATAAGTCCAAGAGTACAGTGTGGTGTGTGTTTTTAGGGATTTTTTTTTATTTTTATTTTTTATTTTTTTTTTATCTACAACAATAACAAATACAAAAACCAAGATAATAATACACAATACTAACAAGTACATTACATAGGGTTACATTACAAAAAACAACAAAGAATATCAAGCTAGCTTAAATGATTGACACCATTTCAGAGTCTTACATGCAGTACAGTTTTTAGAGCTCTTCAACGAATTTAAATATATATCAAGATCTTTCTTAAAAATAAAAAAGGAAGGAGTTTTCTTTGAAAATTTACATTTGTGAATATAAAATTTGGCAAGAAAAAGTAGCAAATTAAGAACAAATTTAAAATGATAAGGGTCTAATTTCAAAGATTCACCAAAAAACACAATTTTTGGGCTTAAACAGAAGTTCAAAGATAGATACCTTTTAACAAAGTTTGAAAAGTCGATCCAAAAAATTTTACAGTACACACATTCCCAAAATAAGTGAATAATTGTCTCATCAAATTGATGACAAAATGACTGTTATTAAATTTAGCAAATGTATAATTAACTGGGTAGCAATTGTGAATAATTTTAACAGAGACTTCAACCACTTTATTAGTTAAAAAGAATTTCCGCTGAAGAAACCAAAAATCTTCCCATACTATATCATTAAATTTGTTATTCCAAAAGCTTACACAAGCAGGCAAAGACATCTGATCTCTGCTAAGAATTGAGCGAATTTTCTTATTTGACAAGCTGTTGAGACGACATTGATCAACAAATAAATTAGAGCTGTCAAATGTAGGTGGAGAGCATAAAGGACCTTTAGGGCCAGGTCTGACTAAAGACTTCACACAATCAGGAATTGCACCGAAAACAATGGCATACTCTCTTGGGGGGACTGGAAAAGAGAATTCTTGCATAAAGTGTTCATAAGATAGCAAGATACCCCTTTCATCTAAAAGTTGACTTACTAAAAGTATATTTTTATCAAACCAATTTAAGAGAAAAAGAGATTTATTTTTATATTTAATAATTTGGTTGTTCCAGATAAAAAATCTATGTGGAGAAAAACTATACTTATATATTAAGGACCAGCATATTAAAGCCTGATTATGAAAACCAGATAGAGTTAAAGGTATTTTAGAAATGCTATAGTTGCAGCGCAATAAAAAATGCAAACCACCAACTGAATTGAAAATATGATTTGGGATAACATTCCAAAAAGATGTAGGGTTGTTCAAAAAAGATTTTATCCGCTTAATCTTGAAAGAGTTATTAAGAGTGGAGAAGTCCACTAAGTCAAAGCCACTCATTGTCCGATCAGCTATCATAACACTCTTTTTAATTAAGTGCTTTTTAAATTTCCAAACAAAGTTCAATATAATTTTGTCCAGCTTTCTACAAATCTCCACAGGAACATCCAGAGCCATTGCAGGATAGATAACCCGAGATAACCCATCTGCTTTGGAAAGCAACACTCTACCCGTTATAGACAGATCACGCTGTAACCAAGAATTAAATTTGCGTTGAATAGAGAGAATAAGAGGTTCAAAGTTCAGTTTTGATCTTTTTATCTGATCTTTACATATGATTATACCCAAGTATTTAACTTCGGATTTGACAGGAATGTCACAGACTTTAACATCAGTGGAATGTTTAATAGCTAAGAGTTCACATTTGTGAATATTAAGAAATAAGCCAGAAGCAGATGAGAAGAGATCAATTATATTTAAAGCAAATGAAACTTGATCCTTATCCTTCAAGAACAGAGTGGTGTCATCAGCCAATTGGCTTATTAAAATTGATTGGTTTATAACAGAGATACCTTTCAAATGACTATTTTGAATGTGGATGGCTAATAATTGCATAGGAAGCAGAAAAAGATAAGGTGATATTGGGCAGCCTTGACGGATGCCTCTTTCTATATCAAATCTATGAGTAGTCCCATGCTGTAATTTAATTGAAGCATTTGCGTTATTGTACAGAGTTTGAATTACATTGATAAAGTTGGGGCCAAAACCAAAAATATCCAAAGATTTAAGAATAAAAGTAAACTCAACAGAATCAAAAGCTTTATAAAAATCAAGAAAAAATAAGAAACCATCGTCAGGGATCAGATCCGAATAGTCTAAAATATCAAGAACTAGTCTAATGTTATTTGAAATAAGTCTGTCTTTCATGAAACCTGATTGAAAGTCATCAATTATATTATCTAAAACACATCTAATTCTTTTAGCAAAAATCATGGCTAGTATTTTATAATCATTATTTAATAAGCTTATAGGGGCCAATTTTCAAGTTGAGCGGGGTCCTTTTGAGGCTTAGGGATCAAATTTATAACACCCTGAGTCATGGAGCTTGGGAGAGTAACCTTATGTAGGCTTTCTAAATACACTTGGAGAAGAAATGGAGGAATAATATTTGAGAATTTCTTATAGAACTCTGAGGTCAGACCATCATTTCCAGGAGATTTATTTAATTTCAGCTTATCAATCGCCTCAGAAACGTCTTTAATTTGAATAGGGGCATCACACAGACTTTTTCCAAAATCATCCATTTTGGAAATACGGTCTGAGTCAAGAGAATTAAAAAATAAATCCATATTTTGTTGAGAGTGTCTAGAACGATATAGGTTTTTATAAAATTCTTCACAATATTTAGAAATTTCTTTATGATCTTTTAAAACAACTCCATTTATGTTAAGATTATTTATAGAATTGAGATGATTCCGCTGTTTCTCTAACTTAAAAAAATAATTGGAATTTCGTTCTCCCTCTTCCATCCATCTCCTTCTTGAACGAACAAAGGCACCCTTTGCTTTACAAATATACAAGTTATCTAATGAGTTTTGAAGTTCAGCCAATTCTACTTTCTGGACAACTGACAAATTTTCAAAGGGGATGCAGGAGAGACAGACAATTCTTTTAACAATGTTAAGTTCCTCTAATTTGCATTGCTTGGCTTTTTGAGATCTAACTTTGGATAACATTAACCTAATATTGTATTTTAATAGCTCCCAATTAGATCCAAAATTATTTTCAGCTTGAGCTTTATTAAAAAAAGAAATTAATCTTAGAAATTACAGCTTGACAGGTTTCCTCATCCACTAATAAAGCAGAGTTTAGTTTCCAATAAGAACTATATGTTCTTGAATAAGGTGGGTTATCAAAAGCCAGAATAATAGACTTATGATCGGACAGTGGAGAAGGCAAAATTTCAACTTTGGTGACATAACCAGATAAAGAGTCAGATATTAACCAGAAGTCAATCCTAGACCTCAGTGAACCGGAGCTGTTAGACCAGGTAAACTGTGAAGCATGAGGATTTTTTTCCCTCCAAATATCAGTCAGACCAAAACGGGAAATCAACTCACAGAGGCCTGATGATCCATTAGAAATTCTAGGTGGTGATCGGTCCAAGGAGCTGTTTATAGTTTGGTTAAAGTCTCCACCCAAAATAATAAGCAAATTAGAATATTTAGATTTGAAATAGTTTAAATGAGTTTCTATTGAATTAAACAATTTTAAGTTATTTTTTGTAGAGTTAAATCCATAAATGTTACCCAGGACAAAGATACAATCATTTAAAGTAACTAATAAAAAAAGAAAATGACCTTCAGGATCAGAGATTGTCTCTATTATTTTACCCTTAAATTTGTGCTTTAAAGTTTAAACTCCTGCTGAAAGATTAGAACCATGTGAAGAAAACATCTCATCACCCCATTGTGATTTCCAAAACTTAAAATCGTTAGAATTTGCATGAGACTCTTGTATGAAACAAAAATCAGTGCTAAGAGATTTAGCATACAAAAAAATAGCTTTACGTTTGATGTCATTACGTAACCCTCTTGTGTTAATTGAACAAACAGAAAGTTTAGGAAACATTAGAACAATATGAGACCAGAACTATAATAAGTGAGTCAGTCCATGACATCCTATAAGTAAGGAACAAATTACCCGTAAATGAACAAGTTTGGGATCATTCAAGGGAGAAAAAAAAAAAAAAAAAAAAAAAAGAAATATATATAGCCTATTATGTTATAAACACGTAGGCCTACACATATAAAAAATATATATGCATAGTAATTCCACAAATAAACCTCACAGTGATTTTTCCTATCTTTCAGTAAACATTTTGAAGATTGAGAAATGTTACTGAAGTCAGAAACATGACAATAAAGTCAGAATAGTATGCTACCATTAGCAACTAAATCAAAAACCAATCATTCAACGATCTCCATGTCTTGCACAAGAAGTTCTTTACCATCAACGTACGCCTTTGGACCAACGAAGTAAGCGCGGTGTCCTTGCTGACGGGCTCTCTCAACAAGTGGCCAAAGTTTGTTACGCTGCACACGATCCTCGGGGGACAGGTCTTCTGCGAAGCGCAAGTGGTGCGTAGCAAGATAAGGAGAGTTCTTTGCGGCTTTCCAGAGAGCATCGCGAAAATAACGCATTGTGAACTGAAGAATAATTCCGCCAGGTTTTTTTTTTCCAGAGGGCAGAGTGTCGTCGCTCCTCACTTTTCCCAAACGGTGTACCACATCAATTAACTCGTGAGATTTACCAGCAAACGTTGGGATAACAGCCTCACATATATCCAGAACTTTCTGTCTGATGTTTTCTCCTGGTTGCTCAGGTAGACCGTGGAGCCGCAGATTCCATCTCCTCTTGTATCTGGAGAGATCTTGTACTCTGTTCTCTAGATCACAGATTCGTTTCTCGGCGTTTGTCACTCGCTTATCAACTCGCTCCACACTCCCCTTTACATCTTTAATTTCTTCTGCCAGAAATTCGACTGATACCTTCACTTCCTCGATGCCTTTGTCAAGGATGTCGGCTCTTTCATTAATGACGGACTTGAGAAATGTAATTATCATCATGGCTAAAGGGGAATGCAGATCTTCTTCCTCATCATCATTCCTGCCTTTTTTGTGCGATGGTTCCTTTATCGGAGAATCAGGTAGAGGAGCGACTGCACCAGAGCACGAATCGAAGTCCACAGTAACACTCGCACCGAGATCTAAAGATGAATCCATCGGCTTAGATTTGCGCTTTTTATCCTTAGTCATAGTCCAAAAATCTTTCCAGTGGTTAGTACACAATTTCTGACGAACAAAATGAAGGTGACGGGAAAGTTCAAATGTGTTAGGCCTAAGCAGTAGGCTGACGAGAATCTAAATAAGGATAGGCCTATCACGACACAAATATCCCAAATGTAGAATGTAAAAAACAAAAATAATAACTTAACAGACCCCCCTAAATGATCATAAAGTGCTTTCGAGTAAAGATGATAAAGTATTGATCGAGATGCAGTTTAAATTACATGTTTAACGACAATTATTCACGGACTGATTCACTCACGCTGTCAACTTCACGCCGCCATTTTTCCACCTCTGTGTTTTTTAGGGATGCCTGATGAGGAATGACTCTTGTGACGTGGCTATGAAGTCGTTTGCTGTCAGGTCGTCCATTTGCCTTGTGAGATCCTCTACAAAGGACGTCACGCTCCATACTCTTACAAATAACAAGTATGCTTCAAGTTCATTTTATTAAGTACTTAAAATATACTTGAACTTTACTTAAGTATACTAAATTAGGTATTCTAAAATCAATGTACTAGAAGTATACCTGTAGGTGTGCTGTTTCAATACTATTAGCTCTCTTTTTACTGTAGACTATAAAAGTATACTTTTTAAGTGATTTACAGTGAATGTAGAAGAGCTAAGGGGCGTTACGACGCGGAGAGAAGTGCCTGAAACCCTCTATATTCACTGTAATACCTCTATAAAACACAGCTTCACGGGGCTTATTGCTTTTATAAAACGGTTACTCCATAAAAATCATAATTTTAATATTTATTTTATTCATAAAATGAACACCAGCAAGGCAGCAACAAAAAATATAGGTAACGCTTCCTTTTACAGTCCAGTTACCCATGTAAATACTATGTACTTATTTTAGTAACTACAATTACTGGGTAATAACTAGTACTACCCCTAAACCTACCCCTGTTCCATGTACTTACCTTATATTACACTAAGTACTGTACTGATTATTCCTCCGGCACGCAATGTTCCTAAGAGGTTGCCAAGCAACCTTTGCAAAAAATCATCACAAACATGTGTGTGTGTGTGTGTGTGTGTGTGTGTGTGTGTGTAGTCATTTACAACGGCTTTGAACGTGGCTCAACCAATCAGAATCAAGGACTGGAACTATCCGTTTCATAAACTTACATTAAGGTTGATCATAAAAGCCTAAACAAACATTAATGATGACCAAGTATATCACTATAATATGAGACATAGATGTAGTTGCAACACTTTTTGATAAGGAATTGAGCATAAATATAAATTAACAACAGTATCACTGGTAGTTTTAAAAGCTGAATCTCTTTTCCCGTCTCAGATATATCCCAGAGTCCGGCAGATGGGCCAAAACAGACACAAATGAAGGCGTTTCCTCGAACTGTGCAGGGCGTCAGGATGAGGGCATTCAGCGAGACGTGGTATTCACAATTAAACTAAGTGAAGATACAGTATAATCAGCGAAGTTAAGGAAAGTCTCAGATGACAAACGAGAACAGAAAAAAACGAGCACCTGTCATTATTTGTTTTGTTTTATTGGTTTATTTAAGAGAGGACAGTGCAATTTCATAAAACACATGAACAAACATGGTTTAAAACGCCAGAATTAGCCAAAAGGCTATTTTTCATCTGTATTCCCCTGGCCAAGATGTAAAAGAAGCATTAAAATACAAACCTGAAAATACATTTACAAGTCTATGACAAATCAATAACTACAATATAAATGACACTATAAAATAACTTACGACACACAATACAATATTTAAACACACAAAACAAATAAAAAAATAATACATGTTCAAAAAGGCGACGGTATCCAAATATACAATAAAGCGCAACAGGCTTGACTTTAAATGTTGGCAGACATAGGCCTATATGTTAATGAGACATGTTCAAATTTTTGTGTACTTCGGCACTATTACATGGTAATTGTAATGGTAATTTTTGTTCATGAAAGCTTTTTAGATTTCAGAGAGGCAGTCAATTACATGAAGAGGGACTCACTCACGCCTGGAAAAGTGTGGCCTTGAATATAAATCAAATCTTGTAGGTCAAGTTCTTGTAGGTCAGTGAATTGCAGTGGGGTCGCTGGCGTCCAGGATCAAAGCGGAGGATAAACATGCCTTTACCGTCGCCCACTGCAGTGCACATCGCCTCAACCTTGGTGTTGTTGATGCAGTGAAAGCAGTCCCTGAGGCTGAGCGTTTTTTTGTTTCTTTTTCAGCTGCAGAAATGTTATGTCTAGGGGAGAGCGGGGCACAACCTAACACATTTTGGTTTTGGCTCAATTATTAAAAATATAATTAAGTTAGATTCATCTTTTTTTTTTACACAATCAACATACACATCTCTGCTACAAATGAACACAAAGGTTTTTTTTTCTAAGACCGACCATTTCCGTACAGTTGCACTAAGAGTGACAGATTACCCCATATGCTGGGTTAACTGTAACAGACAGTGGGGTTAGTTGGAGCACTTGTGTGTAATACATAATTCAGTACTATTTTATCTGTATAGTTTGATATTGTACAACTGTATAGATAGATATCCATAAATCCATCCCTCATCCAATCATCCTTCTATTATGGATCAATATCATGGATAGAGATAGTGTATATGAAAGGGCTGCAGTTTTGCAATAAATAAATAAAATCATCAAATCATCAATATTGTAATTGCTATTGAATTATATTTGAGTGTGGCAGCTGCATGCAAAATTATTATTAATAATAATAATAACAGTAATAATAAAAAAAATCACATTTTAAAGGGTTTATTGCCTGAAAATAAGGCTTTTTAATAAATAAACAAGTGATCAATGCTTAGTAAACAAATGTGGAAAAAAAAATATTACTTTGACATTTAAATTCCAACATTGTTTGGGAAAGTCCAACACAGTTAAATGTGGCAAAATATATATAAAATAAATACTCAAACCTGAAATGTTGTGTGGCTCCCCGTTTTCATTTCATTATCACACTTGGCGGCTTAGCTGTGCAACAACTAACCCCGCTGTGTAAAACATATTTTAAGCCTAGCTAACAGTTGCAGTTGCTGGTATGTTTCAACATGTTGCTATGATTTAGCCCAGTGGTTCCCAAACCTGTCCTGGAGCCCCACCAACACTGCACGTGTTCTGTCTCCCTAATCAAACACACCTGATTCAACTCATCAGCTCATTAACCCATGTGATAATGAGCTGATGAGTTGAATCAGGTGTGTTTGATTAGGGAGACAGAAAACGTGCAGTGTTGGTGGTCCTCCAGGACAGGTTTGGGAACCACTGTTTTAGCCAACAAGACAGTGATTAAGGTCATATAAAGTTAGATTTGGTGATGTACACACCCCACTCGGAAACCGAAAAAATGTACTTGCATGGGTTCAAAATACTCTTTGTCCAGAATCTTTACGAAATCTAATCAAAACTTTCCACAAATCTTCTGGCAGCGTGAGAAAAAGAGCGGAAACACAACCTGCTTGACCCTGACTAACTATGTAAAAGCTCTGTGTTACATTTAACCCCAGGTTAGGTTGTGCCCTGCTCTCCCCTATATACAAGATGCCCCCAGAGAGCTACGGAGACTCAGTGATACCAGCTGGACATGTAAGAACCTCATGGACAGACTACCAGAGGCACTACGTGTAGCCTACTTCATGAGATAGATGTGCAGAACAAAGAGCTGTGGAGGCACGAGGCCTACGTACTCTTGCAGTATTTAGAAAGATATAGTCTGAATATTTACAAAGATACAATGTCATGAATATGAAGTACAGGGCTTATGCATGTTTATGACAACTGTCTTTAAGTGTCTTTCGCTCAATAATGACATTTTGAATGCAAATATAACATTGTTTAAGATGTCTTTATGACACCTTGAGATAAACCAATACATCATAACCTGACAATGTCTTTGTCATGACAACTTAACATTAAATTTAGTTAAACTGTCATGTGGTTGGTTTTGACATTGGCTGTCATGAGGCCATTATAACTGTGTCATGAATATTTTTCGTGACCTCAACTACAGTGGTAAATTGAATTTGTCATTAAAAAGTTATAATGGCCTCATGACAGCCAATGTCAAAACCAACCACCTGACAGTTGTAATGTTAACCGATTAAGCTAAGTGGTTTCTTAAGTTTGAGAATTAATCTGCTATGTCATGTTTATGACAGGTTGTGTTGTCTTAGTAATGTCAAGTTGTCATGACAAAGACACTGACAGGTTATGATGTTTTTTTTTTTTTTTTTTTTTTTTTTTAAGTTTATTTGAATAGGGACAAGTATGTTACATAAGCTTATGTTCCATACTACAACATTTTAGCCAAGGCTAATTCTCAATGTTAGTCCCTAGTGGGCCTTTACATAAAATGACACAATACTTAGTTAAAATAAACAACATAATACAATATAACACAATATAAATGCAGCGGACCGTCAGTGGTCACATTTCTGACCTCTGATTAAAGAGTCTTTTAGGTTGTTTTTGAAAAGGACCCAGTTTGTCTCTCCTTTCAGTTCAGTGGGTAAACAATTCCAGGCTTTAGTGCCTTGTACAGAAAAAGCTGATTGTCCAAATGAAGTATTACATTTCGGTATCTGACAGTTCCCGTTCTGAGCTCCTCTAGTCCTTGAACCCACAGCCCTGAGAGAAACTATGCACTCACTCAAGACCTGTGGGGCTCGCTGATTTAAACATTTAAACATCAACTTCAACATAGAAAATTTAATGAAATTTGCAAAAGATAACATATTCAAATTCCTCAGACTAACACAATGATGTGACCTAACGGGCTTCCTATCTAGAATTTTAACCGCTCTGTTGTAAATCATTTGAAGTGGCTTAACTGTAGTAACCGCAGCCTGTGACCATGAGCAGATGCAGTAACTCAGATGCGAGAAGATCATGGCGTGCATAAAAGTGTGAGCAGCATGAAACGGTAAATAGTCCCTGATTAGTCTGAATGTATAAAGATGTATTGGTGTATGTCAAGTTGTCATAACAAAGACATCTCAAACAATGTCATATTTGCATTCAAAATGTCATAAATTCATAGCATGTGTCGTCATGATTATGAAGGTGTCATGCTAGTCAAGGTATCAACGTTAGACTTTATGGGGTTCCATATAGGCTACAGAAAGAGTTTTAAAAACATGGTTGTAATTTAAGCAAGGTGAGATTTGCTAGTGGGGGATTTCCAAATTTTACCAAAGGCAAGCAACAGATGCATCCACTGGAGCTAGAGGAAACAAGGGGACTCGCAGCCGCCAGGATCCACGTGGAGCGAGTCATTGGCCTGGTGAGGAATAAGTACACTATTCTTCAGACCACCATGATCCCTCTGTCCCTCTGCCAAGCCGGCGCGCAAGGACAGCTCTCCATTGACAAAATGGTGACAGTTTGCTGTGCTCTTTGTAACATTTGCCCATCTGTCATCCCTACAGAGTAGAGAGGTGATACAATTGCTTTCCTTGTAAATGTTACTGTATATTAGGGGTTGAACCGACTAGTCGATTAGTCGACCTTAATGCAATGCCACACTTTAAGCTTGACGTCGACTAGTCGCGTTGATTATGTGACACTATGATTGTGCTAATTTTGATACGAACATGTTGCAGACGACAACAGATGAAGAGCCCAGTGGGTCATTGCAGCAAGAAAGCAGCATTGGTACATCAAGTCTGTGTAAATACTTTACTAACCTAACACTAGATATTGTTGAAAGCGAAAGTAAAAGCATGACGCACGCTCACTGTTTTCCAGGAAATTAGAGTTCAGTCTCTTTATTAAAATCATTAAAACATTATTTTTTCCATTTATTTTTTTTAAACATATTAATGATGTACCTCTAATTCACCCGCAATTAATTGGAATATTATTACTTGGATCTGTGTGTCACAAGGTGACGAACCAGCAGCGGAACTATATATTCCACGGAGGAATGTTTCCGCCCGGAGCGCTCTCGACGCAACACCCAGTCAGCCTGATATGCGTCGCTACCATGGCAACAGCAGCCGCTGATGACAGAGTGACAGCAGGTGCGGCGCATCAAGGGGCTGTTTGGTGATTGGGACACACAGCGGCTTGAAACAGATAAAGACCAAGCTTTGGGAGACCAAGAGCGTAGTTCAGTGCAGTGTTCTGTGTTCGGTTTCGGGTGCTGTGTCCTGACCTTGTTCCGTCGAGGAAGGCTGAGAGTTTCTGTGGGACAAAATTGACTGGTGAGATCGATCCGCGGAAGGGAATCCGCTACGAAAGATTGGGTGGAGTGGAACAGAGAAGCAGAGGAGAAGTTGCCTTGGAAACATCAAGTCCCCTGCCTGGGTAGAGATAAGTGCAAACCTTTTACTGGCCGTATGATACGTGATTTATACACCAAGACACTGTATATGAAGAGAAGCGATCTAGGAACCGGAGTCTAGACACCGTAATGAGAAGACAGCTGTTATGATGCACGAGTGAGATCGCTATATATTCTTCCGTCTTACTGTCCCTGCTGTTCAGAACAAGGAGGTGGGCTGTGGCCTTATATTTCACAGAGTGGTTGAGAGTGACGCGAGTTGATGCTGTGCCCACCGTGTGTGTTTGAAGTGAAGCTACTGCATGCTTACTATACCGAATTCTGTCACGTGCCCATCGGCCTTGCCCTGTGTTGCAGTTTGGAGCCGCTGAAGAAGAGATTAAGCGACGGTGGAATTTAAAGCTTGCGATGTTCTGATTCATCATTGATGTTGTCTGGAGAACGGAGGAAGTCCAGTGATCTGCTGTTCTGAGTGTCCTCCATCGCACGCCTTGTGCATTCTGTGTTATCAACACTGACGTAAGCTTTCCGCATCCCCTGTATAGGAAAGGACCAACCGTACTCGAAGTACCCACCTGCTGTCTAGTCGACGCCCCTTTCACAGCCGTGAGCTTTCTGCATCCCCTGTATAGGAAAGAACCAACCGGACTCGAAGTACCTACCTGCTGTCTAGTCGACGCCCCTTTCACAGCCGTGAGCTTTCTGCATCCCCTGTATAGGAAAGGACCAACCGTACTCGAAGTACCCACCTGCTGTCTAGTCGACGCTCCTTCCACAGCCCTAAGTTTCCTGCATCCCCTGTATAGGAAAGGACCAACCGTACTCGAAGTACCCACCTGCTGTCTAGTCGACGCCCCTTTCACAGCCGTGAGCTTTCTGCATCCCCTGTATAGGAAAGAACCAACCGGACTCGAAGTACCTACCTGCTGTCTAGTCGACGCCCTTTCACAGCCGTGAGCTTTCTGCATCCCCTGTATAGGAAAGAACCACCCGGACTCGAAGTACCTACCTGCTGTCTAGTCGACGCCCTTTCACAGCCGTGAGCTTTCTGTATCCCCTGTATAGGAAAGAACCAACCGGACTCGAAGTACCTACCTGCTGTCTAGTCGACGCCCCTTTCACAGCCGTGAGCTTTCTGCATCCCCTGTATAGGAAAGGACCAACCGTACTCGAAGTACCCACCTGCTGTCTAGTCGACGCTCCTTCCACAGCCGTGAGCTTCCTGCATCCCCTGTATAGGAAAGAACCAACCGGACTCGAAGTACCTACCTGCTGTCTAGTCGACGCCCCTTTCACAGCCGTGAGCTTTCTGCATCCCCTGTATAGGAATGAACCAACCGGACTCAAAGTATCTACCTGCTGTCTAGTCGACGCCCCTTTCACAGCCGTGAGCTTGCTGCATCCCCTGTATAGGAAAGAACCAACCGGACTCGAAGTACCTACCTGCTGTCTAGTCGACGCCCCTTTCACAGCCCTAAGTTTCCTGCATCCCCTGTATAGGGAAGAACCAACCGTACTCGAAGTACCCACCTGCTGTCTAGTCGACGCCCCTTTCACAGCCGTGAGCTTTCTGCATCCCTGTATAGGAAAGAACCAACCGGACTCGAAGTACCTACCTGCTGTCTAGTTGACGCCCCTTCACAGCCCTAAGTTCCCTGCACCCCCTGTATAGGAAAGGACCAACCGTGCTCGAAGTACCCACCTGCTGTCTAGTCGACGCCCCTTTCACAGCCGTGAGCTTTCTGCATCCCCTGCATAGGAAAGAACCTACCGTACCAGGAGTACCTACCGGCTGTCCAGTCGACGCTCCTCTTCACCGCTGTAAACTTCTGTACTTGGGAGGTCGAGAAGAGTACAGTCTGCTCAGAGTCCGAGAAGGAAAGCCGTGCTTAGAGCACTTGCCTGCTGGTCAGGTCCGCGTTCCCTCCATTGCCGAGAACCTCGGCACCCGAAGAGTCCGAGGGGGTTGAGTGGACCCAGTCCCCGCCTGTCGTCCAGCCGACGTCCCGGCGGCCACTGGATGCTGGGGAGGAAGGAGGAATTTTAATTAGGATATACAAATTCTTTTAATCAATAAAGCCTGTTACATTTTACTTTCCTTGTCCGCCTGGTTTCTGGTCTGCTCCTCAGTGGTACATTCTAAAGGGAGGGGGTAGACCCAGTCGACCCTCCCGACCTGTGACATGTGCATCACTAATGCGATCATAATCATGATGATTGGCCACTTCATGTGTTTCTGTGGTCTGATAGCTATCCGATCGTGAAAAGACCAGGTGTAAATGCCCTCCGAACCGCATTCGAGACGGATTTAAATCCGATCGCTCAAACCACTTCAGGAGGAGGTCTGGGCCGCTTAACAGACAAAACTGGACACGTGTAAATGCATCTGGTTGTTGAAAACACATATGTAAATTGGACTTCTTCCAACAATGCTAAAAATAAACGTGTGAGAGCGTATTATAGCGATGAAGCTGCAACACGCATAACCGCAGGTGAGCAGCTGAGCATCTCTTCAAGCCAACGTGCAAACTATCGCAAATCAAAGTGAAAGTAAGTCGCAGACGCTTAACACACAATCATCTTCGTTAAAAGTAAAGAAACAAAATGATCTTACCAGTGCTATCTCTCTTATTGCGGTCTTTGATTTTGAAATTAGCTGATGATCAATAAAATGCAGCTCATTACTGTTGGTGACGTGAACTCCGTTAAATCTGCATAGTATAGCGCGCTGTTTGAAGATCGGGTTTATATCCGTTTGTTATTTATATCCATTTGTTACATGATTACAAACACATGCACACAATACAACATATATAATTACAAAAAAAGAATGTAATAAATCAATTAATTCATTAAACAATTGTTAATTTCTTATACTGAAGTTGGATTGTTGAAACTGGGCCCCTAAAATCTCGTATTTTATCTGCTTTTATATTTGTAATTGTTTTTAACTGCTCTTTAATGTTTAATTTCTTATTCTGCACTGTAACTTCTCGTATTTTATCTGTTTTAATTTTTTAATCGCTCTTTAATGTTGCTGATATGTGCTATACAAATAAAGCTACATTGCTATTTCTTTGTTTGCTTTTTGCATTCTACACACTTCCAACTCTTTGGCTCATCTTCAGGCATGACTTGTGGAAGCGCTTTCGTTTGCAGTGCTCGGATGTGCAAGAGAGGATGTCTGTGTCATCAACAGGGTTTCCACAGTAATGTAACAAGGTTACAAGGGTGAGAGAGCTGAGGTGAGAGGACGCTGGCATTGTCTGTTGCCGCTTCTCCCTTAAGAAAAACGTCTTTGTGTATCAGTTTGCACTCTAGAATTTACTTTTTACAAAGTCACTATCTGCTATCTACCAGGTAGTTTCTTTTTTACGATTTTTTTCTGAACGGATTACATGGATGTATGGATTTTTGTATCATACCTGTTGTTGCTGCCAATCTTCTTTGTACAATATCGGCCTGTAAGGCAAGGCAAGGCAAGGCAAGTTTATTTATATAGCACATTTCATACACAATGGTAATTCAAAGTGCTTTACATAGGAGAAAATAAAATAATCAAAACAAATAAGAATAATTAAAACATTTTAGAATAAAAAATAAAATAAAGTACAGTAAAAACAGTCGGACGAACAGTGGCACAGTTCTCATTCAGTAAAAGCATAGCTAAACAGATGTGTTTTGAGTCTGGATTTGAATGTGACTACTGTAGGAGCACATCTGATCTCTTCTGGAAGCTGGTTCCAGTTGCGGCTGGCATAGTAGCTAAAAGCAGACTCTCCTTGCTTAGAGTGAACCCTTGGTATTTCTAACTGATGTGATCCTAATGATCTGAGTGATCTGTTGGGTTTATATTCAGTGAGCATATCTGCAATATATTGAGGTCCTAGCCCATTGAATGATTTATATATCAGTAATAATACTTTAAAATCAATCCTAAATGTAACTGGGAGCCAGTGTAAAGACCTGAGGACTGGTGTGATATGTTCATATTTTCTGGTTCTGCTCAGAATCCTGGCAGCAGCGTTCTGTATGAGCTGCAACTGTCTTATGGTCTTTTTAGGAAGGCCAGTGAGGAGTCCATTACAATAATCCACCCTGCTGGTGATGAAAGCATGCACAAGTTTCTCTAAGTCTTGACTGGAAACAAAGCATCTAATTCTTGCAATATTTTTCAAATGATAGTATGCTGATTTAGTTATTGCTTTGACATGACTACTGAAACTAAGGTCTGACTCTAGAGACACACCAAGATTCCTAACTTGATTTTTAGTTGTTAGACCTCTAGAGTTAAGGTATGCATTCACCTTGAGAACTTCATCTTTGTTTCCAAACGCAATGACTTCAGTTTTGTCTTTGTTTAACTGAAGAAAGTTTTGGCACATCCAGCCATTTACTTCATCAATGCATTGGCACAGGGAGTCAATGGGGCTGTAATCGTTAGGCGATAGGGCTAAGTAGAGCTGTGTGTCGTCTGCATAGCTGTGGTAAGAGATTCGGTTCTTTCTCATTATTTGGCTCATTGGGAGCATATACAGGTTGAATAGGAGTGGCGCAAGAATTGAGCCTTGGGGGACTCCGCATGTCATGGATGTCCACTCAGACTTATGGTCTCCTATACTCACATAATAACCTCTCCCTTCTAAGTAAGACCTGAACCATTTTAGGACTATCCCAGAAAGCCCCACCCAGTTTTCCAGCCTGTCAATAAGTATGTTGTGATCGACAGTGTCAAATGCAGCACTGAGGTCGAGTAGTACCAGTACTGATAATTTGAATATCGTTTATTATCTTTATGAGCGCTGTCTCTGTGCTGTGATGCGATCGGAAACCAGATTGAAAATTGTCAAAGTAACCATTCAAGCTTAAGAATTTGTTCAGCTGATTGAAGACAACTTTTTCAATGATCTTGCCTATGAAGGGAAGATTTGAGATCGGTCTATAATTGCTTAATATGGTCTTATCTAGATTGCTCTTTTTCAGGAGGGGCTTGACAACTGCAGTTTTTAGGGAGTTTGGAAAACTCCCAGAGAGAAGTGAGGCATTTACCACTTCTAGGAGATCTGCTTCTAAACTGTTTAACACACTTTTGAAAAAAGATGTGGGAAGTGTGTCGAGGGCGCAGGTTGATGTTTTAAGGTGCTGTACGGTTTCTTCCAAAATTTTGCCATCAATTTCTTCGAAAACAGACGTAGTAACTACTTTCTCAGGTAGTGGTCGGATCTGTCTGACCCCAGCGCAACTCAAGGATGAGCTGATCACCTTTCTAATATTATTGATTTTCTCAGAGAAGAAAGAAGCAAACTCACTGCACTTACTGTCTGAGAGCATTTCACTGGGAATCTGGCTTGGGGGGGTTGTCAGTCTCTCTACAGTAGCAAAAAGAGTGCGTGTGTTGTTTAAGTTGCTGTTTATAATATTTGAGAAGAAAGTCTGTCTAGCTTTGCCTAGTTCCATATTAAAAGCATGGATGCTGTCTTTGTAGATGTTATAATGGACTACAAGTTTTGTCTTCCGCCACATGCGCTCTGCTCTTCTGCATTGTCTTTTCATATTTTGCACTGCTGTTGAGTTTCTCCAAGGTGCTTTTTGTCTACCACTATTCTTCCTGACTTTCACAGGAGCAATATCATCAATTACACTTTTAATTTTTGAGTTAAAAGATTCAAGGAGAAAATCAGCAGAGTCAGCAGATATGCTTGGTTTTAAAGATATAGCCTTCATAAATAGCACACTAGTGTTCTCATTTAAGCATCTCTTCTTGACAGACACAGATCTAGCTTCAATGGCAGGAGAGATCAAAATATCAAAGAAAATACAGAAATGATCAGACAGTGCTACATCCTTAATAACAATCGATGAGATGTTTAGACCCTTACTGATAAGTAAATCTAGAGTGTGTCCACGATTATGTGTGGGTCCATGTACATGCTGTGTCAGATCAAAAGTTTTTAAAACAGTTTTGATTTCTTTTGCCATATCGGTTTCTGCATTATCTATGTGAATGTTAAAATCTCCAGTAATGGCAAAACAGTTAAACTCAGAGGAAATTGTTGATAACAGTTCTGTAAAGTCCTCAGCAAAGGCTGGAGAGTATTTTGGAGGCCTGTAAACAATGATAAGTAAAATACGTGGAGCACCTTCAATACCCAGATATTCAAAAGATGGGTAATTCCCAAGTGATATTTGCTTACATTGATAGACATCTTTAAAAAGAGCAGCTAAGCCCCCGCCTCTCTTACCCGCTCTGCAAGCACTCATAAAAGTAAAATTAGGAGGGGATGTTTCATTGAGGACTGTTGCACTGCAGCTGTCTTCTAGCCAAGTTTCATTTAGAAGCATAAAGTCCAGGTTGTATGTGGTTATTAAGTCGTTGACTAGAAGTGATTTATTTTTAAGTGAGCGGATGTTTAAAAGTGCTAACTTAACAGTCTTACTTTTTACTTTTAGGTACAGTCTTACTGTACCTGAACCGCTGCATCGTCGGAGTTCTTTACTATTGCTTTCTGGCACTGTGGTCTTGATATCTCTTACCGACACCAGCATCAATATCACCATAACATCTCCCCGGCTTAGCGAGCACCCACTCGCCAGCCGGCTGGACAATCTTCCGATCTAAGTTACTCTGTAAAGCGACATGATGCTGAAGTACTCCATCCCACAACTGCTTAACTTGAGGAATAACAGCGGTCCAACATATATCTCAGCCGTTAAACAACTTAAACTTCAAAGCCGACCACGCTACATCCACAGAAGCTGCCGTAGAAAGTTTGTTTTCTCTCAGTCTGGCGACTCGATTCCATCCCTCTGGTCAACCGAGCGCTTTGTCGCATGCCATCTACGTCATCAGAACGCATCTCTACTTGGAGTAAATAGCGTTGAGAAAACTACTTGCAGAAGACCCGTCACTACGGAGCGGAACATAAAACGTGGAGTGGATTTCAGTCTACTTCGTTCTTTACAGTACATCACTCCATCAAACATCAAAATAGAACTGTTAAACACACAGTCTCTCACAAATAAATCCTGTCTTATACACAGCCATATATTGGACAGGAATATCGATATCATGTGTCTTACTGAGACCTGGCATCAGCCAGGGGGATTTTTTGCTTTAAATGAAGCATGTCCTCCTGGTTATCAATACTTGGAGAAAGCCCGCCACTCCGGTCGCGGTGGTGGCCTAGCAGTACTACACCGCAGTGACTTAAAACTCACCCCGCTGTCTCTGCCCGAATTGTTCACTTTTGAATGCCTTGCTTTCAGATGTAAACCCCCTTGCTCTATGACTATTCTTCTCATTTACCGGCCTCCTAAGCAAAATCCAGCTTTTATCTCAGAGATAAATTAATTTCTCACTTCACTCTGTGCTACATCTGCAAACATTGTTATACTTGGAGATTTGAACATTCACGTTGACACCCCCTCCTGTCATCCAGCAGTTGATTTTCTACAGCTATTGGACGGTCTAAATCTCAAACAGCATGTTGACGTCCCAACACATAACAGAAGACATACACTTGACCTGGTCATTACTGACTCTACTCCCATTGAAAATCTGCTGGTATACGATCTCGGAGTGTCCGATCACAAAGTCATCTCGATGGAGGTGAACTTTTCTCATTACATCAAACCAAAACGTCAAATCCACTTCAGAAACATAAAAAAATATCAACCCAGACACTTTGGCTTTGGACCTCCTGCAAATCCCATCAGCAAATTTTACATCAGTAAATGAATCAGTGGATTTTTATAACAGGACCTTGAGCAGTATTTTGGACCTCCACGCACCTGTAAAAACACGAATAGTCACTTTCTCACGTACATCTCCCTGGTTCACTCCAGAACTACGGAAAATGAGAGCAGCAGGTCGTGTACTTGAGCGCGTGTTTCAAAAACTGGACTTACTGTTCACAAAATTGCCTATCAAGAACATCAAAAGGCCTATTCAATGTCGCTAAAAAAGGCACGGACACAGTTTTATTCGAAAATCATTGATAAAAATCAGGGAAACTCAAAGCAGCTCTTCTCTACCATTAACCATCTCACCAAGCCACAAACTAGTTCACACAATGACACATCAGAAGAGACATGCAACAGCTTCATCACCTTTTTCAGAAAAAAAGTTGAGACCATCCGCTCTCTCCTCTACAGCACCCCTGCTCTGTCTGTCCCCACTGCCGACCCACAGCCTGGGACCTTCCAGCCTCTCTGTTGTTTTTCTGAAATCTCTAAACAACAAGTTGAGGACATCATCGGCAGGATGAAAGCTTCCACCTGCATGCTGGATCCTTTTCCTACAGCCCTGGTAAAAACGCACATCAGCTCTCTTAGTCCCTTAATAACCAAAGTCATCAACCATTCTTTATGCACTGGTCATGTTCCATCTGCTCTAAAAACTGCTGTCATCAAACCTCTTCTAAAAAAAACCCACTTTAGACCCTGAAGTTCTTGCTAACTACAGGCCTATTTCCAACCTTCCATTTCTGTCCAAGGTTCTAGAAAAAGTTGTTGCTGCCCATCTTCAGGATCATCTAAACTCAAATTTCCTGTTTGAAAAATTTCAGTCCGGTTTCCGTTCCGCTCACAGTTCCGAAACTGCCCTGATCAGGGTCACAAACGACCTGTTGATGGCGGCTGACTCCGGCACACCATCGCTTCTCATCCTACTGGATCTATCTGCAGCTTTTGATACGGTTGATCACAATATCCTCTTTCAGCGCCTCCATCATACTATTCGACTGTCAGACACTGCTTTGAGCTGGTTCCAGTCCTACCTGTCTGGAAGAACAGAGTATGTTTCCTTAGGAGGTGTAAAGTCTCAGACGCATACAGTCACTTGCGGTGTTCCACAAGGGTCGGTTCTCGGCCCGATGTTGTTCACCATCTATACTCTGCCCCTTGGCCACATCATCGACAGGCATGGAATATCATTTCATTGCTATGCCGATGACACTCAGTTATATATAAAAACCAACCTCATCTCATCTACAGCCACTCTGGCATCATTGAGCTCCTGCCTTGAGGAGATTGAGGCATGGATGAAGGCAAACTTTCTACAGTTAAATAGCTCCAAAACAGAAGCTATTTTAGTTGGTACACCACATCAGGTCCAGTCATCACCCATAACCCACATTACCTTCTCTGGTCAAAACATTCCACTATCATCAACAGTCTCAAACCTGGGCGTAAGATTTGATGCTCAACTCACATTTGACGCCCACATAAAACATCTGTGTAAAACCTCCTTCTATCACCTCAGGAACATTGCAAAACTCCGTCCCACACTTGGTCTGTCAGATGCTGAAAAACTTGTGCATGCTTTTATATCCTCGAGGCTGGACTACAGCAACTCTCTTCTCTTTGGGACTCCTGAAAAAACTCCTCCTCCAAAAACTACAGTACATTCAAAACATTGCTGCAAGGATCCTAATGAGGATAAGAAAATATGACCATATCACTCCCATCCTTCTCTCTTCACTGGCTTCCTGTCTCATACAGGATTAACTATAAAATCATCCTACTTACCCATCAATGCATCCACGGCAACGCACCCCCCTACTTAAAGGAACTACTCACAAAGCAAAATTCTTCACGCAATCTCCGCTCTGGAAACAAGGCCCTTCTTCAACCACCTAGAACTAAGCTCCGTACTATGGGGGACCGAGCTTTCTGCTCAGCCGCACCGCGTCTTTGGAATTCCCTTGCAGAAAACCTAAGGGCTCCTCAAGCCATAGACTCTTTTAAGAAAGGACTAAAAACCTTACTTTTTAAGCAAGCATTTTTTACTTTTTGCTAACTTTTTAATTTGTTCTTCCCTGTTTTTATCTTTGTTTATACTCTGTAGCACTTTGGGATTGTTTTTAACTATGAAAAGTGCTTTACAAATAAAATATATTATTATTATTATAGTAACATCCCTCAGGTGCCTTCTCAAGGTTAGCACTTAGTTTAGTTAGTTTAGTTTATTGTCATTGCATATCTCTACACAACGAAAATAAGATGACATCAATCACTCAGTTAGCAGCCTAGGATAAAAAGTGACACTGTCAACAACAGTTAATAGATACATATAATAGAAATAGAATAAAAGATATTTAAAACAAGAATAAGAAAACAGTATATTTCAAAACACAGTGGCCCTCATTTATCATTCTTGCGTACAAACGGTCGTATATGTTGGCGTAAGATTATGCTTACACTCCTCTCACCGCCTGATGTATGAAGCTGTGCGTACCTTTGAAATCCTGGTGTACGCAATACCTGCCCTTGATTAATGCAGCGGCTGAAAACGATCGTCATTAGAATAACACGCCTCTAAATATTCAAGTCTCCGCTTCCCCCACGCCCTCATTTTACGCCATGGACACACGGAAGACGGCAAAGAAGAGAAACTTCTCCGACCTGGAGATCAAATGACCTATCACAATGCATTATTTTACAGCACGTGTTTTGAAACAATTAGCATTTAATATCGTATCATGTACAATAGTGATGATGATGTGATGTGGAGTAGCCTACCATTCATTCACATTAATAATTGCATGTCCATTTGTAATATTCTTATTCTTATTATTATTCGTGTTCGCATTTATGAGGAAAAAACAATGATACGGACATGAGCGCTCTAAAAGCGGCACTAAAATATATTTTAAAACTTTCACAGAGACATCAAACATAAAGCACAAAACCTTTCTTTAAACTGAATTTCGTTTTGTATTAATTGTATCTTAATTTTAAACAATGTTTCGTCAACCAATTAGGCCTACCTGGATTTAACAAATAGGAAAGTAAATAGCAGATGATATGAAACGGAGGACGCGTGAACTGAGCTCATCTCATAAATAAACCGAAACTCAGCATATAAGGTGCCTCAGACATGTCTACTTTTAAACAGAACAATTCAAAACGAAAGAAAACAGACTGCAGACTGCTCTCTGCTTGTAATCTGAAATGTGCATTTCTCTCTGGCGCGTTCACTACTGCGAAGATCGCGATTCAGCATCTCAACTTCATCTTTGCAGCCGACACAAAGAAAACACTTCTTTATTAATAAACAATTAAAATATCTCCTTGCTATATTTTACTATTCATAATCATTACTTTTGCCGGTTCTTTGTGACAGATTTTTACACTGAAGTTTATAATTAGCCTATGTTGTTGTTGTTGTTGTTTTTTTGTCATATGTTTTAGTTTGTCAGCGCATTTTGTGGTGTTAGGAATTGTGTTTCTGCGCGTTTCCGCACTAACTCAAACGTGCGTACACCACCTCCTGAGCTGGCGTGGGATTTGAGCGTGCCGTACGCCAACGTCCATATTGATAAATCTCAAAGTCGCCGTGGTTTAGGGTGTACGCCAGGTGTACGCTCGAAATTTGGTGTACGCACTTTTGATAAATGAGGGCCCGTATGATTCATGTCCAAATTTGATTAGTCTTCCAACTTCTTTCAGCAGCTCATTTATAGCCCTTGGAAAAAAAATTGTTTCTCGTGCAGTTTGTCCGCGCCCTCTTAACCCTGAGCCTGCCTGAGGGTAGGGTGTTGAACAGGGTATGGCCAGGGTGTGTAGGATCCGCACTGATGCTTGCTGCTCTTCTCTGCAGCCTACTGAGATAGATGTCCTCAAGGCTTGGAAGAGATGCACATATGATTCTGTTACAAGGTGACGAAATAGAGGTGGAACTAAAGAGCCCGCGGAGGGTTTCAACCAAACACCCAGCCAGCCTTGGATGCGTCGCTGCCATGGCAACAGCAGCCGCTGATGGCAGATTGACAGCAGGTGTGGCGCATTACGCAACTGTTGAGTGATTAGGACACGCAGCTTTTAGGAACAGTTAAAAGCAAAGCTTTGAGGGACAGAAAGAGCAGAGCAGCACGGGCGGCAGCATGGTGTGAGCAGACGGGGACTGCGAGCGCAGCAGCGCGCTCCCCGCGAAGAGGTGGGCTGAGAGTTTTCTGTGGGACGAATCGGCTGGTGAGATCGACCCGCGGAAGGGAATCTACTACGAAGAAATGGGTGGTGTGGAACAGAGAGGCAGAGGAGAAGTCATCTCGAAAATATCAAGTCCCCTTACTTGGGTGAAGATAAGTACAAACCTTCTACTGGCCGTATTGTATGTGATTTATACACCAAGACATTAGATATGAAGAGAAGCGATACAGGAAAAGGAGTCTAGACACCGGAATGAGAAGACAGCTGTTGTAATGCATGATTGATGTCGCTAAATTTCCGTCTTATCGCCCCCACTGTACAGAGCGAGGAGGTGGGCCGTGGCAGAGAGTGGATCACAGAGTGGATGAGAGTGGCGTGGGTAAATGCTGTGTCCCACCGAGTGTGGTTGAGGTGAAGTGCTGCACGCATAATGTAAAGAATCCTGTCACGTGTTCATCACCCTTGTCTTGTGTTTACAGTCTAGAGTTTTCTGAGGAAGAGATTAAGCGAATGTGAAGTCTGAGCCCTCTGCACCTGATATATTGGGAAGAACTGACTGAGAGTACCTACTTGCTGTCCAGTCGACGCCCCTTCACAGCCGTAAGCTTTCTGCACCCGAGTCTTTGGAGCACTCACTTGCTGGCCAGGCGAGTCCCTCTTCACAGCTGTAAACCTTCTGCACCTGTGAGATCGAGAAGAGTCAATTCTACTGAGAGGCTGGAAAGAGTCAACCGTATTGAGAGTACGCCTTTGGCACTGAGAGACTGAGAAGAGTCAACCGTATTGAGAGTACGCCTTTAGCACTGAGAGCCTGAGAAGGGTCCACCGTGTTGAGAGCACTCGCCTGCTGTCCAATCCACGTCCCCTCCACAGCCGACAGCCTTTGGCATCCGAAGAGTCCGAGAAGGGTTGACTGTACAGAGTACTCACCTGCTGTTCAGTCGACGTCCCCTGCAGCCACTGGATACTGAGGAGGAAGAAGAAGCTTTTTAATTAGGATTACAAATTCTCTTAAGTCAATAAAGTCTGTTCAAGTTTTACTCTACTTTGTCTGCGTGGTTTCTGGTCTGCACCTCAGTGGTACGCTCTAAAGGGAGGGGGTAGACCCGGTCGACCCTCCCGAACTGTGACAATTCTCTGGGCAATTTTAATTACCCGCTGCAGGTCTTTTTCTCCTCAGTAGTGCAGCTGGAGAACCACACTGTGCAGCTGTATGCCAGCACACTCTCTATTGTGCACCTGTAGAAGTTTGTGAGGAGTGTCTACGGGAGCCTAGTGCTTCTTAGGGTTCGCAGGAAAAAGAGTCTCTGCTGAGCTCTTTTCCCTATCTTTTTGGTGTTCACTCCCCAGGTCAGATCCTCCAGATGCACTCCTAGATCTGACTGCTTTGGACCTGTTCAAATTGGACTCGCTTCATTGATGTTCCAACGTTATTGCAATGAGTCCTCCAACAGAAATCATGTGATTTTACAAAATGGCAAATAAAACACGACAAACTGTATTTCTACTACAGTATCGCATCAGGGAGTGCAGTGTAGTCTCCGTGATGAACATTTTGATTCATTTGTTGCTATAGGAGAGGAAGAATTTTGCAAACTTGTTAATTCATCTAAATCGACAACTTGTATGTTAGACCCTATACCGACTAAACTACTGAAAGAGATGGTTCCAGAGGTCATAGATCCTCTTCTAAATATCAATTCATTTTTTGTCTCTAGGATACGTACCAAAAACCTTTAAGTTGGCTATGATTAAACCGCTTGTTAAAAAAACGCAACTTGATCCTACAGAATTAGTAAATTACAGGCCAATCTCGAATCTGCCTTTTCTGTCAAAGATACTAGAAAAAGCAGTATCATCACAACTGTGTTCCTTTTTAGAAAGAAATAATATCTGCGAGGATTTTCAGTCCGGATTTAGACCGTACCATAGTACTGAGACTGCTCTCATTAAAGTCACAAATGATTTGCTCTTATCATCCGATCGTGGTTGTATCTCTCTATTAGTGTTACTTGATCTTAGTGCTGCATTTGATACTATCGACCACAACATTCTTTTAAATAGACTAGAAAACTATGTTGGCATTAGTGGAATTGGACTAGCATGGTTTAAATCATACTTATCTGACCGTTTCCAGTTTGTAGCAGTAAATGAAGAGATGTCTTATCGTATTACAAGTTCAGTATGGCGTACCACAAGGCTCAGTACTAGGACCGCTGCTGTTCACTCTGTACATGCTACCATTAGGAGATATCATTAGGAAACATGGAATTAGCTTTCACTGTTATGCTGATGATACTCAGCTGTATATTTCTTCAAAACCTAACGAAACTTACCAAAATTCACAAAATTAACGGAATGCATAGCTGATATAAAAAATTGGATGACCAGTAATTTCCTATTACTAAATTCTGAAAAAACAGAGATTCTAATCATTGGACAAAAAACTTCCACACGTAATAACCTAGAATACTGTCTAACACTTGATGGCTGCTCTGTTAAGTCTTCGTCGTCAGTTAGGAACCTGGGTGTGCTCTTTGATACCAATCTTTCATTTGAAAGTCACGTGTCTAGTATCTGTAAAACCGCATTTTTCCATCTTAAAAATATATCTAAATTACGTCATTTGCTCTCACTGACAAATGCGGAACAATTAGTTCATGCGTTCATGACCTCAAGGCTAGATTACTGTAATGCTCTACTGGGTAGTTGCCCTGCACGCTTAATAAACAAACTACAGCTGGTTCAAAACGCAGCCGCTAGAGTTCTTACCAGAACCAGGAAGTACGACCATATTAGCCCGCTTCTGTCAACACTGCATTGGCTGCCTATTAAACATCGTATAAATTTTAAAATATTGCTGATTACTTACAAAGCACTAAATGGTTTAGCTCCCCAGTACTTGAGCGAGCTCTTAATGCATTATAGTCCTTCACGTCTACTGCAATCTCAAAATTCTGGTCAGTTGATAATACCTAGAATATCAAAATCGACTGCTGGCGGTAGATCCTTTTCCTATTTAGCACCAAAACTTTGGAACAATCTTCCTAACACGGCCCGGGAAGCAGATACAGTCTGTCAGTTTAAATCTAGACTAAAAACACATCTCTTTGGCTTAGCATACACATAACACATTATAGATTTCTATAATTCAATGTTAGGCTGCATAGATTAGATCAGCCGGAACCGGGAACACTTCCCATAATTCCTGATGTACTTTGTACATCATAAGAAGGATGGCGTCTACGCTAATATTAGTCTCTCTGTTTATCCCGAGGTTTACTGCAAACCGCCGGATCCAGGCCATATCCAGATCTGATGAAGGACCATCACATGGACACGACGACACGCATTATCAGCGCTGTGAAGGCCCATGGACTCCTCAACACACTCATCTCCTCACCGGCGGGATGACCCAACCTCCAACCAGATGAACTGGATAAATATCGTGAAAGTTCTGATCCCATCTGACTATTGACATTATGCTGCCTAACTCATAATCATACACTGTTCGTTTGTTGGCCAAAGGAGGACTGGCCCCCCGACTGAGCCTGGGTTTAACAATACTTTAACAATACTATTACAACATTGTTTTCCTGTTATCTCTGTAAAGCTTTGAAACAATTTGTATTGTAAAAAGCGCTATATAAATAAAGGTGACTTGACTTGACTTTCGCTACACTACTTGTTTTGGAACATCATTGAACACCACTAACCACTCGGTGAGTTGCACAGTTTTGAAAACGAACGTTAAGGGTTGTTTTAAGCACATGTTTGTGCATGCCCATAGACAGCCACTCTGAAGCGCTTAGAGGCGATTCTAAAAGAGTCTAAAAGAGTCAAAAAGTCGAGACAGGACCCATCGTCAACATCTCTGTGTCAGCCACTCTAGTTCATCCAAAACACACTAGAAAAAAGTGCTAAATACCGGAATTATCCTTTAAGAGCTTTTATAAATGTGCCGTAGAAAAAAAACATTACTGCTGTGCATATTGAGACAAAACAATGGCACTGACATATTTTAAAAGATACTTTTATTTAAAACAGTTTAAACAAGCATTTTAGTCTGAGATAGGTTTAAGCCAAAAAACAATATTACATACATGACTTAATTGTTTGTCTTTATTTGAAATATACTGCTTACATATCACGTTTACTGACACAAAACTGATTAAAAGAAATGCATTTACATCATTTAAAACCACTTAGACATTATTCACTAATTTTCCCCATTTCTGCTCACCTTTCATCTTCCTCACGTTCTTCCTCTAAATTACATTTTCCTTGTCTAGAGCCGAACAGAAACAGACGCAGGATTAATTCCTAACAAAATAATAACATCTTGTACATGATTATGAGATTTCAAACAGGGTTTTACCTCTGACAATGCGTACAATAAGCTCACATTGACTATATCACTGACTATATCATTGAAGAATCACATTGATTATAAATTATGAACCAGCAATACGACCTTAATGCCGAGTTCAGACTGCACGATTTTAGCCATGATTTTGGCTCGCCGACAGGTTGAGAGAAATCGCCGACAAATGCCCGAAATCACAGGCAAATCGGTGCTCGTTCACGCGAGTGACAATCACGCAGTGTGAATGAGCAAAGACGCGATCTGAGAGAATCGCCGACGAGTCGCCGACGCCCGTGAGATATTTGGCATGCTAAATATCTGGACCTGTCGGCGATTCACAATCCTGCTGTGTGAAAGTGTTCTGACTGAAAACTACATCGACGATGACCGACAGCCAATGAGAGAGCATGATACAGGACAGCAGGCTGTTCGAGGAGGAGTTATAGACCAGAATATCAGTATTTTAATAGATAGATAGGCCTATATTTATAATTATATCAAACAGAAACAAAGCACAAACATTTGCATGACCAGCAGCAACAGCAGGACGTTTGCAAAATTATTTATTTACACCCAACTCTCTTTGCAAAACACAGTCCTTGCTCCCCTCGTCTTCCCAACCATTTCCTCCTGCATAAACTGTTTATTTATTTGTTTCATTTTCGCTACAAATCAGTGCACAGACAATTTGGATCGCAATCTTCTTGTAGGCTATCATTTTTAGTAACAAAGTCAGTGTCGCGCGAGAACTCCGGTCTCACGCACGCGTGATCTTCCGTTATTTCCGTATCACTTCTCGCGTTTGTTTGGTTGTGAAACGTAGTTTGCGGACCAGGCAGAGGTTGTCGGCGATTCTTTCTTTTGTAAAGTCATGCAGTGTGAAACCTCCTGTCGCCGACCCATCGTGCAGTATGAACACAGAAGCAACTGAATGTTACCCCAGATAGTCATGCAGTGTGAAAACAACAGTGACCCGATTATTTTGAAAATCGTGCAGTCTGAACTCGGCATAACCCTCCTTGAATGTGAGGCCACAACTTAAATCTTGGATTACAGACCTAACCTAGGTCCCATGTTTATGGTTTTGGTAAAATGTTTATCTTAATTCAATAAAAGGTATGAACGTTGAACGGCATTAACGATTGTAGCTAAATACTCTTGTCACAAATTACTAAACAACTTTTGCTATATAATATCTTTTGTATAATATATCTTATCTACTTACGATCGCATGGATGTCCGTTCACATGATTGTCGAGCCCAGGTAAACACTGATGGGACTGAACCCTATTTTAACTTCCTGATCCCAGTCAATGTTCCCAGAAGATTTCCGGAGAAAAATGTTTGGAACACACTCTTGTGTTCTTTGTAATCTATACAAATAGGATATATAAGCACTTAGTTGTTGTTTTAAAATATCATGTTGAAGCAACTAGCAATGTATTATTGTTTAAACGTACAGTATGTAACTTTTGGCCACCAGGGGTCACTCAATCAAAATAATAGAAAAAGACATACTTTGATGACGTCGGGAAAGAGCGTGAGCTCATGGGAGTTGTTGTCGTTAACCAGCCATCTAGCATCTCCAGCAGATAACATGTTCACTGATGAGGTAATGTGTTGTTATTTATATTATATCTCTATTCTTGATACGTTTAGTTTAGTTACGGCTATTCACTTTATGTAATGCCATTGTAATGAACACGCGCGCTCTGTCGCTCCCCACATTCCTCACTCATTCTTTTCGAACGGAGAGATGTATGAATTATCAGGGCTATTAAATCAATATTCCATCTAGCTAGTATTAATAGATGTTAAAAAACACGGTCACCTTTCGTTAATAATTATAATTACGTTTATACTGTGATATTGAAAAAGATAGTGAACTGCATATGAATCTACTTTCTGCCGCTATATCTACAACAAATGTGAATTTACATTATACTACACATGAGAGTTAGTCCGTCTGCGTTTTACACATGCCATCATCGTTTCACAACAACATATAAGTTACGGATAGATATAGTTAGCTGAATGGGTGCTTACTTGTTTATTCAATTTATTCTCAATTGAGAAAAACTGTAATATTACTGCTGCGATGTGTATGTTGCATTTTACAGTTTTTCTCAATTGCTAAAACACTAAAATCCATTGGCTGAACAAAGTTCTCAGTTGCCTGAACTCATTTATCTAATTGTGGAGTCTGTTGTCAATACCGTAAACACTTTCACATGGTAAAACACAATTTTCAGATCTCACTAAGACTTTTCAGCAAAACTCTGAACACATTCTCATTCTCAAAACACATTCTGCACTCTAATGTACATGTCATCCATACTGGTAAACACAAGTGGCAAAAATCAAATACAAATAGAGAACACATGTCATTTGATTGAACACAACCACTCAAAACTGATTCAACCTGTTTCAAATGATGTGACACAACCAATATAAGCCAGTTCAGAGAGCAAACAGGTTGTTGAAGGTGGGGAGGAGAAAGTCTGAGAACGGATAGAAGAAACAATGTGAGAGGACGAGGACGAGTGCGTATGCGAAGTGGGCGACGAGGAGGAGGGCAAGAAAGAGGAAGAGGAGGAGAAGGAGGACAAGAACGATGAGGAAGAGGAGGAGGAGGGCAAGAAAGAGGATGAAGAGGAAAAGGAGGAATAGGAAGATGAGGAAGAGGAGGAGGAGGTCAAGAAAGAGGAAGAGGAGGAGGAGGTCAAGAAAGAGGAAGAAGAAGAGGAGGAGGAGGAGGTCAAGAAAGAGGAAGAAGAAGAGGAAGAGGAGGAGGAGGAGGGGGGGGGAGGAGAGGAGGAGGGGGGGGGGGAGGAGGAGGGGGGGGGGGGGAGGAGGAGGGGGGGGGGGCAAGGAGGAGGAAGAGGAAGACAAAGAGTGGAAATATCTGATGAAATTCAAGCAACAGTCATAGACCATGTTCTTGTCCATGGACTGACCCAGGCCAAAGACAAGAAGCACATTGATCACATGTTTACTCCTTTCATTTGTGTCCCGATGAGTATCGTATACTGTAGTACAGTGCACTGCTGTAGACTGTACAATGAAAAAATATGAAATTTGTTTTGAGATTAAAAATGTAGTTCTCCCTGAGAACTATATGTTTTGAATAATGTGTTTTAAATTTGTTGGTGTATTGTTTACTGACTGCTTGATAGTGTATAGCATTTTGATCACTTTGTTTATGATTTGAGAGCAGTGTTTGATTCTGAACACAGGTAAAACTGTTCTGAGTGCAGTGTTTGATTTTGAACACAGGTAAAACTGTTTTGAGTGCAGTGTTTGATTTTGAACACAGGTAAAACTGTTTTGAGTGCAGTGTTTGATTTTGAACACAGGTAAAACTGTTTTGAGTGCAGTGTTTGATTTTGAACACAGGTAAAACTGTTTTGAGAGCAGTGTTTGATTTTGAACACAGGTAAAACTGTTTTGAGAGCAGTGTTTGATTTTGAACACAGGTAAAACTGTTTTGAGAGCAGTGTTTGATTTTGAACACAGGTAAAACTGTTTTGAGTGCAGTGTTTGATTTTGAACAGGTAGAACTGTTTTGAGAGCAGTGTTTGATTTTGAACACAGGTAAAACTGTTCTGAGAGCAGTGTTTGATTTTGAACACAGGTAAAACTGTTCTGAGAGCAGTGTTTGATTTTGAACACAGGTAAAACTGTTTTGAGTGCAGTGTTTGATTTTGAACAGGTAAAACTGTTTTGAGTGCAGTGTTTGATTTTGAACACAGGTAAAACTGTTCTGAGAGCAGTGTTTGATTTTGAACAGGTAGAACTGTTTTGAGTGCAGTGTTTGATTTTGAACACAGGTAAAACTGTTTTGAGAGCAGTGTTTGATTTTGAACACAGGTAAAACTGTTCTGAGAGCAGTGTTTGATTTTGAACACAGGTAAAACTGTTTTGAGTGCAGTGTTTGATTTTGAACACAGGTAAAACTGTTCTGAGAGCAGTGTTTGATTTTGAACAGGTAGAACTGTTTTGAGAGCAGTGTTTGATTTTGAACACAGGTAAAACTGTTCTGAGAGCAGTGTTTGATTTTGAACACAGGTAAAACTGTTCTGAGAGCAGTGTTTGATTTTGAACACAGGTAAAACTGTTCTGAGAGCAGTGTTTGATTTTGAACAGGTAGAACTGTTTTGAGAGCAGTGTTTGATTTTGAACACAGGTAAAACTGTTTTGAGAGCAGTGTTTGATTTTGAACACAGGTAAAACTGTTTTGAGAGCAGTGTTTGATTTTAAACACAGGTAAAACTGTTTTGAGAGCAGTGTTTGATTTTGAACACAGGTAAAACTGTTTTGAGGCGAAAGTTTCATTTTGCAAGAGGAGTCAGAGGTTTTGTAAATAGTGCTTGAAGATGAGGTTTTGTGTTTAATGTTTTCAGAAAATGGAGCAAGGTTTCAGAAATTGTGTTTTAGCAATTGAGAAAAACTGTAATTCTTACTTCATTTTAATTACTTCACATTCATACGTGAATACTTAACGAATGTACTTGCTTCTTTTTTAAAATGATTTATTTTCACAATATTAAGGAATTGTTGCTAACAACAGATGCGTCCCATATAAGGCTGCATCCAAAGTCGAGCGGGAGTACCGTTGCAGGATTGTTTTTAAAAAAAAAAAGGGCATATTTCAATTTATTGATTTATTGTTTTGTGTTTTATGTTTTAATTGGGTTAAAACAAACTCGCTGGAAACATGCATAAATAAGATCACTATGATCAAGAGAATAAACTCCACGGCCACAAAACAGTCCGTGGCCTTCGAAGGATGCAGCCTTCACATTGGGACACAGCTACTATGTGTCCACCATCATGCCAACCTGGGGCCCTACAACACTCACCAGCTCCTCATTTTCCTCAATGACATGCGAGATGCTCTGTTAGGACAGCAGGATGAGCATCCCATCTATGTTGTTGTTTGGGACAATGTGAGATCACACAGAGCCCTCCAGGTTAGAGAGTGGTTCAATATGAACCAAGGTTTTATCAATCTTTGCCTTCCACCGTACTCCCCTTTCCTAAACCCCATTGAGGAATTCTTCTCCTCATGGCGGTGGAAGGTATATGAACGCCAACCTTACACCGGGGTAAATCTCCTACAAGCCATGGGACTTGCCTATGGTGACATAGGTGTGGATGCATGCCAAGCCTGGATACGGCATGCCAGGGGGGTTTTCCCCGTTGCCTGGCCAGACAAAATGTGGCCTGTGATGTGTGTGAAGTCTTGTGGCCTGACCCAGTACGGAGACATGATGCTGTGGCTGAGTAATGCACTTATTTGTATATTTTTGTACTTTATTTTTACATGGGTTTACTGTACACAAGTGGCAAACGCATACGATTTCTGTTTGTTTTTACAAGTGCTATGTGTAAATGCACAAGATTTCTGTTTTGTCTTTTTGTATAAGTGCTAAATGCACAGTTTTTTTTTTTGCAACATGCATTTAGCCTACAGTGAACAATAAACATTTATTTCTCCAGCTTCATGTCCTGAGCATTGTGTTTTCTATTTTTCTACGTAGTGTTTAGTGACTGTTCAGCAGTGTTTTTAATTTTGATTGACTCGGGGCACGATTTGACAACATAGTTCAGTTTTGAGCACAGATTGAACTGTTTTGAGGTGAAAGTTTGGTTTTGCAAGAAGAGTCTGAGGTTTTGTGAATGTAGCTTGAAAATTGGGTTTTGTGTTCACAGTTTAGAGAAAAGGAGAGCAGCTTTCAAGAATGTGTCTTAGCAATCGAGAAAAAACTATCACTGTAAAGCTACTTTGAAACAATCTGGATTGTAAAAAGCGATATAAAAAAAGGTGACTTGGCGTTCCCTTAATATATGAACTTTGTTTTTATTTTTTTTATTTACTGTAAGAAAATATGGTAAAGCTTTTAAGAGTAAACCAATTAACAGGTTTTTAAAATACCTTTTAAAAAATATTCTACCATTACAATTTCAAACATTTATTTTATAGTGCACACCCAGAATGTTATCTTAGAATTGATCTTAATAACTTTTCTTGAGAATATTTATATGACTAAACAAGTCAGTCATGTTCCTCAGAATTACGGGCAAACTTAGAGGTGTGTTGCTCAAATGTACCTTTAAACTACATGTAATTCTGAGGAATGAGACTTATGACTTATATTGGCTGAATATTCTTAGGAAGAACAGTTGGGAAAGTAAGTTTCATCAAGTCTGCTCCATTCAATGTAAACAATTTACCAGTGGATAATTATCCTCTCCCAGCCAGAATGTCTAAACATACACCTGAATAAATATGGCTGTGTGGTTAACAATATTCAGAAAAAAAATCATTCTTTTTTTGTCAGCATGGTCTAGAGCTGAGCTGATGTTTGTGAGAATCTGATGAACAGCTTAACACACAGCAAGGTTCACATCATTTCTTTTTGGTAACACTTTAGAATAATGGTCCGTCATTAATAAGCAAATATGCAGGAAGTAATGCAGGACTAATGAGTAGTACTGCATCAACACTTCAGCTACTACTATTAACTAATATAGAAACAAGTTTAATCAGTAAGTAGAAGAATATTTACGTACATATTTACAGCGGGTCTATTCGCACGGGATTAGTGTTACCTGAGGTAATTTTTCCGGACTTTTTTACAGAAGGTAAAAGTCGCCGTTATCATTACTGATATTGTCCGTAATGATTACTGACATGACACATTCAGACATGACTAAAATCACTGATAAGCTCAGGTAATAATTACTTTACTTTTATGTTCGTTGACTCATCAAACTTGAAAAGAAAGCCTTCATCGTATTGCCTTTTCCAAGAATACATACAGTACTTCTACTTCCTCCTTTCAGTTCATATAAATAGAAGAGCAGTCCTCAGGTTGTCACCAAAACGCAGTGAAAGAGCAGATATTTTTTTTTTACTTATTCCACTGCATGAAATCTGCCTGAACCATGTCTACATTGGACAGAGATGTTGTTCTGGAGGCACTTTCGGTTCTCACAGGTGTTACTGTGAAGCCTTATATAGCAAATTCATCATCGCGGTTATTGAAATCAGTGAATTCGGATCCTCAACTCACACATTTAAAAGACAAATCGGTATGCATGCGGGGTGGTGAGCCTTACAAACGGATGGTATCGTTTTGCTCTCAAAGTTCATTTGAGGCTTTCATCAAATTGTGAAATTAACACAATGTGCATTAGTAACATCTGGTGGTCACACTTGATTTCTCCACCATATCTAACAAATTACCGTAGAGCAGAAAAAGCATGTGACCAAACAAAGCTTTGGACGTCTGTGACATACAAGAGTGGGATCAATACAGTTCTATCTAATCTCATCAAAATTAATTTGTGCCAATGAGACCACAACTCGTGTATCCTGGTCAACGTATTCACATATTGATCAAAAATATATAATATACAAGTATGTGATCATAATTATAGTAATTTTACTTTAAAAAGATGTTCTTTTCTTTAAAAAAATAAATAAATTGTGTTATACAGAAGTAATGTGTTAAATCTTTTAAAAAAGATTTAAAAAAGAAAAAAAGAAATGCCTCCTCATTTCCTTTTTTTATGCATCAGGTGGGGTCGCGAAGCTGTCCTGACCTTGACACTGCATGACGTTCGAAGCTTCACACGTCATCAATCACGTGGTATTGTCATTTCGATGGAAGCATCTGTACAGTGTGTGAAACAATAGTGCTTTAATAAGAATCTTGTACTTTACCTCGTCTTGCTACGCTGTGAGGAATAATACCATCGTAATAATCCTAGAAAAGTTACCTCAGAAGTGCTGGTAGTTTCATTTCACGGAGCACGGATTCAGCTGATGTAGTATGTTATTTATTTTTTAAGTGCTTTGTTCCAATCGCGTTATTGAATAGTGTCTGTAAACCGCAAAAAGACTGTTTAAATATGAATTGCGTGTCTCTGTGTGAATGAATGAATGGCACAGCGCGATGTTACTACAGCTGTACATCGCATCTGTGCCGTTCATTCACTCTCGCTCCTACATTAGTAAACATTATTTTTACATGAACACATCCAAACTACACTCACCTAAAGGATTATTAGGAACACCTGTTCAATTTCTCATTAATGCAATTATCTAATCAACCAATCACATAGCAGTTGCTTCAATGCATTTAGGGGTGGGGTCCTGGTCAAGACAATCTCCTGAACTCCACACTGAATGTCAGAAAGGTAATTTAAGCAATTTTCAGCGTGGCATGGTTGTTGGTGCCAGACGGGCCAGTCTGAGTATTTCACAATCTGCTCAGTTACTGGGATTTTCACGCACAACCATTTCTAGGGTTTACAAAGAATGGTGTGAAAAGGGAAAAAACATCCAGTATGCGGCAGTCCTGTGTGGGAAAAGGCCTTGTTGATGCTAGAGGTCAGAGGAGAATGGGCCGACTGATTCAAGCTGATAGAAGAGCAACTTTGACTGAAATAGCCACTCGTTACAACCGAGGTATGCAGCAAAGCATTTGTGAAGCCACAACACACACAACCTTGAGGCGGATGGGCTACAACAGCAGAAGACCCCACCGGGTACCACTCATCTCCACTACAAATAGGAAAAAGAGGCTACAATTTGCAAGAGCTCATCAAAATTGGACAGTTGAAGACTGGAAAAATGTTGTCTGGTCTGATGAGTCTCGATTTCTGTTGAGACATTCAGATGGTAGAGTCAGAATTTGGCATAAACAGAATGAGAACATGGATCCATCATGGCTTGTTCTGTGCAGGCTGGTAGTGCTACTTCCAGCAGGATAATGCACCATGTCACAAAGCTCGAATCATTTCAAATTGGTTTCTTGAACATGACAATGAGTTCGCTGTACTAAAATGGCCCCCACAGTCACCAGATCTCAACCCAATAGAGCATCTTTGGGATGTGGTGGAACGAGAGCTTCGTGCCCTGGATGTGCATCCCACAAATCTCCATCAACTGCAAGATGCTATCCTATCAATATGGGCCAACATTTCTAAAGAATGCTTTCAGCACCTTGTTGAATCAATGCCACGTAGAATTAAGGCAGTTCCGAAGGCGAAAGGGGCTCAAACACAGTATTAGTATGGTGTTCCTAATAATCCTTTAGGTGAGTGTATATCCCATAATATATACATCAGTGATCATGTGCCCTTTCTCTAAGTTTGGCAACCGTCCCCTTAAGATATCTATGCATCACCATTGCACAGCAAAAATATTATTGAACTTGTTATCTGTGTCAAAGAACAAACAGAAAATTAGCTAAATATTAACAGCAAAACAAACTATCAAAGAGTTTCTGCAAATTCACCATAGGTGGGAATGTCAAATGTCCACATAAGAAATGAAGGGAGCTTTTACGGTTTAATTAAAGGGTTTGTTCACCCAGATGTTTTCCCACAATGCTTTATTTTGGTCTAATTTGACCATCAAACCCAGTACTACTGAAAATCTAGTAATGCCTGGCAAACATGACTTTGCTGTTTGATGCTTACCAAACACATTGTGGTTATATAGGTGAGGTCTGATCATAGTTTGGGACTTTCTGATCTCAAGACCCAACTAACCAATCATTTTAGCACACATATTTTGGAGAAAAAACTTTTTGTATCATCTATTCCACATTTATCTGTGTAATAGAGTTAAAGGTAAGTTTTTATTCTTATATTTACCAGGGGCCATTATTGCCATTGTCTCACACGGTCAATGTTTGCATGCAATATGTAATACAAAAAAAAGTGTATAGCACAAAACGTCTTAGCCAAATTTGAAGAGTCTATGTCCATGAGGGCAGAGGGTGTTTTTTTCTGAGAGTAAAATATTTCTACAGAAATCTGATGAGCTTCAGTCTTCAGTTGAAGACTTTACCAGAAGATTTCATCTCTAAACATACCAAGGACACACAGACACTCCAGGTAATAAAACAATATGAACAGACAGGACATTTTAGTGTCAATGTGCCGTTTAGAGCTCAAGCTGAATATTAATTTAAATTTGATCACATGGGATTTACAGACATGTTTTATTACAATTAAAAACATCACTAGATTGCAAAGGAACTGAATGAAATGATGTCCTTTTTAGTTTATTAATATTGGATTTTTTAAAACAATTAAATAACCATCCAACATTTAAAACATTGAGAGAATTAATGAAATGACAAAGTATTTGTATAGTAAAGCAAATTTTTTTTCTCATGGAACCAGAAGATTAAATTCAAAACTTTCTTGCTGACTTTTTTTTTTTTTTGCTTTTGAGACCAAGCTGCCCAAAACAACTCGTTTCTGATTTAGTCTCAGTATGACGTCATATCTGCAAAAGCTCAAAACCCACTTTTACATCAATGCCTCTTTAGCCCCGCCCACCGATTCGCTCATGTAGTTGTTTTTTGATAGAATGATAGAGACACCTCTGAGGATTACATGATGTGTATTCTTTGCATTGCCTTGTGATGGAAAACATTATGCGTGGATGAACGTCATTTTTAACAAAGATCCAGATCACGTCAGTAAGACACAAGCTGCATCCCAATTTGGAGGCTGCATCCTTTGGAAAGTAAACACTAACACTAAAGACAACCCACAGCAACAGTGTAAAAGTAGCCCAATTCCAGGCTTGGCAACAATGAACCGAGTGTCTGTTAGTTGTTCAGGAAAGAAGGAGATGGGAACTGGGGAACGTTTCAACACTTTAATAATAAAACGAAAGCAGCCCCTCACGGACGACTGCCACACACACATAAACAAAACAATGTAAATGTCCTGGGGTGTATTCCAGAAAGCAGGTTATGTGACATACCCGGGTATGTTTAAGAGTAAGTAAGCGGATAACCTCAACTTTCGGTTCCAAAAACGGAGGTAACTTTCAGGGTATGTTAGTAGTCATAGCAACTCACTCTCTGAACATAACCTGCTCCGGAGCAGGTTATGTTGCAGAGTTAGTTTGTTTCAGAGAGGTGACAGAGCAAGGCGTGCCCTGACCATTTTAATTAGCACTATATATCCCTACTTTATACAGTCACGATAATTTTTAATTATTAAATAATTTTTAAATAATTATGTGCACATTAGACTACTGACTGCCTACTGAGAATTGTTGCTTGCTAGCAGATTGTCTTGTGTCAAACTTGGTTATCTATCATTTTTTAGCCTATGTTGTGTGATGATGTTGCTCGTTACTTATTGTTGTGTGTTGTATCTGTCTTATCATTACTTTTTTATGCTGTTATTATGTGTGGACTGTAAAAAGTCATTTTTTGTTTTTATATCTTGATTTTAGGTTGCCCTCATAATAACTGGCCAGGGACAACAGATGAAAATTAGCCTGTTGAGCTAACTCTGGCTCATTTACAGTTATTTTACTGTTAATTAATGAGCACTGTCCCTGTAAAATAAACATATAAATGAAAACGAAAAAAATGAAATGTTTCTAATGATATAACTCCTCATATAACATCATTACTGGTCCCCACTAACTAGTTAATATGTGGCAAAGAAGAACCCCCCCAGTGAACCCAGTAGACCAAAGAGATGGCAGGGTGGTACAAGACATGATTTGCCAAAATCACTTTAATTAAAACCAGTTAACAGTCAAGTGTTGTTCATTGTTTCTTTATTTCTTGTAACAAAAGACACTTGTATTTATTGCTTTAGATTTCATTCAACAACAAATGACAGATTAATGTTCACATACTGTTTCCCACCTTAAGCTGGTGCAGTGCTCCAGCAATTCAATTTCAAGTCTGGCCTTTTTTAGGTTAAGCCTTTTCTCCTCCATTTGAAGCTGTATAAGGTCCATCTCCATGTCACTTTTTCTGATTTGCTTTTAAGGGGGACCTTATACAGCTCTTTGGCAGGCAACTAGAAAGACTGAAAAAGACTGTAATACAAACACAGACCAAATATTTAAATGAGGAAGGAGAACTGCAGAACATTTCTTACACTGCTAAGATTCTGTGTGGAGGTAGATGGACCCTCATTTGTATTAAAATCTCCTGCCATATTGTGTAAAATGACAATGGCAATTTATTTATTCTCTTATGTAAAAAAGGGGGAATGCATTGTATATATCATACCTCTATGGGCCTCCCCACATTTTCTGTTTCTGTCACAGCAGAAGTGGTCTCTTCATCGTCATCCTACAGTGAAAATAATGAAGGATGCTTGGTCTAGCTAGCAAACAGATACCTAAAGACGATCATCACTTACAACTGTGACTGAGTGTGGTGTTGCAGGATGATCCAATAATACAATGTGGCCATCAGCAACTGCAAGATAATTAAACCAAGATAATCATGCATATTCAATACTCAATGTATATTCTTAAACAAATACAACTAATAAAGAAGGGCATTAGGAACATCTAAGAGTACTAGTAATAAGATTACAGTATACAGCATATGCAGTCAAAGCAGCATGCACACTGCACAATGAATCAATGACTGTAAAATGCATTCAAAATGCCTTTTTAAAATGGTGACAGTGATGATGATTTTCTTTATTAAAATACTGACAAAAACAGTGAAAACATCAATAAATCAATAAGTATTAATATGGCTCAACTACATTTTACTAAGCCACCTGTCTTGGTAGCTGAGTCTGATGAACGGCCCCTTGGAATCCCATCGCCCACAGGTCACCCTTTATTCAGGGACAGTGCCAGCTCCTCAGCTGGGGTGAGGGGAGGTGGAGGACCCCCACCTGTTTTACAGGCCTCGGCCTTCTTTCTATTGGCTACATAGAACACTAAATTACATTAGATACTAAATTGCATGGCGTCACTAACAAGTTTAGTAAGTTTAGAAAATATTACCTTGCTGGAGAATGTTTTTGACTTTCATTTTCATTTTGACTTGGCTCACACTTCTTCTGGCTCCAGAAGGATTACACCTTATAGAACCTAACATATAACTAGCCAATTATGTGCATTACTACTGTAATATTAAGAAATGTATGGAGGCCAACAAGTAAATAGGCTATTTGTCTATTTTTACATGCCCCAAATAATTTTTGGCTAATGACAGGGGAAAATAGCCCGTTTATAATTTTCTAAACTCACGCATTTACTCTGTCCGTTTTTTTTATTTATTATTTTTTTATTATTATTATTTGTATCTGTTTATCAGTATTGCTTTTTTTTAGTTTTAACGGGCTTGTAGTCTTCATAAGCCAGTATTAAAACCTCCAACTCAGTTTCACCGAAGTATGTCGCTCACTTTTTTTGTCCCTTGGTTTCCATGGTGACTCCTGAAATCTGCGATCCATTGAAAATGTCTTTATACTCGCCGTGTGCGCGCATTAACTCTGGGTTACCAATAGGAGGTTGATTAAACTAACTCCTCACAGGTGTTTTGGAACCGACATACCCAGAGTAAGCAAGTTTGGGGTTAATCAACCAAGAGTTCAAGGTTTATCTGACGGTAAGTTAACCTTGCTTTCTGGAATACACCCCTGGCTTGGTCCTCTCTTGTCCTTTACTGTCGTCGCTCCTCCTTTTATGCTTCCATATTGTGTTGTGTACAGTTTTTGTCTTGCCTCCACCCAGGTCCAGCACAGAGTGCCCGTACAGGCAGCCATCCAGGGGGTAAATGCAAGAACAAGCAGCCCAACATTTTTTTCTCTATTCTGTCACCTGAAAGAGTTTCGGTTCCTTGCCACTGTTGGCTTGGCTTTTGGCTTGCTTAGTTGGGGATATTTAATATTCAACATACTATTGATCTGCCTTACTTAATGTGGACGATGATGCAATTTCCTTCTAGAAACAAACTTTGTTGTATTATTTTCATGTTATCACTGTTAAGCTGCTTTTATACAATCTGTATTGTAAAAAATGCTATATAAATAAAGGTGACTTGACTTAACCTCTGGAAACTCCATGGGATGCGGAGGACTTTGGTGGTCTACCCCAAGCGGTGGTAGACACCATCACTTCGCTAGAGCCCCCTCTACCGCCTCTAAGCGTTGAAGTGGAACTTGTTCGTTGAGTGGTGCTCTTCCCATTTGAGAAGACCCCCTAAGATGCCTGATATTCAATTCAATTCAATTCAAGTTTATTTGTATAGCGCTTTTCACAATACACATTGTCTCAAAGCAGCTTTACAGAAAGTGCATTTCAGAAATGTACAAAGAAAAATACAGTTAGTTAATCATGTATAAATTTAGGCATAACATATCGCCGGTGTTTAGTCGTCTCTTCACAGGCGTCGAGTCGTCTCTCCACAGGCGTTTAGTCGTCTCTCCATCCGGCGTTTAGTCGTCTCTCCACAGGTGTTGGGGCATCTGAAGTCTTCGTGAGAGGCTGGATACAAACTGGAGCTGACGAACGCTATTTACCTCGGGACTAGCGTCCCGAGATAACAGCAGAAAGACAGATGGGAAATAATTAGCATAGCTGATGTTCATAATATTAATGCATTCGAACTGATTCAGAAGTAGTATAAAAGGTAAGCATTAAGTGAATGCTTGGTTAAAGAGATGCGTCTTTAATCTAGTTTTAAACTGGGACAGCGAGTCTGAGTCTCGAACAATATCAGGAAGGCTATTCCAGAGTTTAGGAGATAAATGTGAGAACGCCCTCCCTCCTTTAGTAGACTTAGATATCCTAGGAACGACCAGAAGCCTCGAATTTTGTGATCTTAAAGAGCGCGATGGATTGTAGGGCGATAGAAGGTCTGTTAAATACACAGGAGCTAAACCATTTAGAGCTTTATAAGTCAATAGTAATACTTTGTAATTGATACGGAACTTAATAGGTAACCAGTGTAGAGATGATAAAATTGGTGTTATATGATCATATTTTCTTGATCTAGTAAGAACTCTAGCGGCTGCATTTTGCACTAACTGTAGCTTGTTTATTGAGGATGCAGGACAACCAGCTAATAAAGCATTACAGTAATCTAGTCTCGAGGTCATGAATGCATGAACTAACTTTTCTGCATCTGAAACAGATAGCATGTTACGTAGCTTAGCAATGTTTCTAAGGTGGAAAAAGGCTGTTCTTGTAACATATGAGATATGATTTTCGAAAGTCAAGTTGCGGTCTAGTATAACACCCAGGTCTTTTACTGTAGTGGATAAAGTAACAGGACATCCTTCTAAATTAAAGTTGTATTGTAAGGGATTTTGTGGGTAGTTTTTTGGACCAATAAGTAATACCTCCGTTTTATCTGAATTTAATAGCAGGAAATTACACGTCATCCAGCATTTTATATCTTTTAGACACTCTGTCAAGTTAGATAAGTTAGTGTTTTCATCTGGTCGTGATGAGATATATAATTGAGTGTCATCAGCATAACAGTGAAAACTAATTCCATGTTTTCTTATAATATTACCAAGTGGCATCATATATATTGAGAATAGCAGAGGGCCTAGGACAGATCCTTGCGGCACTCCATAGTCTACTGATGTTATCTTTGATTTTTCCCCATTTAAACAGACGAAATGGTAACGGTCTGATAAGTACGATCTAAACCAGCTTAATGCCTGTCCCTGAACACCAGTGTAGTTTTGTAGTCGATCTAAGAGTATTTTATGTCTTAGTGTCGAACGCGGCGCTAAGATCAAGTAGAACTAGTATTGAGATACAGCCTTGGTCAGAGGCTAAGAGTAAATCATTTGTAATTTTAACTAGCGCAGTTTCTGTGCTATGATGCGGTCTGAATCCCGACTGAAATTTTTCGTAGATATCATTTTTTTGCAAGAAAGAGTACAATTGAGGGACACAATTTTTTCTAGTATTTTAGACATAAATGGAAGATTTGAGATGGGTCTGTAATTTGCTAGGTTATTTGGATCTAATTGCGGTTTCTTAATGAGAGGTTTTATTACTGCCAGCTTGAATATTTTTGGAACGTGACCTAAAAATAAAGACGAGTTAATAATATTGAGTAGAGGCTCTTCCACTACAGGTAACACTTCTTTAAGTAGTTTAGTGGGTATTGGATCTAATAAAATGTTGTTGGTTTAGATGCAATGATTAGTTTATTTAGTTCTTCCTGTCCTATAGTTGTAAAGCGGTGTAGTTGTTCTAGAGGGGCCATAATTGAGGCCGAGTCATAAGACACCATAGAGGATTGTACATTTACAATTGTGTTTCGGATGCTTTCTATTTTCTCATTGAAGTAATTCATAAAATCATTACTACTATATTGTAACGGAATATTTTGCTCTGGAGATGTCTGATTATTTGTTAGTCTAGCCACGGTGTTAAATAAAAACCTTGGATTATTTTGGTTATTTTCAATTAGTTTGCGGATATGCTCAGCCCTGGCTGATTTTAGAGCCCTTTTATAACGTGACATACTGTCTTTCCACGCGATTCTGAAGACCTCTAAATTAGTTTCGTTTCCATTTACGCTCTAAGTTACGAGTTTCTCTCTTGATAGCATGCGTAGCACTGTTGTACCATGGTGTTTTAGTTTTCTCTCTAACCTTTTTTAATCTAATTGGTGCAACAATATCTAGTGTACTAGAGAAAATGTTGCTCATACTGCTAGTCATTTCCTCTAGTTCATCTGTTTGTTTGGGTTTACTGAGCAGCTGAGATAGATCAGGTAAGCTATTTGAGAATCTATCTATAGTGGTTGGAAGGATTGTTCTGCCTGGTCTATAACGTGGTGCAACATGACAAATTTCAGCAGTGCGTATTATGCAAGTTACCATGTAATGATCAGTGAGATCGTCACTTTGCGGTATAATATCTATATCGGTTGGATCGGTTCCATATGAAATAATTAAATCTAGTGTATGATTTAGACGATGAGTGGGACCACTGTCGTTTTGCTTCACCCCAAAAGAGTTTAATAGATCTGTAAACGCAGCCCCTAACGCATCATTTGTATTATCTACGTGTATGTTAAAGTCGCCAATAATTATTGCTTTATCGACATTGACCAATAGGTCTGAGAGAAAGTCTGCAAAATCTTTTAGGAAATCAGTATATGGCCCTGGAGGTCTATATACGGTACAAGGCTAGAGATAATAAGGATTTCTTTCTTACATCTAAGAGCGTAACATTTAGCACAAGTACTTCAAACGAATTAAACCTATGACAAGTTTTCTGAGTAACATTAAGAATATCTCTATAGATTGTTGCAACACCGCCGCCACGACCGATCAGACGGGGCTCATGCTTATAACAGTATCCTGGTGGAGTAGACTCATTTAGACCGAAATAATCATTTGGTTTAAGCCAGGTTTCAGTAAGGCACAGAACATCGAAAATTATTATCTGTGACCATTTCATTTACAATAACCGCCTTAGGTGTGAGCGATCTAATGTTTAGAAGACCTAGCTTTAGAAATGGTTTTTGTTCACTGATATTTAGATTTTCTGGTTTAATTACAATAATATTCTTGCTAGATCTTACAGTAGATTTGTTGTTTGGCTTCACTAAGCGAGGAATAGACACAGTTTCTATATAATGTTCTACATTGGTACTTATATCAATTAAGTTGGGACAGCAAAGACTATGATTTGGACTTTGACTTACTAGTCAGATGGTGTGTAGCGTCTTGGAGATGTTGTCCGACAGAACAGCCGCTCCGACTCTGCTGGGGTGCAGACCATCAGGACGGAAGAGCCTAGGTCGCTCCCAAAACAGATTCCAATTATTTACAAAGAGCAGTTTCTGTTCATTACACCATGACATTAACCATTCATTTAAAGCAAATAATCTACTGAACCTTTCTTGTCCAAGTCGGTACGTGGGAAGCGGTCCAGACACGACGATCGTTGCTCTAGGCGATGTGCTGCGTACCGTCTCGATCAGGCTCCTGTAGTCCTTCTTCAGAACCTCCGTCTGCCGCAGCCTGATGTCATTCGTCCCCGCTGTGCAGCACGACAGCTCCGACGCGCTCGTCACCGTTCAGGATCTCGGGAACCTGCGCAGCGACATCAAGAACACGAGCACCAGGAAAGCAGTGAGTGCGCACCTTACCTTTACCCGAGGTAGCACGGACATGGCGGACCATGGAAGTGCCGATGATCACGGCGTCGTCGCGTTCCGACTCGCGAAGAGGGGAGAAGCGGTTCCGGGTGGAGAACTCGAAGACCGGGAGGGGCGGAGAGGTTCTTGCTCTGGTCCTGGCTCGTGTCGTGACCCAGGGTGCAGGAGTGATTGAAGGCAGAGATGATCGCGTCCTCCTGGGCAGAGAAACGCACGGAGTAGACGAAGTCGGAGTCAAAGTCACAAAGTTACTAACCACTGACTTGTGAGCATCGGCGCGTGATGTTTCAAGCGCTGATCGCCGATCTCGCAGCTCGGCTTGCTTCTCCAGCAGAACACGAATCTGCTTCTCCACCGACTCCAGCTCCAATCGTACCGAAATCAGCTCGAATGTGTCCTCACCTGCACTCAGAGGTAACGTTAGACACACATCCGATATGTTCGCCATTATAACAGATGAACAGTAAATTAGTAGTAATAGTAATCAGTAAAGCAATCCGATTGTTTTTTTTAAAAAATTTTTTATAAGGAATAGTATCGAGGATAAGTTCACATGGTATAAAAATAGAAAGTGCCTGTTTACAATTGAGTGGTAAAGAAGAAAATCAAGGATTAATGAATCAATTCGACGGAGCTCCAAACACAAACACAGACCGCACGCAGATGTGCTTATGCCCCGTTGATGCAGGCTCTAAGCACAATCAACGTGTGTCTGTACTTTTACAGAAGCTTTCAGAGAAACGGGTGTAAAAGATGAGACGACGCTCGAATAGGCGCGAGGCCACGCGTGAAATGCTAGCGGGCTAAAGGCTAGTAGCCGAGATTCGGAAAGTTGGATCTAAGTAGCGATATCAAAGCAATCCGATTGTTTTTTACAAGGAATATTATCGAGGATAAGTTCACACGATATAAAAATAGAAAGTGCCTGTTTATAATTGAGTGGTAAAGAAGAAAATCAAGGATTAATGAATCAATTCGATGGAGCTCCAAACATAAACACAGACCGCACGCGCATGCGCAGATCTCCACAATAAGGACGAAATCACAAAAGGTATGACTGATGACACCCAATCAGAGAGCCGAGCGTGAGCCTCTGTGTCATCGTTTGATATGATCTGTGCTTTCCTTCCTGCAGGATGGGTTGAAGTGAAGGCTGTCTTCCTCCACTCTGAAAGTGTATGTTGCCCCTATTGCTGCAGATTACGATGCAGTTGAAGGTGAGTCTGTAGGACAGCACAAACCTGATCGTCAGGTTCCTGAGGGGTGTGAGAAGGTTAAATCCTCCTCACCTTCACTCTATACCCTCTTGGGACTTGTCTCTAGTGCTTACGGCATTGCAGAGATCCCGCTTTGAACCTCTGCAGTCAGTTGAGTTAAAAATCCTGTCTGTGAAGAAAGCTCTCTTGGTTGCATTGGCTTCCATCAAGAGGGTAGGGGAACTGGAAGCATTTTCGGTCGGAATATCGTGCCTGGAATTCGGGCCAGCCAACTCGCATATTATCCTAAAACTCTGGCACGGATATGTTACCTAGGTTCCCACCACTCTCTTCAGGGACCAGGTGGTGAACCTGCAAGCACTGCCCCCGGAGGAGGCAGACCCAGCTCTAGCTTTGCTCTGTCCCATCCTCGCTTTGCGCCTGCATGTGGACCAAACGCAAAGCTTCAGGACCTCAGACCAACTCTTTGTCTGTTGCGGAGGCCAGCAAAAGTTAAAGGCTGTCTCCAAGCAGAGGTTAGCCCACTGGATAGTGGATGCTATCGTGCTGGCTTATCAAACCCAAGGCGTGCCTTGTCTGCTCGGGTTTAGAGCTCACTCTTCTAAAAGTGTTGCTTTCTCATGGGCGTTGGCACATCGCGCCTTGTTGGCAGATATATGTTGAGCTGCTTGCTGGGTTTATAGCAGGTGTGCCCAACCTGCTCCTGGCGATCGACTGTCCTGCACAGTTTATCTCTAACCCTGATCAACGCACCTGCTTTAATTTTCAAGTAATTCTGAAGGCCTTAATGTTGTTAAGACCTTATTGAAGATCTTCAGGTGTGTTTGATTAGGGTTGGAGATGAACTGCGCAGGACAGTCGATCGCCAGGAGCAGGGTTGGGCACACTGGTTATAGCCTTCGTGTTGATCGGTATCCTCCCTTGTACTTGCCCCAAGTGACCAGTAGCGCAGGGAACCCGCTCAATGTCAGCTTGGTGCGCCATTCCACTCCTATGGAGCGGATACATGGGAATTATTTGCTCCAGTGGAGCAGCGAACCCTGTTGAGCTCCTCTGTCACCCTCGGCAGTCAGACGTGGAAGAGCAATATATGCACGCGCTTGTATGCATTCTTCCGCGGTATAGTGTCTTTTCCCCACCTCTGAAGGTTTTGTCTCCTCCCTAACTAGGCCAGAACAACCCCAGAGACATTCTGTATGTTGTCCAAATATGTAACTTCCACAAGCCACCTCCCAATGTGCAGGATGTGGCTTCTGTATCGTTCCTTTTCTAGAAAGGACAAGCTTTCCCAGTGTTATCCAATAGTCTCCCTGAGTGGGTCAGGCAGAACAGCAGTAATTGACCTTCTCTTCATAGAGCCAAGGTCTTTTTCCATCAGATGGGGGTGGATTAGGAGGCTTATGCAGGGCACTGGAAGGGCCCACAACAATGGCGTTGAAAAAATAAATTAAAGAACATGACTTTTTTGTCAAAATATCACAGCTGTTCCAATGAATAAAGATATCTATATCAATCAAATTGGTCTTTCCCCCTTTTTTGTAAATTCCGTCCAGAAAGAGAACTTTCCCTAGATTGGAATTATTTTCATAAATCAGGGCAGATGAATGAAAAGAAAGAATATTATCCTCTTGTTTATGATTTGCTGTCCTCTTTCCTCTGTACCAGATATGGGTGGCTCGCCATCAAATGTGAAGTTCACAGGATGTCACAGAAGATCACAGGAGTATCACAATTAGTAGAACCAAGAAAAAAATAGAAAAAAACACACAAAGAAGAAAACAAAACCTGGTCTGATCACAGACTAGAACATTAATTTAGTGAATTCAAGAATATTTCACATCAAAGATAGAAATAATAAAAAAATAACAATTAAACCATTCACCAAATACCATTTTTACAAGAAAATATATATATTGTACTGATTTACATCTATATCAATGTTTTTTTTTCTTTTACACAGGCGCATGTGACTAATAACTACGTGGTTCACTATGACCACATTTATAACCACTTATATAACCAATATAATTAAATTAAACAATAACACATATAAATGTAATTTTTACAATAAATTATTTATTATACTAATTTACCTCTATATCAATCGTTTTTTTGTACACAGGCCCATCTGACCAACAATGCCGACGGTGAACGAGTAAAATGTGACTCAACAATATTTAGGGGTTACAGTTATAACCGAGGCAATCCCTTTCAAGAGAACTCGAGTTGAGTCGAGATTGAGGCTATGGGATCGTCTATACCAGTGGTTCCCAACCCTGCTCCTGGAGTACCCCCAACACTGCACGTTTTCTTTGTCTCCCTAATCAAACACACCTGATTCAACTCATCAGCTCATTAACCCATGTGATAATGAGCTGATGAGTTGAATCAGGTGTGTTTGATTAGGGAGACAAAGAAAACGTGCAGTGTTGGGGGTACTCCAGGAGCAGGGTTGGGAACCACTGGTCTATACCAACGCCACCATAGTGACGAGTGTCTGTCCAGTGTGAAATTGTGCGAGCAGCACTAGGACAAGAGCACCTGAGACCAAGTCCAAAGAGTAAAACCTGACAATTGTGTGCGGTGAGGATGAGTTTGGTGTGGAGAAATGATTATTAAACAAAAAGGTCTTGAGATGTGCTTTAAAGAAGGGAAGAGAAGCACAGTCACAAAGAGGTTATGGGAGGTGGTTCCAGAGTTTGGGGGCCAAGGCACTGAAGGACCTGCCACACAGGGTGGAAGGTCTGGAGCGGGGGGATAGCCAAGAGATTTTGATCAGAGGATCTCAGTGAGCGGGAAGGAGTGCACGGGGTCAGGAGGTCGTGGTCGCGGACAGAACTGGTAGCCAGTGAAGTTGGTGGAGAATGGGGTGATGTGTGCTGATCGTCTGGTATGGGTGAGGAGCCTGGCTGCCGAGATTTGAATATATTGTAGCCTTTGAAGTTATTTAAAAGGGAGACCAAGGAAAAGGGAGTTGCAGTAGTCAAGACGGGACATAATGAAGGGCCTTAGAGGCCGCCATACTCCTAGTAGAGTGGGAAAGAACTGCCATAGGTGAAGGCTGTTCAGCCGACTCATAAGCAAGTGACCACCCACTTGCTCATTCTTTACTTACTTTGCAGGGGACCCTTTGTTAGGGGGGCCGAAACATACAAACAGCTGTTCAGATTTACGCCACAAATTCCACAAGTTCTGGGCAAAGCAGATTACTCTTTTCCTGGTCCGATTCCTGGAAGGGAGGAGGAGATATGCCTGGTCTAGTATGAAGGAATGCTTTAACCATGCCAGGTGCAAAATCCAAGCACGAGGGAGCAACCGACAGTGCTTGCAAATCTCCAATCCTTTTAAGAGAAGAGATAGCGAGGAGGAACAAAGCTTTCGAAGTCAGGAACTTTGCCAGAACCTCCTCCAGTGGCTCGAAGGGAGCCAGGGAAAGGCCTTGAAGGACAATGGCCAAATCCCATGTAGGCACCCTGGTACGAGCTGTAAGCCTAAGCCTCAGAGTACCACGGAGGAAACGAGATACCAACGGGTCTTTTACCAAAGACATTCCACCCAAAGGAATGTGGTTAGCACCTATGGCCAACACATAAACCTTTAAAGTGGACCGGGATTAACCTGCAGTGAACCGGTCCTGCAGGAACTCCAGCACTGTACCAACCGGGCAGTTAACTTGTTCCAACTAACGGTCACTACACCATGAATGAACTACACCAAACTCTCCACTTCAATGCATAAAGTTTCCTCATGGAGGGAGCTCTGGAATGTAGAATGGTCTCCACAGCCTCAGTTGAGAGACCCATCCCTATAAGCTGGGCTCAGAGGCCAAGTCCACAGGTTCCACAGTTCTGGTCGGGGGTGAAATATCGAGCCCCCTGCTTGGGACAGAAGGTCCCTTCTAACGGGTAGCTCCAGTGGAGGCCCGTTGAAGAGAGACACTAGATTGTTTAACCATAATCGCCCGGCCACCGCGGGGCTATAAAAAGTAGGCGAACCTGGTCCCTGCAAACTCTCTCCAGAACTCCCGTGAGCAGAGCGATCGGGGGAAAAGCATACAAACGTATCCTGGCCATGTTTGTTCCATAGCATTCAGTCCGCCCTTCTAGGATCGCTCGCCAACCCATGAGAGAGGCATCTGTCATTAGGATATTGCGACGACAAGAAACTCCCAGCACTGGACCCTGGGACAGGAATCAAGGTTTCTTCCACATAACCAGGGCATGTAAGCACCGCCGCGTAACCCTGATCATGAGAAAGAGGTTGCCCCTCGGGGCAAACCCTTTGGTCCTGAGCCACCACTGCAGGGGTCTCATGTACAACAGTCAAAAGGTATCACGTTGGACGCTGCTGCCATCAGACCCAACAGTCTCTGAAACTTTTAGACAGTGAGTGATTGGCCTACTTTTATTCTTTTCACAGCCAAAAGGATGTACTCTATGCGTGCAGGTGAAAGGTGTGCCTGCATCAACATTGAGTCCCAAACCACGCCTAGAAAAGTGGCCCTCTGTAGTGGAGAAAGCACACTCTTCTTGACGTTTAGCCATAATCTCGATGCCGAACCGCCAACTGATGCGACTGAGCCAGAATCAACCAATCGTCGGTGCAGTTCATGATGCGAATGCCCTGCAGGGAAGAGGCGCCAGAGCTGCATTCATGCATTTCGTGAAAGTGCGGGGTGATATTGCTAGGCCGAATGGAAGAACTCGATATTGGTAAGCTTTGCGCCTGAAAGCGAACCTCAGGAACTTCCTGTGATATGGAAGGATGGAAATGTGGAAGTATGCGTCCTTCAGATCTATCGTGACAAACCAGTCTTTGGATCTGGTCTGTGGCACGATCTGTCTCAGTGTTAACATTTTGAACTTTAGTTGCATAACAGACACGTTCAGCACTCGAAGTTTGAAATTGGGACGCAACCCCACATCCTTCTTTGGGACTATGAAATACTGGCTGTAGAACACTGTTTCCCTGTTGGAGGGAGGTACATATTCTATGGCCCCTTTCTCTAACAGGGTTTTTCACTTCCTGTTCCATTACCAGAACCTACTAGGGGCCCACCACGGGGGATAGGACCCCCATAAACCCCATAGTCTGTCCTGTCTTTCAGCGTGTTGTCAGTGTCCTCTCTGCTCCGTGATGTATTTTTCACTGCGTGAGAACATGGTGGGGTGTGAGAGCGGCAAGGCTTGTCTGACAAAGAAACAGTAACTAAAGGGGGCGGGTCTTTGCGAACGGTCAATTGGGATGTCTTTCAGTTATTCTGCTTGCTAACAGCAGGTGTTTATCACTGTCTGAATTTACTCCTCTTTTCATTCACTGTCAAGTGGACTGTATAAGTAAACTAATGTAGGGAATAGTGAATGAGGGTATAGGGTGTGATTTGGGACAGTCTCTGAGTGTCGATTTTGAGCGATGTTAATTCACGGTATATTCCTGCAGGCTATTTTCTCAAATACGGCGAAAATTACCCAGAATGCATTGTTTTTTAAATGGTATGTTACTGTCAGAATTTGGCAGGGTTTTTTTTACAGCAAGATTTTACTATGCATATTTGCTGATGACAGCAACAATCCTCCATTCATTCAAGGTGACTCTGACATATTCAAGGTAATTTTGATTCCAGCAACTGCTCATGTTCTCTTTCTCACATGCTGTTTACACAATGCTGTCACATTTGTGAAAATGCTTAAACAAAAGGTTCATAGTGTCAGAGAAATTACGTAGTTTCAGCTTTAAAATTAACATTTTCATTGGAAATCATGTTATCCACATGATACTGACTGAAAAATAAAATAAAAAAATTAACATGAATCTCAGAATTCATATGCGTTTTCTAACTTTTTAAGGACAGCAGAGTGCATTGTGGACTAAGTTTGTGTAAAACCTGATGAGCATGTTCTCCAGCATGATTTGAGATGATCCAAAGAGCATCTTATGAAGGGTGTGAGAAATATATACACCATGCACATAAAAATTACACTACAGAATTGATTAATGATATCTACTCATCTATTTAGTATACATACCAAGAACACACATAAAACAGCCTTAATCCACATCAAAATAATGGTACAAGTATTATAACAGAAAGAGTGGGTACAAACTATACAAAAACATTGTTTGCACAGGAAGTGAGAACATGAGCAGGTGCTCGATGGTACTGATAAACAAACTCCCCTCCAACATATAAAAGGATAAACCAGGGCCCCACAACGCAACGTCCAGACATTGACATTGACATACTGAACTGGTTCGTGTCACAAAAATAAATAATAGAACCATGTAAACTTTGTAATAATTTTTAATGTGTAATTCTGTTTTAAATTCAATACAGAGTTCCAGTATTCTATGAGAAACAATGACAGTCTGGACTGTCTACCTGTCTCTCTGTCTTCTCGTAGCTTTGACTGCTTCAGGTAAAACCATTATTCCCCTTTTCACATCATAACTGTTATTTTAACATGAATTGTAGCACTGCTGGGACACTAATGACTAATCAGAAGCCAGGAATGGAATGATCTAATACACTATGTGCATGCACTAAACTAAACCTGAATTTGTCTCTTAAACTGCTTCACTAACCAATCTCATCTCTCTCTGCTCCTCCAGGTATGATCCTGTTTTGTTTGTTCCTTTGTGGTTTTACTTAGTTTCCACTCAGTCATGTTCACACACACAGATTCACGCATCCCTGCACTTTACATACAATTTACATTATGACATTTTCACACCTAATTCTTTTTTCTTTGTTTAAAGTTCATAGTTTTGGTTTACAATAAAGAACCATTTTGATTGGCCTATACCTGTTGTTCGTGTCACCTCATTTTTGCCACAGGCTATGAGCCGGCCTGTGCCATATAGAGGATGACTTGACTTGAACCAAAGGAAATGATTTCTTGTTACAGTATAATTGATTTATCTCAAACGATAACCTCAATGTTAGAATTTTGCGCATGTGCATGTGTGTGAGACAACATTTGATATATGTTAACAAAGAGCAGCATCAAAATGCTTCTGGAGAAGTACTGGAAGGGAGACACAATGCTTTTCCACAGAAACTAATTTTGTTTGTTTACACACATGAGCCCCAACCCTGTTTAAAGGTCCCCTGACATGAAATTTTCACTTTCTGAGGTTTTTTAACATTAATATTAGTTCCCCTAGCCTGTATTTGGTCCCCTCGTGTCTAGAATTTTCAATCGGTGTAAACCGGAGCTATATTTCTCTTCTCTGCAGCTCCCCAGATAGCAAAAAATATCCGCACGGCTTCGTTTTGCTGTCGGCTATAGGTGCGTCTCGCTGGCGGGGAGCTTACGTTTGCTGCCGAATTCGTCACGCCCATTTTTTGCGAGATGCCACCGGCGAATAGCTGGCGGGCCACCGGCTTCATTTTCTCTGGCGGTTGCCTCCGTCTAATGGACCGCGGCCGTCCGGCGGCAAGCCGCTTTGAAATACAAGGATTTCTACTCTCAAAATCGACGCTCCAAAGCCATTAGGGTTTTTTAGGCTATAACAGATTTGACTCTTGATTCCATTATAAGGTTTAGGAAATGACATTTTAAATTACTTTGAAACTGTGAAGATTATACAGTAATAGGCTATGTAAAATATATTTAATTATTTTATGCAGGTAAAAAAAAATTACATTTCTTTGATTGATGCACATTTGAGACATGCACCAATAAACCAAAAATGATGTGGCAATAAACTTACTTGGCAATAAATATCTTTCTGATTAGATTTTAAAATAGATATTTAATTCATGGTATGAACAATTTAGCAGATTATTTTTTTAAAGGCAATTAAAAAAAATTTAAACACATTATACATGTTAAAAATGTATTGCTAAAACACATTACAAAGACTGTAAACTGTGAAGTAGCCTACTGAATTGTGGAGTTAGACCGTTAAACAGTTTTGCACCATTGGTGTGTTCAGGATTTTTTGGACGGGGCTAAAACAGTGGCTCGATGACGCACTGCAGGAGCCCCTGAGGCTGGCTTGGGTTGGCTCGCGGCTCGCACATTGCGCATCAGTTGACGGGCTTTGGTTATGGATTTGCCGCAGTTAGATTAGAACACTTAAATAGCATGGCATTACACACTCCTGTACAGTCGCTGGCGGTATGCACCTACAAGTTGGTTACAACTTACAATCCGGCATTAATCAAGAGAAGAAGAAGATTGCCGAAGTTACAGGCTACAGTTTGCTAGCTAGCAAAGTCATCGACTACCGTCGTTTAAGTAAGTATATGTTTCCATTTTGTGTAACGCAATATTATGTTTACATTGTTTTAGTTAATATTTTTAAAATATCCAAGTTAGTAATCTTTGTTTTTGCAGTATGCTGCTAGGTTAGTCCAGTAGCTAGAGTGGCTAACGTTAGCAAGTGTTAGCTAACACATGCTGTTTTGCGTTTGTCACAGGGCACACTGATGTTAAGCAATGTTGCTAGTAACTGTTACATGTAGAAATGTAATTAGCTACTTACAGTAGTTAGCCAAAGCTTCACATCTAGAAAGACTACGTATAACGTAAGTTTTTTTTCTAACAAAACATAACATAATAATGTATATAGGTTGTGTAATAAATTATTTTGTTTGTCCGAACAAGTATGCTGCTAGTTTATTTCACAATGTAGCTACAGTGGTTAATATTGGTTCTCTTTGATCACTGCAGCAAGCTTTATGGAAAAGAACATGTGACATACAACATGCATGGATTGGTTTGGTGCACCTCATACAAGATGCCAAAAATCATGGTGTCCTTGATAACATCTCATGCTTCCCATTTGAAAACTTCCTTGTGTGCCTGAATAAAACAATGGAGAAAGTCATCGCTCAGTTATTGGCCTTTGGACTCCCCTGGCACCTCGTGTACAGCATGAAGTTTTCTGCTATGAAGGTATATTCTAGGCCTATGTCTTAGTGTCCAGTGTTTTAACAGTATTGAAAATAGTGCATTTAGTTGTGTATATATGAAGAGTTCAGATGCAAAAGCCTCTAAATGCCATTTGAAATTTTCTTCTAAAATGATCATTTTTATCAAGCTTGTATTTTTAAGTTCAATAATTTCACTTAAATGGCAAGAAAAATAACCCATTAATTGTCATTTAAGTGAAATTACTGAATTGAAATATACGAGCTTGATAAAAATGATAATTTTAGAAGAAAATTTCAAATGGCATTTAGAGGCTTTTGCATCTGAACTCTTCATATATATATATATATATATATATATATATATATATATATTATATATATATATATATATATATATATATATATATATATATATATTTTAATGTAGATTTCCAGAGACTCCAGAATGAAAAACAAGCCCTGAGAGAAAGCAATGCATCAGAAGGTGAGAACATGCACTCTTTCTTAAATTTAACTTTTTTGTGTGCGTCCAAAATTACCATATGCCTTTTATTTTGTAGCTTCAGATGACAGCGGCTCACTTCGAGAGCTGGTGAAGCAAGTTGGGATAATGTTGAAGATGTTTGCTCGCACTGGGCAATCAGGTACAACTCGCAAACAACGCAGGCGTTGGTTGTTGGTTTAATTCCCACTGGGGCCATCTGTACATGTAGTAGACCTAGATATAACTGTCATAGTTTAGTAGTTGAGAGGCCAGGACTGACTACTTTATTCTTTTATTCTGGGAACCTCTGTAGGTGCAGATCAGACCCCAATGCTGCGACATCTTGGAGAGTTTGGTGATGTTGTGCGTAGCATGGACAACAAAATGGACACTATGCTGCAACATTTTCAGTGCCAATGTGTCTGTTAGAGAGTTATCCCTGCCAGGAGATCCGTTACTCCCCCTAGACACCCAGGATATCAGTAACCAGACAGTTTCTAGTCCCATTGACTTCCATAGTAGGATATACTATGGAAGTCAATGGGACCAGAAACTGTCTGGTTACTGATATTATTCTAAATGTCAGAAAATCAGCTGAATGTATTTGAAAATGGTAAAACTCAACTGTTTAACTCTGAGGGAGTTGTAAAATGAGCCTATTTCCAAAAAAGTGGAGTATCCCTTTAACTGTTATTCTATTAAAAATAGCTTGGAATACTATACCAAGCTATATCTCTGATAATTGATATTGCACATTACTGTACCTGGTACTAAATATTCTACTTCATTCCGTCACAGTGCTTAACTGTTATTCTATTGTTAAAAATAGATTGTAAATCCTTGTGCCACAGGTCAGCATTGCAGTTATAATGGTATATTGTACTCTAGAGGTTTTACTCTCAGTTATTACCACTTCACCTATTGTTAGAAATGACTTGTAAATATGATGTTATACCTCAAATTATTTGGTATCCTTCACTTTCTTTTGTACCAAATATCCTCATTACTTGAGTTTACTGGTAATTCTTTTAATCCCAGAGCTGACCTCTTTAAATTACTAAGTATTGTAAGTGTTACAATTAGGGGTGGGAAAAAAAAAACGATATTGCAATATATTGTTGTGCTCTCTGTCGCAATAAATAATCGATACACTAACGCCCAATATCGATATTTTATTACAATACAAAATGATTAATTTACCCGTTGTCAGTGTCACTGTCACTACCCAATATCTACCATTCTGTTTGCGGGGGGCGCTGTTCGAGTAAATAGGGGTAGAGTGGCGCAAACAGCGGCCGGTGTGAAGAACACAAGTTAACTAACAACGCTCACCGTCACCGAGAAAGAGCCAGCAGTGGTGACTGACAACGCAGCGAATATGTCCGTAGCTGTTGAGATTGCTGGATATCCGCACGTTCGCTGTTTCGCTCATGTTTTGAATCTCGCGGTGCAGCGTGCCCTTAAACTGCCAAATGTCGCTCGACTGCTCGGGAGAATAAGGAGAATTTGCACATTCTTCCACAGGAGCACCTCAGCAGCTCAAGTAGAATATGCCTTGATGTGTCCACTGTTTACAGTAACTTACTACTGACGTTTCAGTAGTATGGTTTACACGTTAATGTTCATATTGTTTTACATTTACATTTAGCAGACGCTTTTATCCAAAGCGACTTACAACTGTTTTGTAATGTTCATGCACTTTTATCTGTCTAGATGTACATTGTTTACATTTAAGACCAGGAGGCAGTGAGTTATTATGCAAATGCATATTTCTTTGCACAATGTTGGAAATGTTGCTAGCATTAATAAATGCATAAATTTTCCTTATTCCTTCTTTTCTTTTTCTTTTCAGTCACATATATCGTGATATATCGTTGATGAAATTTCTTCCAATATATATTGAATATCGTAGATATCGCAAATCGTGATATTATCATATCGTGGACCACATATCGCCACAGAATTGAATCGTGAGGTACCTGTATCGTCCCACCCCTAGTTACAATAGTGTTTTTTACAAGTGTTTTTTTTAACCAAAATTTAATTGGAAACCTGCATGTTAGTGTGTGTGTATTTGTATTTTTCTGTTTTATTTCAGTGATCTGACATCTTGTTTTAATGACAGTTACTGTACTTTGAAATGTGGAATTAAAATGCCAGATGGAAATGTGTCTGGTTTGAGCAATCATTATTCTTGATAAACTGCATGCTATAAATATTAAATATATATATATATATATATATATATATATATATTTAATATTTATAGCATGCAGTTTATCAAGATATATATATATATATATATATATATATATATATTTATATATATATATGCAATAAGCGGCGGGGCAGCTCGCTCGAAAATAGCGTTTGCCTCCGACGGGCCGCGGAAGGTCCGCCTTCGATATAACGGCGGCTGGCCTGCGGGTCGGCCGCCGAACGAAGGCGGTAGGACGGCGGCTGCCGCTTTTAAAAAGCGGCTGCCGCCGGCGGTGCGCCGTCAAACGTGTTTGCGATTTCGCCATTCTGACGCTTCTACTGAGGCGGTCCGCCGGCGGTCCGCCGACTCGTTGCTATCTGGGTCAGACGCGCTGATCTTGAATCTCCTCCTTATGACGTCATAAGGAGCAAAGGTTACCTCCCCTTTCTCTGCTTTGCGAATTTAGACCGTACCATAGTACTGAGACTGCTCTCATTAGAGTCACAAATGATTTGCTCTTATCATCCGATCGTGGTTGTATCTCTCTATTAGTGTTACTGAATCTTAGTGCTGCATTTGATACTATCGACCACAACATTCTTTTAAATAGACTAGAAAACTATGTTGGCATTAGTGGAATTGCACTAGCATGGTTTAAATCATACTTATCTGACCGTTATCAGTTTGTAGCAGTAAATGAAGAGATGTCTTATCGATCACAAGGCTCAGTACTAGGACCGCTGCTGTTCACTCTGTACATGCTACTATTAGGAGATATCATTAGGAAACATGGAATTAGCTTTCACTGTTATGCTGATGATACTCAGCTGTATATTTCTTCAAAACCTAATGAAACTTACCAATTCACAAAATTAACTGAATGCATAGCTGATATAAAAAATTGGATGACTAGTAATTTCCTATTACTAAATTCTGATGGCTGCTCTGTTAAGTCTTCGTCGTCAGTCAGGAACCTGGGTGTGTTCTTTGATACCAATCTTTCATTTGAAAGTCACGTGTCTAGTATCTGTAAAACAGCATTTTTCCATCTTAAAAATGTATCTAAATTACGTCATGTGCTCTCACTGACAAATGCGGAACAATTAGTTCATGCGTTCATGACCTCAAGGCTAGATTACTGTAATGCTCTACTGGGTAGTTGCCCTGCATGCTTAATAAACAAACTACAGCTGGTCCAAAACGCAGCCGCTAGAGTTCTTACCAGAACCAGGAAGTATGACCATATTAGCCCGGTTCTGTCAACACTGCATTGGCTGCCTATTAAACATTGTATACATTTTTTAATATTGCTGATTACTTACAAAGCACTAAATGGTTTAGCTCCCCAGTACTTGAGCGAGCTCTTAACGCATTATAGTCCTGCACGTCTATTGCGATCTCAAAATTCCGGCCAGTTGATAATACCTAGAATATCTAAATCGACTGCTGGCGGTAGATCCTTTTCCTATTTAGCACCAAAACTTTGGAACAATCTTCCTACCATTGTCCGGGAAGCAGAAACAGTCTGTCAGTTTAAAACTAGACTAAAAACACATCTCTTTGACCTAGCATTCACATAATATATTATCGACTTCTATAATTAAATGTTAGGCTGCATAGATTAGGTCAGCCGGAACCGGGAACACTTCCCTGAAAACCTGATGTACTTGTTACATCATAAGAAGAACGGCATTTACGCTAATTTAGTGTCTTTGTTTATCCCAAGGTTTTCCTGCAGCCTGCCGGATCCAGGCCATTTCCAGATCTGACGAAGGACCTTCGCCTGGACCCGATGACAACGCAGTGCTGAAGTGCCAACTAGCCTCTCCCTATGGAGGATCCCTATTCCACTCTACAGACAAAGCGCTGTGGAAATTCCGGTTTTTCGCGTCCTTACCCGAAATGATAAAATAAAATAAAATTCTGCATCAAATTTATAGGCAAGACAAGTAGTTTGTTTAGGCATGGTTTGTAGCGAATTTCAAACCTACGCACATATATTCAAACGCACATAACTATAGAATAAATTCTTAATGCGCACGTGAACGCCATCAGCGCTTATCACAGGTTTGCATTTAGAGAGAACGGCGTCGTCTTAGCTGCCCCTAATTTAATAAAAAATGATCATTTCGACGAAAGAGAATCAATCAAAAGTAATTTTAGCTGGAAACAACATTATTCAAAAACCGCTATAAAACCACACCAATCTCTGTTGCCTTAAATTGTATGTTTATCTCTGTAAAGCTGCTTTGAAACAATCTACGTTGTTAAAAGCGCTATATAAATGAGGATGACTTGACTTGACTTGCTTTTCCCACAGAGAGAATTTGGCTCGTCCATGAGAAAATGAGCTAGGAAGTACGAACGCGCGAGCGCGATTTGAGTTTTTCCTCGAGAGATATAATGGCTTGCAAACGAGCGAAGCATGGCAGTTGATCAATGTTTGGATGTACAAATGAACACAAAAGTATTTTTTAGTTCCTTCATCCGAGCCTCTGAAGAAACAAAGGGTTAAATTTATTTTCTCTGGAAATGCGCCGACACAACTTCCCAAAGTTTTGGATGGTCCAAACATTTCACCAACGACTGTTTCCTCAACTTGGGCCAATACAGAGCTGGCCTCGATGAACGTCTGAAAATAAATGATCAAGCTACCAAGCAACAAGTTCAAGTTCAGACAGGTAATCTTTCTCTCAAAATCGTTCAATACTGTTAATGCATCAGTAAGTCAAGCCAGTGACCAAAATATCAACTTCACATCGTTTCTTTTAGTAGGATGAAAATAATATTATTTAAATTGTGAACAGATTATATACAGAGAGCGATCAAAGAACAATCTTTCCACACAGCGCGAGTTTATCTGGACAACTCGTTATGAAATCAATGACGTTTCACTGCACAATGAAGCTCTTACTGTATGTACATCATCATAGTGTTTACATTGGTGAAAGCATTAGAGAGAGTGCAGAAAATGATAAGATCTTCAGTCTCGCGATCAACAGACACTGTCATCTGCTCAGTGCTCAATGCTCATCACAGCAACATTTTATGTGATGGGGATAGATCTAAATACTTTAAAAACTTCTCACGATTCATTAATCTTGATAGCTGTATTAGTAAAAACATAATAACTGTAGTAAAGGTATTCAAGAGACTTTCACATGTAATACGTAGCTATTTCATATGCAAGCATGTCAGCCAATCACAGCAGTGGGCGGTTACACTGAATCCCACAGCAGACATGCCCCTTCAAACAGAGTGTTCAAATCAGAGGCTACAATCAGGCTAGGAAAAATGCCTTTCATTTCTAAAATATGACTATTTTTGATCTAAAAAACATACCAACATTATAAGGGCAACCCAGGAAACATTATAAAATATTAAAATAACCCCATGTCAAGGGACCTTTAAGTTTCCGATTTCCTTCTGCACAAAGAGTCCTAAACCCTCCTCTTTCTGAACAGACATAAAAGAAACTGAAGCATTACTTCTGTATAGTTATTCAGCTCCTGACACAAGATGAATCTGCAGGTCTCCGTCGTTCTTCTTTTCATTTCTCTCACTGGAGGTACAGAAAACAGCAAGTATTGAAAAGTATTATTTGCTAATCATACTGTAAAGCGCTAACTCAATGTCTCTCTCTGTCTGTAAGGTTATTCTCTCAAGTGTTACTCCTGCACATCTGCTCTGACGGGTTCCTGTAAACTAGAAGTGCAGACATGTCTAGATGGATTTGTTAAATGTTCAACCTCTACTGTAGGTAAGTCCAGTATAATGTGGAAATCTGCTGATACTGCTAGACAGAAAGTTTCCACTTGTCTAATCTTGGAATTGTTTTATTATCTTATTATATGGACATGTATGTCTTTTCTACAGGTTCCCTCATAACTAAAGCGTGCTTACCTGCATGTGTACCAGTGACTTCACCTGGAGGGACAGCGAGTGTGAGCTGCTGTGACACTGATCTTTGCAATGCTGCAGGTATTGGCCTTTGTTTAATCATGCGCTACCAGTTTGATTTCATCCACAGTAACTTTAAAATGAGGATATTAGACAAACAGTAATTCAATATTAATAAGCAGCACAATATCAAAAGTAATCAAAATAGTGCAAAGCTATAGCAGCATGAAAAGAAGCTTATAAATCAGTCTAGCACTTTCAGAGAAAAAAGTAAGAAATTTCTATTATATGTATTAGCAGTGGAGTGTAAATGAATACTAATGTCGTTCCTGTCTTGATTAGATGGAGTGTATAAGGGAAGCTTCCTCTTGCTGGTGTCTCCTCTGCCTTCTACTTCCTGTTTCAGTGAGTCCAGCTGAACTTCAGATTCTACAGCAAAGACCATCAAACAAACTCAATATGATACACAATCTGAATAAAGCTTGTTTGTTGCTCTGCTGTTCTTTGGTTTAAGAAAATGAAAATATGTACTTTTTTAACAAAAAAATGACTGCATTAAAACTACCACATGAATTTTCTTTGCATAAAGGAAAAGTTATTATAGAACGTAATAAATAATTGAAGAAAAACGCTGCCGTTTTAAAAGGTGTGATGAACATCTGTAATAAAATATTTACTTATGTGTATCAAACATCTATCTCAGTGAACGACCGGAAATTTGTTTTTTGAACTTTTGGTTCAGTTAGTAAGCGTCACGGGTGGTAGTATATAAGTAGAGTACAACGACAAAGACCGCAAGAACAAAAGCACCTGTTCCTGCCGTGATTTACAAGCTTAGATGTGGGCCAAGGAAGGATGTCGAAACTCATGAGCTGAATAGGTTAACATTACCAGCTACCTCTGCCTTGCTGATTGAAATACATCTGTTTATCCAATTTAATTTTTGTAAACACATGTAAGACATTTTACTGTATATGAGCATGCCATGCGCTTCATATACAGAATGTATATATATAAACTATGCTTAATATATATTATTACATATTAAACACAATTCCAATGCAGCAATTCACAAAACATTTTCACATAAAAATTTGATCATACATCAATTTTAAAATCTACACAGACAAATCATGATTTTACAATCCATAAAAAGTTATGTTAAATAAAGTGAAATGACTCAGGAAAAAAGTTTTCAAAACTTTGCGTTTTTAGGCACACAAAAAGTCATTGTGTAAACGAACGGTGAAAACACATACAAAGTTTTAAGTTTTTTGTTGAAAACGGTGTCGTGTAAACAGCCCCTTCGGTGGACTTCTTTAACTACTGGCTGCCCAACCCGTTTATGCAGTGAACACACAAGTCTGTTGTCATATGTGACCGAATGACTCGATCAACTTACACTAGTAAGGCCCGTACTCAAGACCCCAACTTTTCAAGCCTCCCCAATCAGGCTTTCAACTAAATGAAAAGGACGAGCAGAGACAAAACCACAGACTACAATTTTATTTATCAATCAGTTACTAAAACACCTTGAGCTCAACATCAATAATATAAAATCACTTTAATCAGTGTGAATGAATCAGCCCAATGGGCTTCGTTTAGTCGATTCACATGGGCCGGCCACCCACACACAGACTACAACAATATACTAACAAAAAAAATAAGTCCCAGAAAAAGAAAAACAAAGAACTAGAAAAGTTGGTTTCTTTCTTTGGCATCAAGTCATTGAATAAAGCATTTCACTGCTCAAATAATACAGCAAAAATAAATAGAAATCAAAAACACTTCAAACCAACCAAATAATACACTAATTATTTAAACCCACTCAACACCAACCAAATAAACCAAAGAAAAAGCAGATAAATCACAATTGGTAATTGAGCAGTGTCAATGTAAAGCAAGACAAATAAATGATACAACCAACCCAAAACCCAAAATAAACAAACGAAGTATATTGATTAATAAACAAACCCTAATAATAGTAATAATAAAATAAAACAAAACAAAAACAATTTCAATTCAACATTACACACGCACACTTACACAAAATACACAAACAACGAATAGACACAAATCAATGAAGTTACACTAGCAAATTAAACGAACACCAGGTGGCGCCAGAATCAAAGGCCACGGGTTTAGCGCGTCCCACGTGAACTTTGTACAGGCAATAGAAAAGACGCTCAATGTATACAATTGCGAGCGTCCAATGCAGTCGCGAGCGTTCAAGGCAAAAATCCCACGTCCCAAACTGGAAACGCAATTTAAGCCGCAGCAAAGCAGCAGCTGGCCACTTCTGCAAAACAAATAAACATTTTCGTTTGCTTTCTTCTCCCTCTCCACTCCTCACATTTTTAATTACACAAACTGGCTAATCTAATCTAATCTAAAATTATACCAAACACACATTAATCAAACATGTGACTTAAGTTAAATCCCCACGAAAACCCATATTCTAAGTTTATAATTCCCTCCCGTCTATGAGCATCCAATTGAACAAAACCTACCTTTCCTGAGGAGTGAAGGAGATACAAGACCAACACGAACTGGTCACATCAGTACAATGTCATGAGGAAACTAACCCTAACCCTAACCCTAACTGCTGCACATCTTCATTTTCGTAAAAACCTAATTACAACATCATATAGATTACATTTTATCATATGATGCTCATACGTTTCTTCATATTTTTGCACTTCCTGCTTTTCCCTGCTTGAGAATGTCTGTCCAAATAAATGGATGAACTTAGCACATGTGTGGTTTTGTTTATAAATTTTGGTTTACTTGCAAAAAGGGCAGTGTGAAAGCGAACCACACCAAACTAAAAAAATCAATAGTGTATTTGGTCTGGACCAAAGCAAGTGAACTAGCTGACTTTCCTGGTGTTTATTCCCCTAGTCACTATGTAGGAACTACTAGTTATCTGGACCATTATTTTAAAGTGAAATAGATGTTTGATGTAGTAGACTAGTAGTGTTGTGAATCACCAAACGCAGAGAGATGCATTCATAATGTTTATTAACAGAATATTCAGACAGGCAAGGGTCAAAGCAAACACAGAACTGGAGACAAGGCTTAATCGGGGCCTAATACTGGGCAGAAGATCAGGGCAGGCGGAGAACAGGCAGAGGTAACGAAGGCAAGGAGTAATCCGAAGCAGAAGCACGGTAAGAAACGGTAAGGCAGTCACTGGGTTATAACGGCAAGGCAGTCACTGGGTTATAACGGCAAGGCAGCCACTGGGTTATAATGGCAAGGCAGTCACTGGGTTATAACGGTAAGGCAGTCACTGGGTTATAACGGTAAGACGGTAAGGCAGTCACTGGGTTATAATGATCGGTAGTGTTTACAAAAGCAAAACTTCGCACTAAGAGCTGCGCTTGGTGCAGTTAAATAGCCCGGTAAATGGGCTGCAGCTGGGCATGGTGATCAGAGTCATTAATGAAGCTTATGGGAAATGTAGTGCGAGTGAGTCAATATTCGGGCGAGGGATGCCCTCTGCTGGCCAGAGAGGGAGGTTGCGGAGTCCAGGATTCTGAAGTGTTAATGCAGTACTTGTAACGTGGTGCGGTTGAAGTAGAGATGAGGCTTGATCCAAGTGCAGCACACGCTTTATTTAACAAACTCCAAACTTGACAAGGACTCAGACAGGGAACAGGACTCAGGAACAGAACAACCAACATGAACGCTACACATTAAACAAGAACTCACAAAGACAAGACTGAAACACAGGGCTTAAATAATCAGAGACAAACAAGCAGACAGGATAACCAGGGGGCGTGGAAAATAAGAAACACCTGGGATAACAAAATGACAAGACAGGGAACCACTAAACATGACACAAAACCACATTGTGACAGTACTACTCATTAGTCCTGCATTACTTTCTACATATTTACTTATTAATAACGGACCATTATTCTAAAGTGTTACCCGTAAAGTTTGGGGAATAAGGGGTTAACAACCAGGAGAATTAACAAATTATTTATACTATAATTATTTTAGTACTACTTGTTCTACAGTTATTATAGGCAACAATCTTACATTTGGGAGCAATTTAGCAAGAACATACTGCATAGCTTTTTGTTTGAATAGTATACCAATAGTTAAAGGCTTTTTTAAAATCACAGGGTACATATCAGTGCATTTATAGTCATTTGTTTTATAGCAAAAGTGCACTGATTAAGGTTGTGCTGTGTTTCAAGGCCAGTAAAAATAATCCCATTTCTTTTACTATTCTGTATTAAAATACACAGCCAACTGTCACCAGTGCGTACATGTGAGTCGAGTTCACATTTGACCTATTGTGAAGCACAGTGTAAAACTCGTGCGAGAACTGGCATCTCTGTCCTCTTTGTTATTTCTCATCGTTATTATCTGTTACTGTTTGTATTTTGTTGTGAGCATTAATAAAAAAAAAACTAAAAAAACTGATGTTTCTCTGAGTTTCTCAGCGCGCTTACGTCAAGCTTCAAGTTATGTCAATGTCACACTTACCCTGTAACTACACGGAACAAGAGTATATGGTAACCTTTTCCTTTTACAGTACAGTACTTACAGTGTACTTACCTAAAGTACTGGCTAATATAAAGTAAGTACATGGAACAGGGGTAGGTTTAGGGATAGGTTCAGGGTTAGTACTAGTTATTACCCAGTAATTGTAGTTACTAAAATAAGTACATAGTATTTACATGGGTAACTGGACTGTAAAGGAAGCGTTACAGTATTAAAAAAAAAGATGCAATAGGTTTAGCTTTACTAAACACAGCCCACAAACAGCTGCACATTTGCTATCAGAACAAATTTCTGTATATGGACTGTACCCTGTCATTTAAAAAAAACAGCCTTTATGTATTTGTACACTATTATTACAAAAAGCTACACAGTGTCTAAATTGCTCCCAAATGTAAAATTGTTGCTTTACATAATAGTATAATAAGTACCCCTTAGTTCTAAAATAATTACAGTATAAATAATTTGTTAATTATCCTGGTTGTTATCCCTTCATTCCCGAAACTTTACATATTGTTCCCTTATACAGTAGTCTTGAGCAACACACGATGATCCACACTGGAGAGAACCTGTTCACATGTGATCAGTGCGGAAGTGTTTCCCTGTGATGCTTCTAAGCTGTTTAACACACTTTTGAAAAAAGATGTGGGAAGTGCGTCAAGAGCGCAGGTTGATGTTTTAAGGCTCTGTACGGTTTCTTTAAAAAATTTGCCATCAATTTCTTTGAAATCAGACATAGTAACTACTTTCTCAGATAGTGGTCTGGGGCCGTATTCACAACGAATTTTATCTTACCACTAGGAGTACTCCTAAATCGCACTAAAATATTTTAGCTTGGAGTTTTCTCTTAAAAGTTATTCACAACGCCTTTCAGACCTACTCTTAGTAAGAAAAAATGACAACTCCTAAACTAAGAGCGAGTCTTCGTTGCTATGGATGACGTCAATTCTCATGCACGAGCTTCCTTGCAATGATCACGGTGATTGGTTGTTAGATGACAGGGCCATCATGCGGAACATAACAGACGCAACATGGAATTACGACATCTATGTCTGTGTCCTACACAAAATAATAATAGTAATGTCATCGAAATGCATATCATGTTTTTGCAGGCCCCGGTGAAGTGTAATTCTAAAAAGGCAGAGAGAGAGAGAAAAGTCGTGAATTAAATTAAATTAAATCAAGGTAGCCTAATACCCCAATGAAAACCGGCACTTGCCTAATAATGAAAAACGACACTTGCATTAACAATTGCTTGGTTAATTGACATCCTATTAGCCTAAATAGACTACTTAAAGCAAGGAAATGTTGCTCCTATTGAAGTAATTTAATAGTTGGATTATGAACTCGCCTAAACGGAAAAGAAAGCCCAACTGGACGCAGGATCAGTTACTGCTGCTGGCCCAGTTGGTGCTGAAAAAAAAACATAATAAAAGGGAAATTCGGCACTGGGATATCAAGCAAAACTAAGCGTGAGAATGGGAGAGGATTTGTTTGCAGATCAATGCAGCATTCCTGCTTGTGTCGCGGACCCCGGACGACTGCGAGAGGTGGAGGTGTGCGCTACAATCCTTTGTGAATAGCTCTTAGTGAGTTAGGAGTCCTCTCGACTTCTTTTAAGCTGTCCCAGACTTAGGTGCTACTTTTAGGGATAAAATGCTTCGTGAATTACTCTTAGTGAAAAAAATTAGGAGTCCTAAAGTTAGGAGTGACACGCCCATTATTTTTAGGAGTTGCTCTTAAATTCACCAGTTAGGAGCTACTTTTAGCCTTAAAATTCTTTGTGAATACGGCCCCTGATCTGTTTGACCCCAGCGCAACTCAAGGATGAGCTGATCACCTTTCTGATATTATTGATTTTCTCAGAGAAGATAGAAGCAAACTCACTGCACTTGATGTCTGAGAGCATTTCACTGGGAATCTGGCTTGGTGGGTTTGTCAGTCTCTCTACAGTAGCAAAAAGAGTGCGTGTTGTTTAAGTTGCTGTTTATAATATTTGAGAAGAAAGTCTGTCTAGCTTTGCCTAGTTACATATTGAAAGCATAGATGCTGTCTTTGTAGATGTTGTAATGGACTACAAGTTTTGTCTTCCGCCACATGCGCTCTGCTTTTCTGCATTGTCTTTTCATATTTTGCACTGCTGTTGAGTTTCTCCAAGGTGCTTTTTGTCTACCATGGTTGATGGAATATTTGTAATTCAGTTGCGCCCCTTCTTGGAAAGTAGTCGGATGTCCCACACACTGTCAGAAAGTTTATATTAATTTCATTTTATTCTTTAAAATATTACAAATTGGACCCTGTCTGTTCATGCTGCAATGATACATGATGTCTCTCCTCACCTCTGTTTGCAAGAGTGGAAAAGCTAATCTGACTTGTCACATGACATCAGATACTCAGTTATTTTGTCACGTTCAGATCAGTTACACTGCTGATCCCTGTCCAGTTTGGTAAAAAAAAGAATGCCTTTGATGTTCAAAACATGTTATTTATTTATTACACACTAACGTAACAGCCAATATATGTACACTACTGATTTTTGAACAGTAAGATTGTTAAATGTTTTTAAAGAAGTCTCTTCTGTTTACCAAGGCTTCATTTATTTGATTCAAAATACAGCAAAAACTGTAATATTGAGAAATATTTATACAATTTAAATTGTTTCACAATTTATAATTTATACAATTTAAACTTATCTATTTGAATATATTTTAAAATGTCGGTATATTGTCTCTGGTAACACTTTAGAATACGGTTCCTTCGTTAACGAATAACTACTACACAGGAACAAATGAGTAACACAATTTTAACAATCTAGTAACTACTATTAACTAACAATAAATTCTGATTAATGAATTGTGATAGAAATGAAAGTGATAGCACACATATGAAAGTGGTAGTTCACTATTAACTAATCAATAACTACTATTTTTTTAATGCTTCCCAGAGAACTACTGAAAAAGTTTCATAATTCATGCAAAACTAATCAATAACTAATGCAGGACAAATGACTAGCACTACATTAACATTAATAACTGCTACTGTAAACGAATACACAAGGTTTATCAATATGTAATAGCATAGCAGACTTATAATTTGGGAAATAATTAGCCTGCTCTCCCCTAGATAACTATTTATCAACTGAATCATTTTAAAGAAATGGATTTTTAAATGCAGTTGTCGGGACCTTACTTGTCCTGTGACCAATTTTCCGGCATTCCTCTGGACTCGCATTGAATCACTAGAGTCACGTCTGTTATACTATTACACATTGATAAACCTTGTGTTATTGATTAGTTTTGCATGAATTATGAAACTTTTTCATTAGTTCTCTGGGAAGCATAAAAAAATAGTAGTTATTGATTAGTTAACAGTGAACTACCACTTTCACCTTTGTGCTATTACTTACTAACTCAATCAGAATTTCTTGTTAGTTAATAGTAGTTACTAGTACTACTACGAAGGAACCGTATTCTAAAGTGTTACCTCATCTCTTTCAATCCCATTCAAAAATAGACACAGACTGACGGCGACGGAAGGAAGACTGCTCCTTCTTCTTCTTCAGGGTGGTCTTAGAAATGGCACTATCCACTCCCCATACTGCTGTTCACTGGTCTTCTACCTGTTATTGTTATCTGCTCACATGCTCTCATAATAATAGGTTGTAGGACTATATTTTGATAAAAGGTAAAAAATTTAATCTGTTAAATCTGATTCTGCTACATAGAACTAAATGATTATATAATGATATTAATATACTGGTGTTTAATATTAATTGAATATAGGCCTATTTTCTGTCCAATTTTGGTGTTACCTTAAATAAAAGTGTGGTTATTTTATTTTTTGGCTTGTATTTTATAAATGATTATATTTTATAAATTACAGATTCATTAAATTACTGAATTTAATTATAAAGTTTAATAATAATACACTCGTACAAAAAATTATAGAAAAGGTTTTTTTTTTTTTTTTTTACAGTCCGTTTTGGTTTATTCATTATTTTTCGGTTTTGGCCCAGAATCTTAATTTTGGGGCCTAGTTTAAATGACTCACTCATTAAGACGGTCACCTGCCGCCACCTACTGGCGGTTTAATTTCATGTTTAATAGTAGGCTATCATTCTTTCCAATTTTTCTTATTTGTATATTCAATATATATATATGTTTTTAACTCAAAACATTAGGTAATTTAACGGTCTAAATTATGTAATTTGATTGGTAACAGTCATCTGGTGTCTTATTATTGTAATTGGTTTTGATTAAATGTATGCTTTCAGATTGGGGGGGGGGGGGGGGGGGGGGGGGGGATTCACTTTCTTTATTATTCCAGACAAGCAACTTTTTTTACTCGCCATGTGCTTGTTAATCGGTCATTCACTTGTCCAAGGCTTAAAGTCGAGCCCCGAGTTTCCCCAAAACCTCCACGCTGTCTCCTCACTCCACACCGGATTATACAATATTATGCAAAGTATCCTTGGGTTCTTGAAAGGCACTATATAAATAAAACATTATTGTATTAACTAAAGCTTTTATTCATTATACTGCTTTAACTTTAACCCTCGTCCAGTACTAAACTGTACGTTTATGCGTGTATGTTAGAATAGTTTAATTGTTTAGTGTAGTTAAAGTCTTAATTGTATCACACACAATGATGTTGTGAGTTTATGCTCATAAACTGCAGTCATTAATCATGCTAATTACTATTACATGCTCTTAAAAAGGTTTTGGATCAGTATTAGGATATTATTTATGACCAAGAGAGTAATATCTCATTAAACATTTGCTGGATGAGTGTTGGTAAACCAATTCTTTGAAGAATCCCCAAATCAGTTACTTGATCCAAATGGTTTATTGATCATAACTATTGATTTATCTTACACCTCGTAACACAGTTACTAACAGAATTCAGAATATCTCCCATCCGTCTTTTGCTTCACAAAGCTGTTCATATTCATCACATCAGTTTATTGAAATCACAACTTAATCCAATGAATGCTTTCTGATATTTCTCAATTCAAATGGTTGTTTTATTAATATTACCACTTGAGACATGGAAAACTTGATTTAAATATAAATGAAAAAATAATTAGGATGCAGTAACTCTGATATTTTGTTTAAAGTAATTTTATTCAACTTTAATAATCAAAAAGATCCATGCCATGTGCATAATTTACTGGAGCATATGAATACAGTGTTTCCTGGCACAAATGAAAAACTCGATGTAATGCATTAAAGAGGAGGGTCACAATCCTGTTACAAACTTTATGAGTATCATACCATATTGATAAAAGATTCCAGCACCCATGAGTTCAAAACTGTAAGGACCATCCATTGGTCCAAAGACGGAATCCAACGGCCTGGGCGAAGGGATAATGCGTGTATGTCTTTTCAGCGCTCCAGTGAAGTTCACTTAATTTATTAGAATTTAGTTTCAATATTACTTTAGCTCTACACTTAATCTGACTCCAATTGTGACTGATAATCAAACTTAGATTGTGTTTCTTATTAGAAAATAATCATAAATATTGATTATGATTTAATTTAGATCTTTGATTATTCTGAGTAACCCATACTATCAATTATTCATTCATTAAGGGACCCAATGCCGCACAGAGTCACACGTCCCGGGTTTACGTGGATCTCACGGACACAGCCTCGCCAGTCTGATCTTAGTCAGAGGGTGCAGGGTTTGCTAATACCTCTTAAAGCCTTGTTTATACTCGACGCGTCCGTACGAGCGCGAGTCTCCGCTGACTGCGCGCGCCCCTCTCCAAACGGACGAGGCGTTTATACTTGACGCGCTCGCCGTTGTGCTATTCTGTGAAACGACAGGGGGCGACTCGGAGTACTTCTCCTCTAAACCACCAGGAATCAGCAGTGAAGAAGTAGTTTGCCGTTTATTAGTAGTTTATTAATTGCTGATTCATAAAAGAGTAATAAATGCAGTAGGTTTATTGTAGCCTACTTTCACTGCATGTAAACTAAACAACTGAAGCCTTATTGAAGAGTGTTTAAACCTTAATTTCATCAGCAGGGCTTACTTCTGTTATTGTATGCTTATTTTGTAAATGTAACCATTACTTTAGACAAGTGCAAACTGGGTGCTTAATGCAAATGTGTTCCTATTCACAAAATGAGAGGCTTTTATGGTCGCCCATCAATGCAAATGTATCTGTGTATAGAAGGATCATAAACATGCTGGTACAGACGTACCAGTTCGGCTAGATTCGGCTCGAAGTCGTTCATCTTCGGATGCGGCGCCGCGCGCGAAGTTACAAAAAGTGGCGTGCACACCGCCAGGCGAAATGGGGTCTTGCGCACCCAACGCGCACGACCGCCCACACCGCAATGACGTCATTTTTGCCGCGCGCGCTTCGCGCTCTTGCGGACGCGTCGAGTATAAACCAGGCTTAAGTCGGTTGCTAACTGCTCACTCATACAAAAAAGTGTAGTTTATTTAGCCACTTCCATACAACTTGCCAAGTCAGTGATAGACAGAAATCAAAAGGACTTCAGATGACGTGCCTAACCTGACAGTTTGACCTATCCTGGACACAGAGCTGCGGTAGCACCAGCCTCCTCATAATCTACTAAAATAATGATTTCAGAATACTTCAGAATAACTCAAGATGTAACATTTATTTGTCAGGTAAAAAGTGTCATGCCAATTACACAAGCAATTAACAGCCAATTCAGAAATAAAAAATACATGACATCAATTACTCAAAGATGATTCTAAAAGTAAGCAACGCATTCCTGACAGACACACAGTAGTGTGTGAGTGCTTTCCACCGGGAAAACACTGACACACACTGCATGGGGGTTTTCCTGGTTACAGGTTCCCAAGACTGCTCTGCCACTTACCCTTATATACCCAGACCAGAACAAAAGACAAATAGGTTTTAGAGTTGTTTTGGGTCTATTCATGTACCCCAGGGGGTAGCACCTGGTTTCAGAGGAGAGGGGAGGATTATCAGATATCTTGAAGAGACACCACCCAAAGAGGAGAACAGAATTCTCCTAAGTGTTCAATCTTTCTCATAATACCAATGACTGCAATGAAATTAAGACCATTTTACCAATCACACTGAGACACTTAAAATGATACCAAACATGAAAAGGAAAAACATTACATTCACAAGATACATCATATGTGATATATAGACATTTTCAGTGAACTTTTAGTGACTTCAGGGCAGGGGGAAAGGAAGTGAGGAGGGAGGGAGAGGGGGATGCAGAGATAAGGAAGGAGAGAAACGTTTCGACAGGACAACGTCCTGTGCTCTTTCTTTGCGATCTTCTGTCCAGGGTGCGTTTCATTGCTTTATTGCAGGAGTTTTATCTCTTAGCAGGAAAATCAAGTCTTACACCTTTTCATCTTCCTCACGTTCTTCCTCTAAATGACATTTTCCTTGTCTAGAGCCGAACAGAAACAGAAGCAGTATTAATTCTTAACAAAATAATAACATCTTGTACATGATTATGAGATTTCAAACAGGGTTTTACCTCTGACAATGCGTACAATAAGCTATCACACTGATTATAAATTATGAACCAGCAATACGACCTTCACCCTCCTTGAATGTGAGGCCACAACTTAAATCTTGGATTACAGACCTAAACTTGGTCCCATGTTTATGGTTTTGGTAAAATGTTTATCTTACTTCAATAAAAGGTATGAATGTTGAACGGCATTAACGATTGTAGCTAAATACTCTCGTCACAAATTACTAAACAACTTTTGCTATATAATATCTTTTGTATAATATATCTTATCTACTTACGATCGCATGGATGTCCGTTCACATGATTGTCGAGCCCAGGTAAACACTGATGGGACTGAACCCTATTTTTACTTCCTGATCCCAGTCAATGTTCCCAGAAGATTTCCGGAGGAAAATGTTTGGAACACACTCTTGTGTTCTTTGTAATCTATACGAATGGGATATATAAGCACTTAGTTGTTGTTTTAAAATATCATGTTGTAGCAACTAGCAATGTATTATTGTTTAAAGGAAGGTAAAACTAGCTTAAAACATAGAAATTAGCAATTAACCAACAGGCTAATATGCAGAACTGATATTATATAAACAATGCAGCACTTTTACCTGAAAATTAGGTCCCATGTCGCATCTAATTTTAACAATCCATGTTTTCCAAAGTTCTGTTTCCTGAGGAAATCTGTGAAAGGATGCATTTTCTTTATTTTGACGGCTGAATGACCGACATCCCGGTACAGAAAAGTACACCATATAAACACTCTATCCCTCATAGCCTCGTTCTGGAATCAAAATGGCGGCAGGCTGAATAAGGCGTATGACAAGGTTGGGAGAAAAAACCTGCTGAGGCAACACTGAGTGTCAAGAAAATCGAGAGAGCCAGAAGAAAACTCCCTAGGCAACTCTCAGACTGTTGTCTTGTAGGACATTACGGCAGCAGGACATAGGAGCTCCAGCTTCGCGAGCAGCTTCATGGATGCAGGCAGGCACATTTGGTATTGGACCAGGAGTTCTTTCAAAAAGTCTGCACAACGTGTCTGGACCAGTAGCTTCATTTCAGGGGCCAAGGTGCTCCAGCTTCTGGCTGAATGTGGTCCCCAAGTCAGCGTGCTGTCAGAGTTGTTTTTCATTATTCATGCGGAAAACGCTAGGCTTGATCATGCGTCTCATGGTTGACATGTAGAGCCGGTTAAGGTCTCGGAATACAGCGATGCTGTCCCCAGTCTCCAATTGGAAATTATTGTTTACGGCCTTAATTTCAAACAGCAGCGGACGTAGAAAATGCATGTACAGACTGTTTGTTTTGTCTTTGTACATCTCGCTGAGGAGACGCTTGGCATAACAATGCTCAGCATTAGCAGCCAATGTAAAATGTAAGGTTAGCTCCTCTTCTTGGTCCAGAATTCGGTCTATGCAGTCTGCTGTTGCCAGCCAGCGGGTGACGCTCTAGGATAGTAACTTTAGGAGAGACCCTCCATTGATGGTCTCGTATATGGCTTTATAATCGGTCTGGCGCTTTATGGAGAGTGATAACCAGTTATACGTCTCCCTGATCAGATAGTCTATACTGCTGGGAAGCTGTTTCATTGCTTTGTGGGCAGTTATATCCAGGGAGTGGTACACGCATCTTATAAGTCGTAAATTTGGTTGCCTCTGTTTCAGTAACGTGTACACCGAATGATGCCTGCTGACCATTACACTAGCATACACACCTTATGCTTCTTGATGGCTGCATGATCTTTGAGATCAATTAAATGAGCAAGGATATCAGCGTTGTAGTATTTGCAGTGTGCCTTTCCTTCTTCTCATACCTGCAAACTTGTCGCTTTTCGGCGAAAATCGCCGTTTTGAATGGGAAAATGTCATCCACGTGAATCGTGTAGATCCGAAGAGTTATTTTTTCGGTGGGGGGGGGGGGGGGGGGGGGGGTTGGTTTGACGATCAAACGTCAGTTTGACAATTGACGGTCTTCTTCATAAAAAAGCTTATTTGGTGCATCACGCGAGTCATTTGGCCAATCACAGTCAAGAATAACGGCAGGGCGTCTTCACTGAAAAGCCCCTGGCTGCAGCTTTCCCGCGGATAAATTCAACAGAGGCCGTTTTTGGAGAAAATCTATGGTGCTACTTCAGTGGACACTGACATTAGTTTTGAGGTAAGTGCTGTTATCTGCCGACAATATAATTGTTTTTTTCTCACGTTGTTGTTCATGTTTAACGTTTACGTATAATGTAAGCTTGTCAGATAGTCAGCTAACGAAAGATCAGGGAATTGTGTTGTTAGTAGGCTTGGGAATCGGTTCCAGGTTCCGGTTTGGAACCGGTTCCGAACGTTCCGATCCATCGGAATCGTACACGTCCACACGTTAACGATTCCACTAACGATTCCGAATGTTCCGTTCCGTTCCATCCATTCCCGCGTCGCGGCATGACGTTACAGTATGCGACTGGATTTTTAAATCCCTCAAGACGTAAACGATCGAGAGTGCAGACCCCGGGAAGCAAATCTGGGCGACATCTACAGCTCCAATGACGGCATCAAAACAATGAAAGCATGGCGAAGCGGCTCTCCACGACTCTACTTTCGTCGGCGAAAAAGTTAAGAAACTCGACGCTATAAGCACTCAGTACCGAGCCGAGCAGTTCGCACGTGACTTTTCTGCAGTGTTTCCCACACATAGACTAATTCGCGGCCACAAAATCAACTCCGGCCACCACATATTGCGTTTCGTTCATTTTTTTTAAGGCTATTTAAAACACGCAGCGTATTCTTTCCGTTGGATTTCCTTTCCCCGCTCTCCCTCCGTCTCTCTATCACTCACGCGTCTCTCTCACATACACGCATACATACACACAACACACACACACACACACACACACACCGCGTCTGTCTATGAGGCGCCAGACTGGACAAAAGCGAAGCGAACTCCGCGAGTGACACTGGGCGAGAGAGAGACAGAGTGTGACTTTTATTTAAACTTATATAAACGAATATAATTTATTTTACTGGGCAGTTTAAAGCTTGAAATGCCATAACCATATTTTGTTGTTACTCGAAGAGTGCAGTGTCAAGTGGCATCATGCAGTATTTGTACTGAAAAGGCTACTGAATAAATGTCTGTAATTTAAGGTCATTCCTATTTTATTTGTATACATTTTAATCATTAACTTTAAAAGCACACTCTTTTTATTACTAAACTAACAGTAAAGGGTAAAAAAAATGAATTCCCCAAAAATAAAAAAGGAAAAAAAACGGAATTTGGGAAAAATAAAACGGAATTTGGGAAAAAATAAAAACTGATTTCATAGGGCCCTAAATATTGCACACTTGTTTTTCATTGTCTAAAACCACTTTAAATTAGACATTCAAAGCCAACAACTCTCAAAGTCACACTGTAAGTGTTCAGCAAATGGTACAGGAATCGATATGGGAATCGATAAGGAATCGCATCGATAAGCAGACTCGACAATGGCATCGATATCGATAATTTCTTAACGATGCCCATCCCTAGTTGTTAGCCTAACTTACAATGTTAGTTCAATAAAGGATTTTGGCAAGGGTATCTCCTCCACTGCATTAACGTTACATTTAATAGTTTTAATTTCGTTGACGAAATAAATTTTCGACTGTAACGTGCTGATCTAATCAGCGGGACACAGGTTGGCATGCGCTGCATGTCTCATCTTTCTGCGAAGCGTGCGCGCGAGTACTGAACTGAGCTCTGTTTCGTGTCTGAATGGACACATACACACAAAATTGTCTAAATGTCCATTTTGGAGAGTATTCACGTAAAATATGTCGGTTATGTCTTAAACAGTTGTGAGTGTATAGGATGTGCATCAGGATCCGCAAATCATTGGACATGATCCGGTGTCTTAAAGTGACAGTGGATAATAAACCTACTGTAATGCGGGTTGTGTCCTTAATATTGATCAAGCAACAAAAGAAAAAGATAAAAGCATTCACTGCTCGTTAATAGCTTTAATAATGATTCATTATATTTAATTCATACAAATAAACATGTCTGCTTGAAAGAATAAAGAATGATGTGTGCAAGTAGTTATAAAGAATGCATATATCATTAATTCATAAGAACACTGTTCTACTTTAGGAAAAGTGGTTTTATTTAACTTTAAGATATTTTTTAAGTCACAGTAGTAAATCTGTATTGTTCAAACTTTAAAATCATTCATATTAACATATTAAAATTTTAGAGAAATTCTAAATTAATGCATTACAATTTAACTAATCCCATTATATTATGACGAAATACAATAAGATTTTAGTTGACTAAATCTACTAGATAGATTTAGTCGACTAAAATCTTATTGTATTTCGTCAACTAAAACTAAAACAATTCAGATGACTAAAATATGACTAAAACTAAATGGCATTTTAGTCAAAAGACTATGACTAAAACGAAATAAAAATTTGCTGTCAAAATTAACACTGCTGCATTAATATTGTTATCTATTTTTTTTATGTATATCTTGTCGTAAGAGATGAGCGAAATGAAAACAAATACGTGACCCATTGGTGTCTGGTTTAACGTCAATGAGTGATCGAAACACCTGCTCTGGCGGATCATTTAACGTTGACTAATGCAGTGGGAGTTAGCCTTAACAAAAGGTTATGATCATGAAAAAGGAGCCCTGGCCCAGCAGATAATATATTGACAATTGTTTTCCAGAATGAGCGAGCTTAAAGAGGAGGATTCTATTTATATAAGACAGCTTGACTCAGGGCTGAGGTGCAAATGGAGCTGGTCCTGGCTAAAGATTGAGGTCAAGACCGAGGTGAAGGGAGTTCAGCACAGCTTCCCGCTGTCACAGTATTTTAAAAAAATTGACAAAGCGGGGTATTCAAAATGTAGCCTTTGCTCTAAATAAATAAACTACAGCAACAAGGGCTCTCATGCTCTTTCGGCACACTGCCAAACAGGTGCACTGTCAAAAAGTGTGCACTGTAATGACTACATTAAGTGTCCTTCCAGTTTCAAGTCAAAGTGCTCCCAAGGCGGGGCCTGAAGCCATGAGAGCGCGAGTTAGGGTGCCTGTACCTACATGTCAGCGGGTTGCTAATGCAGAGGTGTGTTATACATTAAATAGGCTTGTAGTTTTCTGTGTCACTAAATAATAACTACTATTTCACTGTTGGCATGTTACTTGAAATTTGCCAGTAAGCTATTGTCAGGCTACATAGAAGTAGGCTACATTACCAGGACAATTTGTATGTAGTGTAAATGGTGTGTTTAGTCAATTGAACTAGAGTTGAACTAGACTCAATAACACAGTCACAGGGTTATAATAAAAGGCAGGCTATTTGCAAAATTTTACTTATAAAAATCTAATAATGTTTTCTTGGTCTAGGCGATGGTTCTCGCAACGCTTGCCGAACATTCTCTCCCTTTTACATTTGCACCAGTGATGGTGAAGCTGGCCCAAACGCTGGCTGCAGACAAAGTAGCTCTGAGTGGGTTGAAGCTGTCACGCACTGCTGCAGCTTAAAAAAATGGTGCATGGATTGGGATTTACATTTTCAGAGAGGATCTTCAGGAACACACAGAAGTATCCATTTTCCATCAACCTCGACGAGAGTACTAGCCATGGTGGTAAAAAAGTGCTTTCCATCCTGGTCAGCTACTTCAACCCAGACAGGAAGACGGTTGATGTGGAACACCTTGGCTCTTTAGAGGTTTTCAAGGTTAGCGCTCTCAAGCTAGAAAATTTGATAGTTAAGTTCTTTAAGGAGAACAACATCCCCTGGTTGAACCTTGTAAGCATGATGATGGACTCCTGCGGTGTAATGCGAGGAAGTAAAACGGGGTTAGAAACAAGAGTGCACCAGAACTACTGCCCAGGCCTACTTGATGTTGACGGTGATAGTTGCCACCATATCCACAATGCTGCAGAGGTTTTTGCAGCTCCTTTCAGCAATCATCTTGAACGGCTGTTTGGTGACCTACATGCAGATCATCAATGGGCTACAGACCAGGTTAGTTAATAATATTAAATTTCCATTATAGAGATATTTTTTAGTTCAGTTTGATTCATGCTACTGATTGCAACACTAAACATTTTATCTTTACAATATACTTACCTGTTGGGAGACATTTTCTATATGTAATCTAGATTCTAAAATTGTGTTATCCTTAACTGACATATTTAGGCTACCTGAGCTCTTTGAGGAAAACGACTGATTTGATGTATCTATCTCTCTTTTTCAGTTGGCGTACTTCAGGGAGATATGCGAGTTCATGAGCCTTCCTGGTTCCGCTCCCAAAAGGTTCATTCAGCATCGCTGGCTATCTGCTTATGATGTTGCCATTAGCACCCAGAGGCTGCTTCCTGACTACAAGGTTCTTTACTACGGCTTTATGGACAGGAAAGACAAGGCCCTCTACAAGGACCCCCTAGGGCAGCTTTTTACGAAGTACAAAGTGAGCGAAAAGGCACAGACAAAGATTCGGTCATTTCATGAGGACCTCGGCAAAAAAGGTAACTCATCACAGTTATTTCTCCTTGGATCTGTGATTGCCTACCTGCGCTATGGTAACCAAAGGAGTGTTAGCTTTTTGCACAGTTCTTTGTTATAATAGAGCCTTTGATTTTTCCAGGAATGACGCAGCTTGGAAAAGACTTGGAAGAAGAGGGTGGTTAGGAAGGTGTGGCATGAAGCCACCATAACTGAGCTGCACCTCAGTGTTTATACAGGAGTGCTACCGATCCTTAAAGAATATGTCATGGTGTTCCAGGTGAGTTGAACATTGAGTCCTCTGCGTATGGCTCCCATTTCTACTCTGGTGAATGTTACATTTCTCATCAGGTTTCTCAAAATAAGAAAAAAATATCACAAATTATGAATATGAGATTATGATTATAAAAATGTTACAGGATTCTGTGGTGCCTGGGTCTAGAAAATAAATTATAGTGATCCCATGTCTAATAATTACTGACATTTTCTTTGACCACAGTGTATAATGCTTTTTCATAGTGAGGTGATCTAAGTGAATCCTTGTATTTAACTTTTGGGAGTCCTGAGTTAAAATTGGTATGGATTTCTTGTGTGTGTTTTTGTACATTGAACCACAATGTTCAATATATGTTAATGTCATTTTTGTTATTTTCTTTATAGGGCAGTCAGACACTTGTTCATAAACTGCATGACAAACAGCTTCAAGTCTTTACCAACTTCCTTGCCTGCTTTGTCAAATCTGAACACCTGAACCCGATGCCCAAAACTCTGGCGACTATGGAATTGGACAACAAACTGCTGCCTGTGAGGGAGATGTATGTGGGGCAGGAGGCTAATCAATTCAGAGTGGCACATCCACAACACCCTGTGAGTACTTAAATTGTGTACTGCAATTAGAATGATTAATGATTGATTAGGAGCCTCTGCAGAGTTTGATGATTATAACAATAGTATAGTAAGTGTTGCTGTTTCAGCTGCTGAAGCCATTCCTGGAGGAAGTCTCACGGGCATACATCACATGTGTCAGATACCTCCAGTGTTTGTCGGCCATTGACCCAATACTGAGAGGGCACTCTCAATGTGTCACCTTTTTCAGCCCTTCTGAGTTTGCAGGTAATGGTAAATGGTAAATGGACTGCATCACAGACCCAATGGCCACCAAAGCGCTTTACATATTGCCTCTCATTCACCCATTCATACACACATTCACACACTGACGGCGGGTGTCAGCCATGCAAGGCGCCATCCAGCTCGTCGGGAGCAGTTGGGGTTAGGTGTCTTGCTCATGGACACCTCGACACTTGGTCGCGTGGAACCGGGGATCGAACCACCAACCTTTCGGTTTGTAGACAATCTACATGAACCACTGAGCCACTGCCGCCCCAGGTATGTCTTCTGCACCCGGTACAATCCATGAATTTAAGTCTGGATCTCTTTCCCACTCTTTCCTGTAGCTTTTTATATATTTTTCCCACTTTGGCATATTGGCAGTGTCAGTCAGCTAGCTAAGTTTGAAAACCCCGAGATCTAGTGTGTTTGAGGGGCGGGAGGTGCTGGCGTGCATGACGTGACGTGAGCTGAAGGTAATGTGAGGGAGTGTCTGTTGTGAGTTTAGGGGGCACGTCAGCCAGAGCTGTAGTGTGTGTGTGTGTGTGTGTGTGTGTGTGTGAGACTGCTGCCTGCTGAATAGAGTCGCAGGAAGAAGGATCTGAAATGCCGGTGTTTTGGCTACAAAAACCAGACGAACTGATCCAAAACAAGCCCTATTTTTATCCACCCACCCAAACCCATTTTTTGCCCGCAAAATAGATTGAAAAACCACCCAATTAGGTGGGAAACCGCCCAGTCTTGCAACCCTGGCAATAATCGCGGCTGTCTGAAACAAGGCCTTTCTTTCTCCGAGGTTCCTGGGAGAAAGGAAACTGGAGAGTGCGAGGGGTGGACCCGCTCTCTGAAAAGAAAGCAATCCGCGAGCGCAGAGAGGAGAGAGACATACTCTTGCAGTGAGAGCAGCACGTCTCTGTGAGTGCGGCTTCTGTGTGTTTTTTCCCCGGACAGCATTGTGCTCATAAGGGGGGTGTAGAGGGGCTCTGCACATGCTGCAATCACGGCGTGACATTTGCAACAACGTTTCAGGAAATTTGATAAATTTGCTCTTTTAATAAAAGGATGTTCGTCGGATAGCAGCAGAGGAGACGGTGAAATCAGCTGCAGCGGGCTGGGTCAGCTGGCTGGAGCGCGTGCTAATCAAAGTCTGCTGGCCACTGTTCTTCTTGATTGCAGGAAGGCACTCGTTCTGCTGCTTGGCTTGTGCGACTGCGAGAAGGCTTCTTCGAGAGATGTAGGAGAATAAATCTGATCTGATAAATCTACTATGGCAGATCGCCACTCTGTTATGGCTGTGCAGTGGCATTGCGCTTTTGCATTAAAGGCTTCAAAATTCGGAGAAAATGAGTTTCCTTATAGCGTCTAGCAACGCAATTCGAGTAAACATTTCGAAAGGGAACCTTGTTTTTTTGTAAAACAAAGTCTCGGTCTTGGCGACAATCTTTCTGAAACACGTCTAAATAATGAACTGAGACTCAGCGAATACTTATCACACAAACATGAAACATGTCGTGAGAAAGCTTTAACTGTGGTCTGCATGCGCTGCGACTAGTGGTCGACCGATATAGATTTTTTGATGGCCGATGCCTATATCTTAGAGAGCAGGGTGGTCGATAAAGCCGATATATATATATATATATATATATATATATATTAGTGCTGGGCAACCATTAATTTTTTTAAATGAAGTTCCTAAACGTAAGTTAGGGAGGAGCGAGCCAATATAATCTTTCAATCAACAGCCTACAGCCTATATAAGCAGCCGCTTACCTCTCCCTGGCATCAGCTGTTCCAGTATCAGCTGTCCCAGTATCCCTCCACCTCCCCAAACTCCACCTTCATCTCAGGTACCTTGCCCTTTAATTACCAGGTCCTACATTTAGCCACTGGGAGGGGGTATATCAGAGCTTGAGTTGAAGCTGCTTCATCGAGCCCCTCTCCAGTGGACAGCAAGCCAAATAAGTTTAACCTAATATCTTAAAGATTCTATGGGCAAACGAACTCGTTAATCGCGATTAATCGCATTGTTATGCGCAAAATTGAATAATGAATTCTAAAGTAATGTATTGCACACTTTGAATTTAAATGTACTGCTATTTACACAAAAGTGCAATAACATGTGGTTTGCAAAAACTTTAAACAAATAAGGTGCTTTATACCAGCAGTATTCTCTTTACACATTAGCAATAAAATATTTATTGTAAATCTCAACTTAAACATTAATGTAATCAAATATTAAAACAAAGCTATTTGGCACTGGGGATTACCTTTTATCTAGTTAAAACGAGTCCAGTTGTCTTGTTTTTTTTTTTTCTGAACAGGTATCAGCATGTATCTTTTATCAGCGAGCAGCAGAAACAGTCTATGTAGTCAGAGGTCATGACCACTTCTACAGATACAGTATAAGTCCACCAACGTTACTTCTCTGATAGTAGCTTAGGTTTGGTCATGCCATGGTTTCCCACGTACACTAAGATTAGGCTACATTAAACAGAGGTAAAGCACAATATACTTCTGTGTCGAACTTACGCCGTAGGCTGTGTGTAGCGCGCGTACCGTGACGTGCACCTCTCCAAAATGTAACATCGCGTCAATACGTGTACCGCAAAGCGCTGTGATTGGTAGAACCACTCCCCGGGTTTTACATGCACCCGTAATTGCGCGTCAACGCGGACAATGACGCAGAAGTATAAATGAAACCCAACGTAGAGGCTCCGGCGTAGGTCCGACGGAGAAGTATAAATCAGCTTTTAGAGTGAGGTGAAGTGGTCGAGCACAAGGTGCAGCGAAAAGCAGGTGCGTTCCTGTGAAACTGTTGCGGTCAAGCTCGCCTCATGCATGCGCCCGCGCCCGCCCGTTGCCGACGTTGAATTGTCTATAACTTTTTGTACACGACGCGCAGCCAGCACAAATCATTGGAAGAGATCCTCGGTTCGCTATTTGTGCGTTTCCAGAATCTAAATAGTTATATCAGGACATAAACAGAAGGGAATTCACATGGCAGAGCATCCCCGCTAAACTAAACGCAGGCCTATCAGGTAAAGTTATGTATAATTGTAATTTAAGTTAAAAAGGCTACAGCTGCATAGCGCGCAGAAGCCGTTGGTTACTATCCGCGCCTGTCATTCACTCGCGAAACCCTGTCTCCCTTTCTGTTCACCTGAGAGAACCTGCCAAGTGCCAAAGCCTCTCTCTACTGCTTGTTTGGGTGGGTTATTTGCTGGCTGACCAACATCCCACCCCTCCTGTGACCCATGGTTTGACTGTAGCAGCCTTTCTCAAAGTGGGTGCCGCGGCACACTGGGGTGCCCCTGACTGTGTCAGGGGTGCCGCCAAAAAATTACGTAGGTTAAAAAAAAAAATCTGACATTTCATATATAAATATATTTGAATTTACATAAATACATTCTTCTTTTTAAACATATGACTGTATTAATAAAATTGTAAATTCATTTTATATATATATATATATATATATATATGTATATATATATTAGGGTGACCATATTTTAGTTTTCAGAAAACAGGACGGGGGGCGTGGTTGATGGGCGGGGCGTGATTTTTGGGGAGGCGTGGTTAAGGGGTGGGGGCGTGGTTTGGGGGAGAATGCATCAAAAAATACTTGACAAATGCATTCACAACCTTGCAACTATATTATTGTATTTAATACATAAAGTAATACATCCTTTCCATTCAATGTTTGGCCCGCAACAATAGAATACTATTTAAAAAAAAGTTTAGCTTTTAACACCTTTTACATGACACTATTTATTTTCATGGCCATAGTATAGGTTAAAAATCTACTACTAAAATAAAATAAAAATTCTACTACACTATTTCAGTAAAAAAAAACTATTTGAATCCTCCTGATGTTCTCTTAGCCTATACGTTCTTTATGTGGGCTTCTAGGTCGCTGGCACCTTAACACTGACACGTGCCAACTTTGCAGTTCATGCATTCTGCTTTACACGGATCCTGACCGAAACGAAAACACAGGAATTTTCTCTGTAAATCGTCTGTGAATTAACATTTGGGCTTTTTTTACGCTGTTAGCTACTTACATCTTACCTCGCACTTGACCGTAAACTGAAGCGTCTCGCTGCTAAAATTCTGTGAACGTGTAAAGTCCGCCTACTTTGATTTGATTGGTCATTTCAAATATTCTGACATTGACAAGCAGTGACAGACCAATGAGGCTGCGATGAACACACACACACACACACACACACACACACACACACACACACACACACACACACACACACACACGCCTCTGTATTCTGACGTGCTCTGTGCTTGACGCTGCGGATTGAGGAACGCGCTGATTATAACAAGAGGGGGTGAAGCCAAAGTCATATGTTTTGTGTGCAAAGGCAAGCGTGTATTTAAAGTACACGCTTAATGGCCCAATGAAAAATAATGAAAACCAGGACATTTTCATCACTTTTTAAAAAACAGACAGGACGGCCAGGACAGGACGTGAAAACAGGACATGTCCTGGGAAAACAGGACGTTTGGTCACCCTAATATATATATATATATATATATATATATATATATATATATATATATATATATATATATATATATATATAAAATTAACCATAAAAACCCGTCTCACAAGACCGAAGCAAGACACACACACAACTTGACGCAACAACACCTCAGACTGACAGAAACGTAAAAATAAACGTGAATTTAGGCCACTTTAGTTTTGTACACATTGTCATGTTAATTAGGAATTGAGAAGGGCACTTTTGATTAATTTTGAAATAGGGCAGGGGCTCGAAGGGGCTGCATTTTATTTCTCCTGGTCTGGATTTGTTGTTGGGTTGTTGTATTGGGCGGTCCACCTCTTACGGTTTTATGGCATTTGTGTCTCTGATTAATTATTTTGTGAATTACTTTGCAAACCTGTGTTGGTTGCAACTCTGTATCACATGAAATACGTTCTGAGGAAACTATTTTGCAAATCACAATTACGTTTCATGCCAATCTATTGTAGTGCTATATTACGTTTGTCCTGAACATTATACATCCAAAGCAGGTTTCAAAGCAGCACAAATCTACCGACGTAGAAATTTACGTATTACTATTTATGCATAATCGTGGCATTAATGTTTTTACTCTATTGCATTCAACTGACTTATCAATTAAGTTTTCAGTCGCATTTATTAATTTAATAGGCCTGCGTTACTCATAAATATTAACATTTCGCTCTGTTTGTGCCTTCTGCAGCAAACTCGTTTTGGAGGACTAGCCTGCGTGGTGTTAAAAATGAATACACTTTTAACCTTAAAAATACCTTGTTTAATCGTTTAACCATTTTGTAGTATTTAGTGTACACAAAAGGCATTTTCTCCAATAAAACACAACATACTGATACATTCACAAAATACATACATTTTATTAGCTTGATGTAATCCAAATCCTAGAATCCATATGTTGTTTGCAAGAAACAAATCCAAATTCAGCCTTTTATCCAGTGATCTTCATCTTCATTTCTCAGCAGCGACCGCAAACATCAAATCTATCCCACGCTGGTGATGAATTCAAATTCAAAAATAGCGCCTTCAATAAGCGTTACGACATGTTTTACGGCCGTGATATCAAACGCTCATTGGCTCTCGCTTGCTTCGTCACAGATTGCGACATGCCGTGTTTCAGTCGGTGTAGTACATTTGAAATGGAGAAGCGCGCGCGCCTTCAGAGAGCGAACCGAAATCGGATGAACATTTTCATGGATTAACGTTAATAACTTAAATTCTGATCTGTACCTCATACACAACTACTATACTACAGCCAGAGAGGACTGCGACCTCAACGCATCATCATGTGAACGACTTTACAAATGTAAACGTTACCGGTTGTTGTTATGTTTTTTTTTCTTCATAATTGTGTTAGCCTACGCAGTTTTAAGGAATTGTTATGGGTAGGTTTAGGGGTAGGAGTAGGATTAATGGCTCAAAATATATTTTAATGATATTGTTAATAAAACTGCCATTTACCTACACATCGCTGTCCAAGTGTTTTATCCTTTTTATATTCTGTATAAAATGGATATGTTTAGGTTTTGGGAGTAGGATTAGGGGATCTTGTTATATTTATCTTTAAAAGTGAAAGTATACATCTTTATGATATGAAATAAACGTAAATAGTTAACGTTTTGTAGCTGTAAAAACGTAATAATGTTACGTTTAAATGTTGCAAATACGTCCATATTATACGTGTCAGCATCTATCCAAACGTACAAAAACGTACGTTTTCTATCTTTGAGATAACGTATTAATACGTAGGTATTAACAATTAGACCAGGCTGCTATATTAGGTTAAGGACCAACGTAATAGCACTGCTTATATGCTGGCATGTAAAGTAATTGCGATTTGCAAAATAGTTTCCTCAGAACGTATTTAATGTGATACAGGGTTGGTTTTTAAAGGTGCTATAAAGATGTTATTGTTATTTACAGTTCGTATTATGCTCTGTTCTGTCTAAATAAACAGGACATTTGCATTTACATTTGGGTTATGCAGTGTTTTTAAATTATATTTTACACTGGAGTGCCTTGAGATTTTATGCACTTTTGAAAGGTGCCCTGACTGAAAAAAGTTTGAGAAAGGCCGGACTGTAGGACTATGTGTAGTAGGCTATTCAGAGCCAGTGAGCAACGAACTTTTAAAAAAATTATAAAAAAAAAAAAAAAACTGCGTTAAAAAAATTTTCGGCATTAATTCGTAAATGCGTTAACGCGATAATAACGCGTCAACTTGCCCAGCCCTAATATATATATATATATATATATATATATATATATATATATATATATATATATATATATATATATATATATACACTTTATATTTTTTTTTATCAATATTGAATAAATTAGAAAGCAAATCCTTAAAATAAACATGCTTATACTTTAGATGGCAACTTCTTGAGTCTACAATCCTATTACAGTATTTTTTACAAATAAAGTTATTGTTTAAAAATATATGAATATGTGAATAAAAAGGAAGTAAACACTGTAGCAGGGCACTCAGTAATCTGGTAATTTCGTGCGCACTGATAATCATATTTTTTTTTAAATATACACAAAGTAATGCTAATTTTACATACAGCACACATATGAATATGACACAGTGGGCAAATATAGCACAGCATACTTTAAATTAAGGATTTAAAGTTTTTCGACCACGTCTCCAAGCTGATCTTCTTTTCGCATGATCACTCACTTCGCACGGACCGACCGTCACTCGCAGGAACATGTTTATGCAGGCTACAAATGCACACTTCACAAGATATCACAGCTGGATTCGATTAAATCTGCAAGGTTTGTGAAATTAAAAGTTTATTAGATATTCAGAGATTTGTTTAAAAGATGCGCATTTGCTTAATGTTGACGGTAAATGACAAAGTAGACAAAATAGCCTGATTAAGGTGATATCAAATGCACAAGGAAGAAAAACAATCTTTAAATAATCCACAATGTAGTTTCCACCAAAGAACACAGTCCAACAAAACGTAAATTCTGACAAGACCCGACAAAGACACACATGCGGAACTGACCTTAAATCGTGAGAGGATAAGGAGATGATTGATTAGTGCACAGCTGAAACTAATGAGTGTCCTGCGCCTAGACACGACCACAACACATGATGTAGTCAGCCGGATCCAGCCGTATCCAGATCAGATGGAGGACCTGAGCCTAGACACGTCCACAACGCACGATGTAATCAGCCGGATCCAGATCAGATGGAGGACCTGCGCCTAGACACGACCACAACGCACGATGTAATCAGCCGGATCCAGCCGGATCCAGATCAGATGGTGGTCCTGCGCCTAGACACGACCACAACACATGATGTAGTCAGCCGGATCCAGCCGTATCCAGATCAGATGGAGGACCTGAGCCTAGACACGTCCACAACGCACGATGTAATCAGCTGGATCCGGCCGGATCCAGATCAGATGGTGGTCCTGCGCCTAGACACGACCACAACGCACGATGTAATCAGCCGGATCCAGCCGGATCCAGATCAGATGGAGGACCTGCGCCTAGACACAACCACAACACATGATGTAGTCAGCCGGATCCAGCCGTATCCAGATCAGATGGTGGTCCTGCGCCTAGACACGACCACAACGCACGATGTAATCAGCCGGATCCAGCCGGATCCAGATCAGATGGTGGTCCTGCGCCTAGACACGACCACAACACATGATGTAGTCAGCCGGATCCAGCCGTATCCAGATCAGATGGAGGACCTGAGCCTAGACACGTCCACAACGCACGATGTAATCAGCCGGATCCAGCCGGATCCAGATCAGATGGAGGACCTGCGCCTAGACACGACCACAACGCACGATGTAATCAGCCGGATCCAGCCGGATCCAGATCAGATGGTGGACCTGCGCCTAGACACGACCACAACGCACGATGTAATCAGCCGGATCCAGCCGGATCCAGATCAGATGGTGGTCCTGCGCCTAGACACGACCACAACGCACGATGTAGTCAGCCGGATCCGGGCCATATCCAGATCAGATGGAGGACCTGCGTCTAGACACGACCACAACGCACGATGTAATCAGCCGGATCCAGATCAGATGGAGGACCTGCGCCTAGACACGACCACAACGCACAATGAATCAGCCGGATCCAGATCAGATGGTGGACCTGCGCCTAGACACGACCACAACGCACGATGTAATCAGCCAGATCCAGCCGGATCCAGATCAGATGGAGGACCTGCGCCTAGACACGACCACAACGCACGATGTAGTCAGCCGGATCCAGGCCATATCCAGATCAGATGGTGGACCTGAGCCTAGACACGTCCACAACGCACGATGTAATCAGCCGGATCCAGATCAGATGGAGGACCTGCGCCTAGACACGACCACAACGCACGATGTAATCAGCCGGATCCAGCCGGATCCAGATCAGATGGTGGTCCTGCGCCTAGACACGACCACAACACATGATGTAGTCAGCCGGATCCAGCCGTATCCAGATCAGAGGGAGGACCTGAGCCTAGACACGTCCACAACGCACGATGTAATCAGCTGGATCCGGCCGGATCCAGATCAGATGGTGGTCCTGCGCCTAGACACGACCACAACGCACGATGTAATCAGCCGGATCCAGCCGGATCCAGATCAGATGGAGGACCTGCGTCTAGACACGACCACAACACATGATGTAGTCAGCCGGATCCAGCCGTATCCAGATCAGATGGTGGTCCTGCGCCTAGACACGACCACAACGCACGATGTAATCAGCCGGATCCAGCCGGATCCAGATCAGATGGTGGTCCTGCGCCTAGACACGACCACAACACATGATGTAGTCAGCCGGATCCAGCCGTATCCAGATCAGATGGAGGACCTGAGCCTAGACACGTCCACAACGCACGATGTAATCAGCCGGATCCAGCCGGATCCAGATCAGATGGAGGACCTGCGCCTAGACACGACCACAACGCACGATGTAATCAGCCGGATCCAGCCGGATCCAGATCAGATGGTGGACCTGCGCCTAGACACGACCACAACGCACGATGTAATCAGCCGGATCCAGCCGGATCCAGATCAGATGGTGGTCCTGCGCCTAGACACGACCACAACGCACGATGTAGTCAGCCGGATCCGGGCCATATCCAGATCAGATGGAGGACCTGCGTCTAGACACGACCACAACGCACGATGTAATCAGCCGGATCCAGATCAGATGGAGGACCTGCGCCTAGACACGACCACAACGCACAATGAATCAGCCGGATCCAGATCAGATGGTGGACCTGCGCCTAGACACGACCACAACGCACGATGTAATCAGCCAGATCCAGCCGGATCCAGATCAGATGGAGGACCTGCGCCTAGACACGACCACAACGCACGATGTAGTCAGCCGGATCCAGGCCATATCCAGATCAGATGGTGGACCTGCGTCTAGACACGACCACAACGCATGATGTAATCAGCCGGATCCAGATCAGATGGAGGACCTGCGCCTAGACACGACCACAACGCACAATGTAGTCAGCCGGATCCAAGCCATATCCAGATCAGATGGTGGACCTGCGTCTAGACACGACCACAACGCATGATGTAATCAGCCGGATCCAGCCGGATCCAGATCAGATGGAGGACCTGCGCCTAGACACGACCACAACGCACGATGTAATCAGCCGGATCCAGCCGGATCCAGATCAGATGGTGGTCCTGCGCCTAGACACGACCACAACGCACGATGTAGTCAGCCGGATCCGGGCCATATCCAGATCAGATGGAGGACCTGCGTCTAGACACGACCACAACGCACGATGTAATCAGCCGGATCCAGCCGGATCCAGATCAGATGGAGGACCTGCGCCTAGACATGACCACAACGCACGATGTAATCAGCCGGATCCAGCCGGATCCAGATCAGATGGAGGACCTGCGCCTAGACACGACCACAACGCATGATGTAGTCAGCCGGATCCGGGCCATATCCAGATCAGATGGAGGACCTGCGCCTGGACATGACCACAACGCACGATGTAATCAGCCGGATCCAGCCGGATCCAGATCAGATGGAGGACCTGGGGCTCGTTCTTCGTACGTTGCTTAAAACATCCAAGATCAAATGAGACATCCAAGATAATATCATCGGGCTAATCATGATCCGGCTAATTGGGTTCTTCGAACACACCTGTTGTTTATGATTAGTATCGCTGGATTGAATTATCTGAGATAACTGCGCGTTCATGCGCTGGGTTAAAAGGGGATATGTATCGATAGTAGAAACATTGATCAGCTACGCTGCTATTGGCTGTTCACCGTGGCCAAAGATCGTGCTCAGTTTTTTTCTCCACAGAAGAGCAAGCGTTATTGCTTGAAGGATATGCTGAATTTGAAAACTTAATTAAAACGCCAGGGAACACCTTAAAGTGTGCAAAAGCCAGGAGAGAGGGCTGGCAAAAAGTAGCAGACAAATTAAGTTTGTAGTTAGATGTTTTTATCACTTATTACAGTATATTTTTTATATTTGAATAATTTCTAAATAATTAATAACTTTGTTCATTGTAATGTCAGAGTCACCACCCACTACTAGAACATAGGAACAAGTAAAAGTGAAGTACTATTATTCTACATAATAGTAATTTGTACTTATACTAATCTCTTTTAAAAAGGCACTGTTAATAAATGTTTGCCTGTTTATAAAAGCAACCATGAAAAAGGCTGAGAAATAAAAAGAAAAGAAAAACAAACAGGTGGTGGTCTTGCACCCCCACATTATACCCAGGCAGAAGAGCTGGCCCTTGGGTTAAATGTGACCCATTGTGGAGGGCATCCCTGGGTTCAGCTCTTCCTCAGACCCACAGCCAGGAGCAGCAACACCTTCACTGCTGGTAAATGAACTTTAAATGATCCTAGTACACTGTAAAATAATTTGTTGCTGCATTAAATTAAGTAAGCCCAATGGCTGTCCAGTCATATCAGCTGTTAAACCTTGTAATGAATTGCTTTGACTTGTGAAAGTCTACATGTGCGACTGTGAAACATAGTTAATGTAAAAAAAATGTAGAAATGAGTTATTGATCACATTTCCCCCAGTGTACTTCATTGTAATGTAATTGTGTTTTCCTCTTTTGTGCAGTTTTAAACAATACACCAACACTTTTATGTGTTCCCAAGCAAATGGCTGAAGCATGTGCAGTAAGACTTTTCATAACTTTACATCAAAAGGGAAGAAAGTACAACACTTTATAATGCCCATTTTCCCCCAATGCACAGGACAGTGAAGAAACCCTCTCAGGTATCTTTAAGTGCATAAATAACTTTACTTAATTTACACTTGAGTTACCTATTATTTCTGAATGCAATATGAGTTGCAGGAGTCCACATCTACAGAAGAGTCTGCACAAAGCAGTGATGCAGAGGTGGGCAGTGTTGTACTTTTCCTTGTCATTTTTGTTGCATAAGGCTTGTGTTGACAGGTTTAACCCAAGCCCCCCCAATATAGAGTATATATACAATATAGAGTATTTTTTTCTCATGGGGGACTTGACAACTTAAAGAAAAAGACTGGCACTAGAGATATAGTTGCTTCAAATGAACTTCAGAGTAAGTGCTAATATATTATTTCACACAGAGAACTATCGCTGACCTTGCATAGTATCTCTTATTGCAGGCAAAATATGACTTGATCACTGGCTTTTCTTTACAAAGAACAATTGAAATAAAACTCAAAGAACTAAGCAAATTTGTCTCGTCTTTTATTAAACATTTAATGTAATGTTTTATATTTTTTTCTGATGGTGGTTGTGTAATATGACACATGCAATGTCACAGGTCCTGTCAGGTGCAACCCTCAGACTTTTCAGACACTGAAATCTCCCCTTTAGTTGGCCAAAGTTCATTGCATTGTGTGCCCTTGTCCTAGAGCTGCATTGTAACTGGAGTGACCTAGACACGACCACAACGCACGATGTAGTCAGCCGGATCCGGGCCATATCCAGATCAGATGGTGGACCTGCGCCTAGACACGACCACAACGCATGATGCAGTCAGCCGGATCCGAGCCACTTTATCAGATGGAGGACCTGCGCCTAGACACGACAACACATGCCGTGTACACGTCAACACATCCTCATCAAACCCGTCTCCATACCGGTGTGATGACTCCGATCTTCAATCAGATGGAACTGGATAATATTCTGAATGTTCTGATCCAATCTGACTTCTGACCAGTAATGCTGCATGAATCATAATCATACACTTTTCGTATGTTGGCGAAGAGTAGAACTGGCCCTCGACTGATCCTGGGTTCTCCAATGTTTTTTTTTCTCCATTTGGTCACCTGATGGAGTTTTAGTTCTTTGCCACTGTTGCCTTTGGCTTTTGGGTTGCTTAGTTGGGGACATTTAATACTCAACAATATTAATGATCTGCCTGCATTTACACCATTATATGAAAACTGAACTGAGCTGGACGATGTCATCACAGTTTTCTCTAGAATGGCTGTATAGATAATGAACTAAATGAATAACTTTTTTAAAACAGAAATGAACCATCACTGAACTTAAGCTAGACACTATTTTCTTCTAGATCTGCTGTACAGCCGAAACAAACTTTGTTGCATTATTTTCCTGTTATCACTGTAAAACTGCTTTGAAACAATCTGGATTGTAAAAAGCGATATAAAAAAAGGTGACTTGACGTTCCCTTAATATATGAACTTTATTTTTATTTTTTTTATTTACTGTAAGAAAATATAGTAAAGCCTTTAAGAGTAAACCAATTAACAGGTTTTTAAAATACCTTTTAAAAAATATTCTACCATTACAATTTCAAACATTTATTTTATAATGACATTATAAAATGTTATCACACCCAGAATGTTATCTTAGAATTGATCTTAATAACTTTTCTTGAGAATATTTTTATGACTAAACAAGTCAGTCATGTTCCTCAGAATTACGGGCAAACTTAGAGGTGTGTTGCTCAAATGTACCTTTAAACTACATGTAATTCTGAGGAATGAGAATTATGACTTATATTGGCTGAATATTCTTAGGAAGAAAAGTTGGGAAAGTAAGTTTCATCAAGTCTGCTCCATTCAATGTAAACAAGTGGATAATTATCATCTTCCAGAATGTCTAAACATACACATGAATAAATATTTGAGTTAATTATGTTGTACAATAACAACACACGCACATATTCTAGCTGTACTAATTTGTATTGTAACATGCAGTAGTCAGAAATAAAAGCAGAACAAAAAATCTGAAAATATGTACCTTTGGTAACTAAATTGTCTCTTGTAGTGCTATGGTACCAGTGTTGGGAGTAACGCGTTACAAAAGTAATGCATTACAGTAACATATTACTTTTTGCTGTAACACAGTAGTGTAAGGCATTACTAATCAATTTTCAGTAATATTTTACTCGGTACATGTTCAGTAAGGCTTGCGTTACAAGTTACAACAGACTTTTAGTTTTAATTGTAAAAAAAAAAAAATACACAGCAAGACCGCGAGACATTAACAAATGAAAAATGCAAGTAGGCTAAATTACCTGTTCGTGGTCAGTCAATAGCCGTGTGTGGTGTCCAAGTCTGTTAATAAAAACTATATGGCAGCGTCTGATATATTTGTATAGCGATTTATTTTTTACAGGAGTGCCGTGAGGTATGATTTCGGCCTCTGTGCTCGCGCTGGCCAGTGGAGAAGCGGCTAATGGTGAAGATGGCATGAAGAAGACTGTCCATTCGCGAGATGGACGTATGCGCATTAGGCGTTCTGTGTTTTCTTTCTAAACAGTTAGGCTATGTTTATGTGGTATTTTTCATGTTTTCATCACACAATCATGTTTTGATGCGGTGGTGACGCGTTCATCAGGGCGGCGGCGCTGCCGATAAAGCACCTAAAAGCTGTCACAAAGAACCGGCAAAAGCAATGATTATGAATATGTCAAATATAGCAAGGAGACATTTTAATTGTTGATTAATAAAGTCAAGATGAAGTTGACGATGCTGACTCGCGATCTTCGCAGTAGGCTAGTGCACCAGAGAGAAATGCACATTTCATTTCATAAGCAGAGAGCAGTCTGTTTTCTTTCGTTTTGAATTGTTCTGTTTTACACGTAGATATTTCAATATAGATATATTTTTCAGGTCAGTGAATAGGCTACCTTATACGCTGAGTTTCGGTTCATTTATGAGTGAATTGTCCTCCGTGTCGTGATTATTTATAATTGTCTATATTTAGCCTACTTCTTATTTATAAAATCCAGGCAATTGGTTGATCAAACATTGATTAAAATTAAGATACAATTAATACAAAAGGAAATTCACTTAAAAAGAAAGGCTTTGTGTCTTCTTTGTAAGGATCTGTGAAAGTTTTAAAGCAGTCTTTTAGTGCCGCTTCAGAGCGGTCGCGTCCGTAACGGAGAACTGTCACGTCTGTAACATTGTTTTTCCTCATAAATGCGAACACGAAAAATAAAATAAAACAAATATTTTATGTTCTGTGGAGAGCCAACCCTTCTTCATCCGATTTGCGCAGTGTAATTCACAAAATTACAACAACAAAAATCGGTGCCTCCTAAAAGTTAAAGATTTTTTTTGTCACGAATGACTGTCTATTTCCCTAATATTAAATATAAAACGCATGTGTAGACTGATATTTTTCTAATGTCTGGACTCCTTTCAGAGAGGAGCCTATGGATAAACAGACGTTTCAATATTTTGGTATTAATGCATTTTCTGAGAATTTATTTTTCAAGTTTTGACAGCAAATGTCATGTCCATAACGCTGGAATTCCCAAATTTTAAATAATTTATCCTCAACTTGTTTTGTGGTGTAAGTCGACGTATTTTATAATGTTAAGTTAACTTCAAATAATACTAATAGTAATTTAAAGATGTGGTAGCATTGGATCTGGACGGTATGGATAACTCTTGGAGTTGAAAGGGGTGTGTCCAGGTTCGTGGATCTGAGTGTCGCGATTTCGGTTTCATATCTCATATCGTTAAAGCCCTAGTCATTTTAGAATGTTAAGTTCTACTTCTGTATAGTTACTTTGGTGAAAGTAACTCAAAAGTAATACAGGAGTAATGTAACGCATTACAATTCTGAGACAGTAATATTGTAAGGTAATGAATTACTTTTAAATAACAGTAACATGTAATATATAATGTATTCCAGTTTGGAAGTAACTTGCACAACACTGTATGGTACCATAACATATCCCTAAAAATGGTTCACCCAAAACTGAATATTCTGTCATCATTTACTCACCCTTGAGTTTCTTATCTTCTGTTGAACTAAAAGAAGATATTTTGAAGAATGTTTGTAACCAGACACTTGAAGGTAGCCATTGACTTCCATAATCAGAGGAAAATACTATGGAAGTCAATGGCTGTGTGGTTAACAATATTCAGAAAAAAAAAATCATTCTTTTTTTGTCAGCATGGTCTAGAGCTGAGCTGATGTTTGTGAGAATCTGATGAACAGCTTAACACACAGCAAGGTTCACATCATTTCTTTTTGGTAACACTTTAGAATAATGGTCCGTCATTAATAAGTAAATATGCAGGAAGTAATGCAGGACTAATGAGTAGTACTGCATCAACACTTCAGCTACTACTATTAACTAATATAGAAACAAGCTTAATCAGTAAGTAGAAGAATATTTACGTACATATTTACAGCGGGTCTATTCGCACGGGATTAGTATTACCTGAGGTAATTTTTGCTGACTTTTTTACAGAAGGTAAAAGTCGGCGTTATCTTTACTGATATTGTCCGTAATGATAACTGACATGACACATTCAGACATGACTAAAATCACTGATAAGCTCAGGTAATAATTACTTTACTTTTATGTTCGTTGACTCAACAAACTTAAAAAGAAACCCTTCATTGTATTGCCTTTCCCAAGAATACATACAGTACTTCCTCCTTTCAGTTCATATAAATAGAAGAGCAGTCCTCAGGTTGTCACCAAAACGCAGTGAAAGAGCAGAGATTTTTTTGTACTTATTCCACTGCATGAAATCTGCCTGAACCATGTCTACATTGGACAGAGATGTTCTTCTGGAGGCACTTTCGGTTCTCACAGGTGTTACTGTGAAGCCTTATATAGCAAATTCATTATCACGGTTACAGAATTCAGTGAATTCGGATCCTCAACTCGATATTTACAATTTGATCACTACTACCTTGTTAGGCCAAAAGGTCCTTCAAACTAAATCTACTTTTCAAAGCACTTCACAGTACACGGATGTGGGCAAGGAGGTATTCGTAAACATGGATGAATTCTTTGACCCACCCTTTAATTATGATTTCACACATTTAAAAGACAAATCGTTATGCATGCGGGGTGGTGAGCCTTACAAACGCCCATGTGGATGGTATCGTTATGCTCTGAAAGTCCTGAACAAGTACACTGATGGAAACACCTGGCTGGGCACGAATGGATGGAGACCACAGTCAGTGGCTGGTGAGTGGCCTGTGTCCTATCATGGAACCAGCATTGAGGGTGCTAAAGGTATCGCTGGTTCCAATTACAAACCAGGTCCTGGACAAGTGTATGGCAGAGGAATCTACTCAACATATGACATAGATCAGGCTTTTGGTTACAGCAAGGAATTCACATCCAAAAACACCGGGAAGAAATACAGAGTCATGCTGCAAAACAGGATCAATCCAGAAATGAGGAAAAAGTGTGGCGGCACTGACTACTGGCTGATTGAGATTCCTGAAGGCACCCCTGCTTCGAAAGAGAAGGAGATCGTGGAGAAGTCCATTCGTCCTTATGGGATTCTGCTGAAACAAGTGTAAAGGATGAATTCCTAAAACATCTGACGTTCTTGATTTTCTGGGTATGCGGGGCTTTATGAGAGTATTAGGGATTATGATGATGGTTAGTATTGCTGTAATTTTTCTGTTAAACAGAGTTGCTTGAAAAGATTTGTCTGTGGATGTGATCAAAATTAACATGATGTGGATTCATTATTTTATTAATGGCTAGAAGCTTACAACGCTGTCATTTTATCCTAGACTTGAGTTCACATGTATGCCACAAATCTAAAGGTGTTTTCTCAGGTCTTTACATCACAGCGATGCACGTTCTTTACCACGGTCTAATTTTACCGCTGTAACTAGACTGGACTTTACTGATGCGGGTTTGCGTTATGACAGAGGAGCTTGTTCATTTAAAATCACCCAAGCTTTTCAAGCTTGTGCTAATAATGAAAGTTTGCTTGCTTATTAATCAATTCAATTATTGTCCAAATTTTATTGAAGGTGTTTAATTAAATGTTTTCATATATGATTAAGAGGTTTGAAAAGGATCTAAGGATTCTTAATAAAAATGTGTGTGTGTGTGTGTGTGTGTGTGTGTGTGTGTGTGTGTGTGTGTGTGTAGCTTTAAGAGCAAACATTCATCTGTGTTGTGCTTCATATTACTTCTTTATCGCTGCCATATTTACTTTATCTTCATCTATTAATTTATTTAATTTTATATAATTTTTCTGTTACTGTTTAATCTTAAATTATATGTCTCCATCTCAAGTTTTTTTAATGTCACAGGATGGTGTTGTGAAGCAGTAATTTCCATTGCATTTGTGCTGGTCAGACAAAGTCTGGCTGAGCATCGAGAAAGACACAACTAATATTATTCAATAAACTCTTTTCATTTTTACCATTACTTTGTGTCAGATCAGTGAACTACAATTCACAGCATTCAAATAGGGTCATCTCAGACCCCATATCCCAGAATACACATACATAGCAGCGTTACAAATCACCAGAATTCTGATCACACACCTGTGGTGAATTCACACAATTACTATTTCACGAGTTCACACTTACATACAATTAAAGGGAATAAAGTATAATGTGTATTTGGCACGCTGTCCGGGGGGAGGGCTCCGAGCTCGGAATTCGGCCCGAACCCAGAGTACCCCCCCCCTCCCTGTATGTAAAGTGGTTTAGGACTAGAGAGTGGAGAAGGGGTGGTGGAGGGACACTGCTAAACTGTCAAAGAAATGAGGTGAGGCTGCTGAGTCTTTATATACACGTTTTAATCATGATTGCTGAGTGCTCTCCACCCGTGTTAATTATCTGAGCGTGTTTCTCCCGAAGTTTGTTAATAAAACATCATTTCACGAGTTCACACTTACATACAATTAAAGGGAATAAAGTATAATGCGTATGTGGCGTGCTGTCCGGGGGGAGGGCTCCGAGCTCGGAATTCGGCCCGAACCCAGAGTACTCCCCCCAAAAGGCTAAAGAGCAGAGGACAGCCGCCAGACTAAAGACCCCCCAAATGAGTGCTGAGTTTGGCGGGCTGGCATCTCGTGAAAGGGTCTGGGCGCTTGGTTGGGAGGGCCCGTGGCGGTGGCTCACTGCACTGGACTGACAGCCCTGCTGACCTGAGAATAGGGAGCAATTGTAATGGCAAATTTAGGAGTTGTGCCTTCTTGATGGGAGCTGTTCGCGCAAATCACGGACGACAGACGGAGAGGCCCATGTAGCTTCGACAGAAGGGGGCTTGCAGTCGTTGGGTCTTATCTGCCGACTGTGGAGTGGGCCTTCCGATTTAGGCTTACAGGAAAGTTTCGCTGCGGGCGCTGTAAGACAAAATGCTTGCTGGAAAAGAAAAAAACAGGAAAGAGAAAAGTGAGTACAGAGCCGGGAGGTTTCTCACACTGCGTCGCTGGACGAAAGAGAAAACATAAGTGCTCTACCGGAAAAGTTCTCACTGCGTCCGCTGTGGGACTGAAGCCTGCTGGGCAGAAAGAGGAAAGGAGGAAAATGTGTACTTAACCAGGAGATTTTCTCACACTGTGTCGCTGGACGAAAGAGAAAACATAAGTGCTCTACCGGAAAAGTTCTCACTGCGTCCGCTGTGGGACTGAAGCCTGCTTGGCAGAAAGAGGAAAGAGGAAAAGGAGTACTCAACCGGGAGATTTTCTCACACTGCGTCGCTGGACGAAAGAGAAAACATAAGTGCTCTACCGGAAAAGTTCTCACTCCGTCCGCTGTGGGACCAATGCTTGCTGGAAGGAAAGGGGAAAAGTGAAAAGAGGAAAAATGAATCCGCTGTGAGACCAAATGCTCGCTGGATGAAAGAGAAAACGTAAACGCTCTACTGGGAAAGCTCTCACTCCGTCCGCTGTGAGACCAATGCTCGCTGGACAGAAAGAGACAGGAAAGAGGAGATTGGGTTTTAATCAAATATGAAATGTTTTATGCTCCCCGGACAGAGAAAGAGGAACAGATGCATGCAACGTCTGCTGGGAGACCAATGCTCGCTGGACAGAGAAAGAAGAAACATAGATCCATGCAACATCCGCTAGGAGACCATGCTCGCTGGATGGAGAAAGAGGAAACAGATGAAACCAGAGAAAAAGAACTCCTGCGGGAGCAGAGGAGACATCACTGCTGTGGCAGTGGAGAAATTAGCCAGAGAAACAGAGCTCCTGCGGGAGCAGAGGAGACATCACTGCTGTGGCAGTGGAGAAAATAGCCAGAGAAACAGAGCTCCTGCTGGAGCAGAGGAGACATCACTGCTGTGGCAGTGGAGAAAATAGCCAGAGAAACAGAGCTCCTGCTGGAGCAGAGGAGACATCACTGCTGTGGCAGTGGAGAAAATAGCCCGAGGAACAGAGCTCCTGCGGGAGCAGAGGAGACATCACTGCTGTGGCAGTGGAGAAATTAATCCGTTAATCGGAGACGCAAGCAAGAGGAGGTGAGAGATTAAATCCTTGCAGGATTATGCGCATCTGAAGTTTAAGTGGCCGAGCGAAGATAGCAGTTCGCGCTTAGAACAGTTTAGACTGTCTGGGAAGGTGGATGAGTGTTGAGCAGTGAGGCCTGGAAATCACCTGTATCCAAGTTAATGCCAAAAATTCAAATGTTTTTTTTTTGTGTGCGGGGGGGTGGGGGGGGTGTTTGGTCATATTCCATGCCGATCATTCTTAGTCGGAAAAACAATAGTGTGAGCTGTGGGTTTAAATTACCTAAAATAAAAATATATTTATGCCATAACTAAGTTTCTAAGCGATTTTTGTAAATAAATTGCAGGACAGCAAAAGGTTCTTAATGATTCTGTGTACAAGCTGCACGTAATATGAGACCTACTGTTTACGTGTCGTGTGAGCTTACGCCACAGGAAGTATTGCGTAAATAAACGGCAAATCCTTGTACAGAAACTATTTAATACACGTGTTCCCACGATCAAAAATTGTATCCAGATAGCACGGCTTGCTCGTGATTCAACAACTGAAGCGATGCGAAGTTCAAATCAGGGACAGAAAACGAAAAGGTTTTGAGCTAAGCACTCACGGAGTTGACCCGGCAGATGTTGAGAGTGTCGACTGGCCGGGACTGAATCTGCAGCGCGGCTTACTTAGGGCCTGTTGCGGCGGCCTGACGCTGGAGGAAGGCCCTTCCATTTCTCTATGGCAGGAATTTTAAATGGTCCGGTTTAAAGAAATACGCAGAAATAGATTGGGAATGTTTCGGCCGCGGTTGCAAGGACCCGTTTGTTTGGCCTGACGCCCATACCAGGGGATTGCGGCAAAGATTCTAAACATGGCCAAACGCTCCTAAACTGTCAGAGAAATGAGGTGAGGCTGCTGAGTCTTTATATACACGTTTTAATCATGATTGCTGAGTGCTCTCCACCCGTGTTAATTATCTGAACGTGCTTCTCCCGAACTTTGTTAATAAAACATCATATGTCATCCTATATAGGCTGTGTCCCAATTCATAGGCTGCATCTAATACAGCCAAAAGTAGGTACGCAGATGAAAGTAGAAGAGAGGCAAACATTTTATCCAGACTCAGAATAGGACATACAGGACTTAATGAACAATGCAATTAATGTCAAAGCATTAGTGATGGGAAACCGAGGCTTTCTGAAGCATTTGAGGCTTTCATCAAATTGTGAAATGAATACAAAGTGTATTAGTAACATCTGGTGGTCACACTTGTTTTCTCCACCATATCTAACAAATCACCATAGAGCAGAAAAAGCATGTGACCAAACAAAGCTTTGGACTTCTGTGACATACAAGAGTGGGATCAATACAGTTCTATCTAATCTCATCGAAAATTATTTGTGCCAATGTGACCACAACTCGTGAAGCCTGGTCAATGGATGGTTAATCTTTTAAATAATGCCTCCTCATTTCCCTTTTTATGCATCAGGTGGGGTCGCGAAGCACCAATTTTTTTCAAACCAGTTGCCCCAACCTCCACACTGCATGACGGTCGAAGCTTCACATGTCATCAATCACGTGGTATTGTCATTTCAATAGAGGTATCGGTACAGTGTGTGATACAATAGTGCTTTGAAAACTGCGTCAGAGCCCCGGTATCAACCGTCCCATCACTACAAAGCATCCGACAGGGCGATGTGAATGGTGTGGAGAAAACAAAATGGTACAACATGTCATCATGTATTGTGAAAAGTTATTATTAGAGGTTCAGAGGGAAAAGGAGATTGATATTACTTTGACATACCTATTAAACCCAGAACAAAGAAATAATAACAGAGAAGCTTTATTTAAATATTTGGAGAACATAAGAGGAATTGATTTTTTATTAGTTATTATTATTATTTACTAAAATAAAATAGTCAGGAGCTAAACACAGTTGGCTGAAGCATAGATTTTATTGAGCGAGGGAGGATGGGGAGTTTTCACCACCCAGGAAAATACAGTGAAAAAAACCCTACTTCCCAACAATACAAATTTATTTCACTAAAATAATCTTTATTCCACTAAAAGCATTGTGAAGGGAAAAAAAAAAGAAACGTATACCTTTGACAGTTATACCCACATTTAACCAGACACTATAATAAATCCAATGTTAACAGAAGAGACAAATATCACACATCAAATCAGTGCAGCAAGACTCTTAAAGCAAGTGACAAGTGACACCTTCTGGTGAGTACACTGACAAATCTAAACCAAATAGAAGTAGAGATAAAACTGTGGTTTATAACTGAAACGGTCATAATCAAAAGGGAATGCAATTTTTCTCAGATGTGGAACAACCTTCTGTGCCTACTGTTGTAACTGACCAAGTCCAACAAGGAAGCAGGGTGTGCCATATATGTGGGATTCATTTCAGCAGCACGATGGACAAGAACCACCCATGATGTGCATTGACCCAAAAAATTACTCTCTGTGACAACAAAACTTTCCCATGGTATTATACTTCCTATCCATGTACAGAAGTTTTTACCAGCACGGCTGTGTGATTGTGAAATGGATGAATGTAGGGACTTTTTCAGCATTGCTGCCCAAAGTGGAAAAACTGGTAAAGAATACTACCACCTAGAGAGGACCCGAAAAGCCCACGCATATATTCCACCACCAGGACTGAAAAACGAGTCTGTGAATGAGATGGTGGGAAAAGGACTCATCTCAACATCTGGGCAAGAAGAATGTAAGGCACTCTACCAACATGCCTACTCAGAGGAAAACTGCTGTGTGGTCTTTCTGATAGAAACATTGTAACAAACTTGGCTTGCAATTTAAGTAAACCAATAGTCACTTAAGTTTAGGGCACACACAAGGCATGAATGAATAAAAGGAATAACTGTATAAATGCTTGAAATCAGACAAAGAAAGACATAAACAGATTACCCAACAAAGTATATTGATGACACAGCAGTCAAATCAAGAAAAATAACACTTATCCCAGAGTCCTTGATCAAATAGTCCATGTGTGAGAAGAGTTGTCCTGATGTATGAATCCTTAGTCCCTGCACCCCAGAAATGAACCAGAAATGTCCAGAAAAAAACGATAATAATCCTCCGAATGTGATGCACTGGCAAAAATACCCAAAAAAACCCAAGTCTTCTCTTTCACTTCGCTGGGCAATTAATCCATAAATATTCCCCAAGGAGAAGGCTAAAAAACACCCATATGTTTGGTTCAAAACATGCCTTCTCCACTCTGGCTTGGCCTTTTTCTATCAAAAAAGGCCTTCCTCTTAGGTGCCCCTCTATCAAAATAAAAGTCCATTTTTCCCACTACAGGATGTTTCTGCACCAAACATAAAAGTCCCACATACAACAGACAGAACTTCAACTAGGGCCTGAAACCACTTAAATCATACCTTTACTTATTGTACAATGTATTATCCACCTTCACATAAGAAAAATAAAGTATAACTATATAGTCCCCCATATATATATCCCCCACCCCCCACCAACCCCCCCCCCCCCCCCCCCCCCCCCCCGCCAGCAGCTACTGAGGGATGCTTCCCCAAAAGGGCTTTAAGTGAACAACGTTTACTGTCTCTTCTTTGTTATTTGGATGAATCCATCTGACTCGGTAATTCACTGGGCCAAGCTTCGTCTTCACCCTCCCTGGCCCTGACCATCGTGGGGCTAATTTAGATGAGAAATACTCAGAAGCTTTAGAAACAGGATGGGCCCTCACCCAAACCAGATCTCCCACATGAAATTGTGTGTCTCTCCTGTGGGTATTATAGTACCTGGCTTGTCTAAGTTGTGCCTTCCTCACAGATTGTTTAACTTCTTCAGCGAGGTGATGCTGTCTTTCTAGTATCGAGTATGAAGATTGAGAGGGGTTTGGTGAAAAGTGAACCAGTCTCTCAAGAGGTCCGTGAAGTTGTCTTCCCAGAGTGAGTTCCGCAGGCGTCCTTTTAGTAGATTCATGTTTGGCATTATTTATTGCAAATCGAAACTCTGCCAGCCACATGTCCCACTCTCGGTGGTTCTCTCCCACATAAGAAGCCATCATGGTCTTCAAGGTCCTGTTCACTCTTTCAGTGAGGTTGGTCTGTGGGTGGTAACTGGTAGTTAATTTTTGAGTTACTCCCCAGTTTCTGCACAAATCAACCAAGAGCTGGCTGAGGAATTGTGGGCCTCGATCTGATAGGATGTACTTCAGGACACCCCAACGAGTGAAGATGTCGTCCTTTAAGATTCGACATATGCGTGGAGTCTTACTGTTTCTCAACGGGAATAGCTCAACCCATTTAGTAAAGTAGTCCACCACTACCAAAAGAAAGATATTGCCCTTTTTACTTTTAGGGAACGGTCCCATGAGGTCAACGCCAAGCATATGACCAGGCTCATTCACCTCAGTCGATTGGAGGAAGCCCAAAGGTTTTGAATTGGAAGGCTTGTATTGCTGACACACAACACACTCTTTAACATGTTGCCACACATCCTTTCTGACTTCGGGCCACCATGCCACCTCCAAAATTTTCAAAAGGGTCTTCATCCTCCCGAGATGAGCTCCTAAAGGATTGTTGTGAAAGTAGTCAATGAAAGGGAGGACAAGGGATTTTGGCACCACCAGCTGGTATTTGGCACCACCAGCGTAAGGTATAACTCTATATAACATGCCCTGCTGAATATCCCATCTTATCCGATCAATTTGTTCATTCTTCACTTCTACTTTACCCATCAATTCCTTTACCTGCTCGTCTTGGTTTTGAGCTTCTGCTATCTCAGCCAGAGAGGATGGCAACTCAAAGTTCCATGAGAAGGTCCTCTTTGCTACACATGCAGCCACAATTGCTTGATCTTGGATTGACCTGGATAGGGCATCAGGTACCACGTTCATTCTACCTTTCCTATACTGGACTTGGAATTGGAATCGTTGTAGCCTCAGGGTCCATCCGGTGAGTCTGGATGTTGTCTTTGGAGCGTTAAAGGCCCACGTCAATGCTGCATGATCCGTGTAAACTACAAAGGGTACCCCCTCCAGATAGTGGTGCCATTTTTCTACTGCCCAAACAACAGCTAGGCACTCTTTCTCCGAGGTTGAATAGTTTAGTTCGGCTCCCCTTAGACTTCTCGAAGCATAAGCGATAACAAATTCTTCATTATCAATCTTTTGCGTGAGTACTGCTCCAAGTCCGATTGCACTGGCATCAGTTTGTACTTGAAATGAATGAAGAAAATTTGGTTGGGCCAGCACAGGGGCTTGTTGTAGGGCCACTTTCAGACTCTCCACACTCTGCTGACATTCTTTGGTCCAAGCCCAGGAAACATTTTTTCGCTGCAAATGATACAAGGGGGCCGCAAGCTCAGCAAAATGAGAAATGAACTTGTGGTACCATCCTATCAGGCCCACAAACCTCTGCAAGGAAAGAAGATCATGAGGTATAGGATAGTTGGAAATAGCAGCTGTCTTTTCCGGGTCCACTTCCACCCCTTTTCCTGAGACTACATGGCCCAAGAACTTTAGCTCAGTCTTGAGAAAATGGCATTTCTTCAAATTCAAGGTCAAATTGGCCCTTTGAAGTCTACAAAGGACCGCTTCAAGATCCTGAAGATGCTGCTGTTCAGACGGAGAGTATACAATAATATCATCAATGTATACAAAACAGATGCTGCCTCTCAACCCCTCTAATACCCTCTCCATGAGACGCTGGAAAGAAGCTCCTGCATTTTTCAGCCCGAACGGCATTGTCAAAAAATGATATAGGCCAAAGGGGGTGACAAAAGCAGTCTTTTCCTGGCTACTCTTCTCCATCTCCACCTGCCAGTATCCTGATTTCAAATCCAGCGTGCTGAAATATTTTGCTCCATGCATGGATTCTAGAATATCATGGATGAGGGGCATAGGGTAAGCATCTTGAGGCGTTTTAGCATTTAAACGCCTATAATCAACACAGAACCGTAGGCTTTGATCAGGTTTAGGTACCAGTACCACTGGGGATGCCCAAGGAGATTGTGAACGCTCAATGATGCCATCTTGGAGCATCCTTTCAATCTCTTCCCGAATTATATCCTTCTTTAGAGGTGAGACTCGATAGGCTTTGCACCTAACTGGGAGGTCATCTGTGGTTATGATCTGGTGGGTGGTTAGGTTTGTCTTCCCCAACTTGTTGGAACAGACAGAAGGCCATGCATGCAACAGCTGTTGTATTACCTGAGGATAGCTCTGTATCACATCATCCTTCAATGAAGATTCCACAACCGTTACAGCCTCAGGTACTCCAGACTCTAATGGCAGTGCCATAAACACATTGATAACCTGGTCCTCCTGCTGGCTCCATAATTCTTCCCCAAGGGGCTGGCAGAGAAAAGGAAACACAGTCATCCGTCCATTGATACACAGTTCATAACTATGTTCTCCCACATGTAAACGTACTCCTGTTTGACTTAAAAAATCCAGGCCTAATATAAGGGGAAAAGCAAGCTGTTGGTCTGCCATCACGTAAGTGTCAACTGTCCACATCATTCCATGCCACTCGTAGGTCACATGGACTCTGCCTTCTGAGGTTTGGGCCTTCCCATCAGCTAGCACGAAAGTCCTGTTGAAATGTTTCCTCAGTTGCTCACCTGGTTTAGCCAACACTTCCCACAGCTGTCTCTGCATTAAAGTGAATGTGGAGCCAGTGTCCAGGATAGCTTCCACTAGCTTGCCCCGAATTCCCAAAACCGCTCGCAGCAACGGAGGGGTGGTAGCCTGCACTAAAGCTAGATGTTGAGTTGGGCCAGACAGGGGTTTGGAGATATTAACCCTCTGGGGTCGGCCGTCACGCGGCCGTGATCTGCTCACTTTTTTTCTCATCAGTGCAAAAGAGACTCAAATTACTCTGTTGATTTTGATCTTACATGTAAGTGTTATACATCATTCAAAACTGTTAAATGTCTTCTTTTATTTGTGTACACTCATAATAAAAACAAAATGTTGTGTTTTTCGTAAAATAAAGAAAATGAACATGATGCGCGTTCTGCCGTCTCTCTAAATGTAAAGCTCATTCTGAAACGCGACAGAACATGACCTGTAACTCAGCTAATACTTGTCACTGTGACATGAAACATATGTCTTTACAACACTTTGAGTCTCTATTTTTAAATGATGTAAATCATATCAAAAACAAATATTCTCTGTTTAAGTAATTCGTATGAAAGCAAGGACGTACAGTTTCTCCAGCCTGACCTCATTAAAGTTAATGTGACCACGCCCGCGCGCAACAGCTGCTCGCATACTAATGAGCCATGTGGAGGAACGCAAACTGTTAACGACCTCAAAACAGATAATCCGCGACTTCAGTCTTCAGTCCTGCTCTTCACGTGTGCTGTGCTGTTTATCTTGGATTTACATCAGACGAGTTAGAAGAACACAATTTGATTATAAGAAGGATTTATAAGGTAAGACATGTCTTTGTTAGTAGCATGTTAGCAGCATGTTATTGTTGCATAAACTTGTAGCTACTAGTTAAACTGGTGCCAGACTAAAATGTATGTTATGAAATGTGATTGGAGTAAAACATGAAGCCTAATGCTAAATGTATATACATAAAAACATATGTTTGATAATTAAACAGCACGATACAGAAGGCTCGTATGATTGTGAATATTATGTTTAGACTTGTGTTTATTGTGTTTGTGGATATCTGCTCACACGAAGGTATGTATAATTATGTAAGAATATGCGATCGAGCCGGACCAAAAAACTATGAAACGTTATATAATATAACGTTTCATAGTTTGGTCCGGCTCGATCGCATTCAGTAAATGTTTGCACGCGCTGAGTTTGAGTCACGCGCGCTGTGGGTTTGAAAAGCAAAACAAACCAATCATTAGGCTTTATGGTTTTACTCCAGCAATCTCATCTCATAACGTTGTAACGAATGGAAACGTTTTAAGTAACATGATAATCCATATAGTTTTCTCTAATGTAGTGTTACTGAACTTTTTAGTGATTTATAGGCTGCCTAGCTGCTACAGGCTATTGTTATTATTTCATGCAGCCCTACATATGCCTACAACTACAAGGCACAACATATATTGGGAGTTCATATATGTAGTATATGTATGTATTTAGTAAATTTCATAATTTGAACCAGACAAATCTAAAATAGTTTCTCCTAATATCAGCATGTTCACAGCTGTTTTTTTGTTTTCTAAAAAAGGTTTTTACAGGGACCAGCACTGATGAGTCCAGCTGACATTCACGTGAGTCTCTGTACATGAACATGGTGAAAAATCAAACACCTTGGAGATGACAGGTATGTAACCTATATGTTTTAGGAATGGCACAAAGCTGTGTGACTGTCCAAGTCTCTGTCTTTAGATCAGTGTGTTTTACTAATGTGCTTTTTTTGCGAACAATCCGTTCATTGTGTAGCCTATCCCTAAATGCGTGCTGTCTATATGGGCCATAGATACTCGCAAATGTTCAGTTTTAGTTAGCCTATGACACTAATTATCATGCTTACTGCCTTATGCACTGTGAATACAGGTGTAAATGTTTGAAATGTAGCGATGTGTCGATCGCGAACGATCCGTTCATTGAGTGTACATAATAAATGCGTGCGTTCTATATGGGCCATCAACAGATACTCTGTTGTATACATAATGTATGCTAACAGTTATTTTGTTTTGTTTTTAGGAATGTGGCATCATGCTCTCCTTCTCCAGCACCTCGCAGAGGGACACGCAGGTGTCGTTCAGTTCTCAGTGCGATCGAGAATAATACTGAGTAAGTGCATAGACGTAATATTTTACAGATGAAATGTAGCCTAATTGTGTTTACATCGTCATAATGTAAAAGTTCCCATTCTTGTGTGAAATTACAAATGTCTTTTTTAAATCCATGGTAATTAGTGATTGATAATGATAATAATACAGTTTCTTTGATTGTCTTATCAGCATGCTCACACTTTTTCTTTCTTCTTTTTTTATAACAGATGTGACAATGTCCAAGCACCAGTTCCGAAGAGAGCCAAGGCAAACAAGCAGACGAGCAACATGCAGTCCAAGCTGTCATGGAAAACAGAGACCGATGTTGACATGGTTCCACAGACACTGCGATTTCTTCCTGCACGGGAAACTGGACCGCAACTGAGCTCTGTAGACTCGCATTCGCCCATGAGTCTATTCAAACAGTTTTTTAAACCTGCGGTAGTTTTTTTTTAGTATTCTTTGAATAAAAATATTTTTTTTTATAAAAAAAACAAGTTTGGTATTTTTATGTTTGTTTTTTTGAAAGGATGTGTTAAGTGATAGTAATGACTTTAAGTCTTTACATTCTTAGGAAAGAACATAAATTCTATTTTGAATAAATGCTGTTCTTTTTAACTTTTTGTTCACCAGTGAATCATTCTTTGTTCAGGCTGCCTCAAAGCACCTTGATGGCCCATTAGCCATTGGGGGAGTGTCTTTAGTCTTCCCAGGTGTAAATCACATTAATATTCATGGGCATTAACACTCCCACGCATACAGCACTGCTGACCCAAAAAACTGATGTAAGAAATTCAAATCGTTATATTGATGTTTCTGAAAGAGTGGTCAGAATGATTTTCACTTCATTTTGAAGTAAAAATTCTAGCCTACAAGAATAGTAACTCAACAGTATTGTTTTCAACTATTCATTATGTGTTAAATGGCCTTATTGCAGTGACATTTTTTTTTCCAAAACGTACTAACCACGCATATTATTTTTTTTCTATAAAATGCAAACAAGTACATCAATTTTGCTCACATATTATTGTAGCAGAGTTTGTGCTGAATACAGCAAATTTATATGTTGGCAAATGGTATGTTTTAAGTAGCTGAAATAAGCACAAATGTCAGGGCATATCAAAACACCGAAAGAGCCCCAAAACAGCTCAGACCTCAGAGGGTTAACATGACGGGCTGTTGGATTCTTCTTCCCTTTTTCATTAGCTTTCATTTGATTTATTTTGGCCCAATAGTCTCTTTTAGAATTGAGGTCTCTTTCCACTAATGACCCAACCTTGACCAATTGCTCCACTGTATGCACAGCACCCCTTAAGCTTCCTGCCAGAGAAGGGTTAGAGTTATTTAGGATTCTTCTCACCACTTCTTCCTCAGGAAGGTCAGTCTTCCACTTTAAGCATAATGCCCTGTAGTCATAAGCAAAATCTCTAATGCATTGATCAGCACCCTGGATCATAGCTTTAAGTTGTTCCTCTACCTCCGTGAGATAGTCAGTGGGAAGGAATGCTCCCAAAAAGGCTCCTTTAAACTCGTCCCAGTTATGGATCTTATTTCTTTCAGCCAGCCACCAACTCCTGGCAGGTCCAGAGAGAACAGCATTTAGGGTGGCTACAAGTTCAGTGTCTGACAAGTGTCTGAGTGTTAAAAAATTTTAACATCGCTCCACAAACTCCACTACATCACTGGTTTCTCTGGTTTCTCCAAAAATAGGGAATTCTAAATGAATTTGGGGTTTGGGGTAGGAAGCAGTTGGGATAGTTGAATGCATTCTCTCACTGTCTGAAGTGGCAGCCCCAAAGGAAAAACGGGTCATTGGAGTGCTGGTTTTCCTAATACGGTCAATTTCCTTTCGCCACTTTTCATCCCTTCTTTGAAGACAGTCTATAACTCCATTTTCTAGCTTAGCCAAAGATCTTTGCATGAAATGTTCAATGTCATCGAACCGTTGATTCACCACATCTCTGAATACAGCTTCACGGTTCACTGCACTCTCACAGGATGTTCGAAGACCATCTTTCAAGGTTTCCATTTCAGCACGTAATTCTTGGACTGATTGAGAGAGGTCTGATATTACTAAATCTGTTCTTCCAATCTCATTTCTTAACGGATTTACAACAGGCTGAGCCTCATCATCACTCTCTTCAGCTTGGCTGTCAATATACATTTCCCCTAACAGTGAGCTTATCTCTATTACGGATGCTGGATTCCTGTATACATTTCCAGGTGGAGCAGGATTGAAAGGAAGGGACTCTGCTACACCCAGATCATCTACTGGAATTAACTCGGCCTCTGAATTAGAATTACCAGTTTCCATTGTAAGTATAAAACACTGTTTGACCAAAATGGGAAATAACAAATCAGATAACACAGTTAAATCAATTCATTTCATTACCACCATACACATGAGTGTCCCCGTACGGGCCACCATCTGTAACAAACTTGGCTTGCAATTTAAGTAAACCAATAGTCACTTAAGTTCAGGGCACACACAAGGCATGAATGAATAAAAGGAATAACTGTATCAATGCTTGAAATCAGACAAAGAAAGACATAAACAGATTACCCAACAAAGTATATTGATGACACAGCAGTCAAATCAAGAAAAATAACACTTATCCCAGAGTCCTTGATCAAATAGTCCATGTGTGAGAAGAGTTGTCCTGATGTATGAATCCTTAGTCCCTGCACCCCAGAAATGAACCAGAAATGTCCAGAAAAAAACGATAATAATCCTCCGAATGTGATGCACTGGCAAAAATACCCAAAAAAACCCCAAGTCTTCTCTTTCACTTCACTGGGCAATTAATCCATAAATATTCCCCAAGGAGAAGGCTAAAAAAACACCCATATGTTTGGTTCAAAACATGCCTTCTCCACTCTGGCTTGGCCTTTTTCTATCAAAAAAGGCCTTCCTCTTAGGTGCCCCTCTATCAAAATAAAAGTCCATTTTTCCCACTACAGGATGTTTCTGCACCAAACATAAAAGTCCCACATACAACAGACAGAACTTCAACTAGGGCCTGAAACCACTTAAATCATACCTTTACTTATTGTACAATGTATTATCCACCTTCACATAAGAAAAATAAAGTATTACTAAAATAGTGTATTTTTCTTAGCCCTAATATAGAAGTGTCACAACATCATCTTCTCGTTGAACACTGGTGAGAAGGACAACTGGTGGACGTTTGGGAGGACAATTTCAACATTCGATATCAGGTAAATGGCACTTCAAGTGTATAGGCTCAAAAAACGGATCAGCTGTGTGTATAAATTCTTATCTATGTGGTGGCTGTTCCAAGAGCATCCTCACTTGGGCAAAAATGCAGTGGATACCTCAAATGAGGATATTGAAGATATTGAGGAAATCTGGGTATGCATTATCAGTCAGAATGATGCTCTATGCATAGAGCATAGTGGCATAGAAACACTGTTTTTGAGTATTGTGATCCCTATGACTTTCCAAGAGAATCCCAGAGGATCTTCCACTAGATTTAGCAAAGACAGAGAAGCCTGTTCAAGAGAACTTTGAGTCTACAGAGGCAAAATGTCCTTACTGTCCAAGGACGTGTCCTCCTGAACTGAACAATGCTTTTATCAACACAAGCCCAATTTTTACACTTAAGCCTCTTATATAAATTGTACATACAGTATATAAAAAGTGAAATGCCAATAAATGTGTGTTGTGTTTTCATGTAGGTATTTCAGTCTATGGATTGAAAATGCCCAGTTTGCAAAATTTATTTCGTTTTCAGGATTACAATTCGGGAACAACATGGTCTTTCTTTCCAAACCCTTATGTTCTCTACTGACAACCGGTCTATTGGTGAGTACGTACAATTGGATTGTTACAACTGTGGGACATGTTTGTACTAAATTAAAAACAATAAATAAAAATGTTTAAAACATATTTTTTTTAGTTCTCTGCAAAATCATTGCTGTTGGACGGATGTTGCGCACAATTGATTGTGTGATGGTAAGCATAATATACTGTATACATTAACAAGTGCTCTGTGAATTAATTTTTTTTTTTATATATATGTATATATTTTGCAACATTATTACATTATTAACTCTTACTCATTTCATTCTGGCAATCCATTTCAAAGCACATTGTCATACTCAGGCTTTGCTCCCTGGATGGGGAAACATACACAAGCCAGTGATACCCTACTGAAAACTGGAGTTTCAAAGGCCTATCCTACAGTGACAGGCCCAGGAGCAGTCGTGTTGCAAAGGACATCGAAGAGGACCATATTTTACAAGTTCTCGATTTAAAATCGGTAAAGTGCAATGTACATGATTTTCTTACCTTTACATTGACATGCAACACAAATTTTGCATTCCTAAACATTTATTAATGTTAATTATCATTTGATCAGCCAAAAAAAGATGTCCTCAGAGTGTCTGCCAGTGGATCAATCGCTGACATGATGAACAGGCTTGAGGAGCTTCTCCTTTATAAGCATGTTCATCCCAAAAATGTTTGTGAAACTCAAAAAAGCTGGAGGTAAGATGGGTTTTGTTACTCTATAGCATGTATAAAATTTATAGTAGGGAACAATATATTAGAAATTTTCTTTTGTAATACAATATATTTTTGGTTAAACTCGCCTACTCTGTTCCATAAATTAAGGTTAACGTTTCATATTTGTTGCAGTACAGGTGTTACATATGGGATGCACCCATAGAGTGGTGTATGCTTCACCTTTATGGTGGCAGGAGTCTGCTCAGTACATAATGAGTTTCAAAAACCCTCCCAACTGTGTACAGTATGACATTGCTGGACGTGTTGCCAGACATGATGGGAGGGCGTGTGAGCCAACAGAGGCAAACATATCATTGGCATCTACTGGGAAATTGAGGGTAGATCCTGACTGGGTCAATAACATCAAGATGAAAATAAGACTGAACCCAGAACCCTCAACAATGGACAATTTTTCACAACCACATCCAGAAACTGGAGCATCAGACCGCTTCTCCTTTTATGATAGGTTCCACCAAAAGAACCAAAAAACGACCAGAGGAGAAACTGCGGAGTCTGAAAGTAATCCCTGAACTGGCTTCTCTAATGGCGCTTTTCCACTGCATGGTACGGCTCGGTTCGGCTCGACTCGGCGCGGGACGGTTCGGCTCGCTTCGTTTTTCCACTTCGCTTTAGCTCGGTTGCTTTTCCACTGCAGTTCAAAGTGGGTGGGACTGATCGTTACACTGTTTGTAGGTCCGGTGATAGCCGTGTGCGGCTAAGAGCTGAGCTACTTCTTGGAACACCTTTTCATTCCGTTTTGCCCCCACTCCTCGGCAACCAACGAGAGGAACGTCTGCACCTCGACCACGATTCAGCCATTTATTTTTTAAAGTTTTGATCTCTTTTTTTTCAAGAAAGTAAAAAACAGGTGCTACCGCGTTGGCTGTTGTCTACTGGTTATTTAAATCTAGCGGGTTTAGTGTCTCGTGTCGCAAATCCAATGACGCTGGTAGTGACGATTCTGTCTGTCTGACCAATCAGTGATCACATTTTCACGTCACATTTTAGTACCGGTACGGTACGCTTGGAACCTCAACAGACCAGGGGCCTCATTTATAAAACTTTGCGTAGGATTTGCGTCAGAAGTGGCGTACGGATGAAACATAGGACGTGCGTACGCACAGAAATATTCGGATTTATTAAACCGTGCGCACGCAATTCTAAATGTAGCGCAGCTTTTGCGGCTTCATGTCACGCCCATAGTTGTCCATAAATAGCCCGTGAAACGCCCATAGTTGCCCATAAATAGCCAGTGAAACGCCCATAGTTGCCCATAAATAGTCAGTGAAATGCCCACAATTTAATATTCATCGATTGCGAAATCATGGCAAATACAGAGAGGAAAAACCAAGAAACGTAACTTCACTCAATGTCAAGTAGAAATTATCATTGGTGACGTGGAAAAGAGGAGTAAAATGTTGTTTGGAGGGCACAGTGTGGGCATTACTAATGCCAAAAAGGCACTTGAGTGGCAAAAGTTTGCAGACGCCGTTAATGCTGCAGACTCACAACCTCGGACTGTGGCCGAAATAAAACAGAAATGGTCGGACATCAAAGTCGATGCAAAAAAGCGTCTAGCGCTCCATTACGTATTGTGATGGCATCATGGCATTTTATTACCATCCATTTGATTGCATCTGACAAGCTACAGATGTGTTATGAGGATGAATTGCATGACATGCCAATATTATTGCAGAACATATTTCACTTTTCTTTTTGCAAATATTAATTTGCATTTCTGTTGTAATCTTCGTTTGATTTTGTTTGTTTTACACTGCAGATCGATCAAACGGGTGTTCGTGTAGTAGGCTGTTAATTGTAGGCTAATACTTGCTTTGTGAAGTCTTCATTTTATTTATGAGAGACAGTGCGCCATTTCTTTAACACAACGGTCTACACTTTCACGTGTTTCTTCCATCTGCCGACGGTGTCGCCATTTCTCATTTCACCCGTTTTTGTGCGTACGCCTGGGTCAGAGCTTGCGTGAAGGACCGCACATTTTCCCGTCAAGTTTGCTTTTTATAAATACCAATTATTGCGTAGAGAGAGGCGTACGCCTTCTTTTGTGCGTACGCAACATTTATAAATGAGGCCCCAGGTACCATTTAAAGCGAGCCGAAGCGAGCCGTACCGTACCGTACCATGCAGTGGAAACGCACCACAAGTGAGCCGTACCAAACCGAACTGTACCGTACCATGCAGTGGAAAAGCGCCAAAATGTGCCGTACTGAACCGAACCAGACCATGCAGTGGAAAAGCGCCATAATCAACACAGAAGCTGAACAACTGAATAGGGATCTGTCCTTAAGCCGGTATTCATTGTGCCAGATAAGAGATAACCACTACATGTTTTCACTATGCCTGTACTTCTGTCTACATAATGCCAGGAAAAACTGCATTTTTGAAAGGAATGCAGAAACGTACAGATGGAAATATACACCTAGGACGACAGGGCAAACTGATGTGCAGTAAAGATGTAAAATTTGAAGTAATGTGTTATGTTACACATGTTAAGTTTTTATGATAGCTGATCTGTAATATTTATGTATTCATACTGTAAATAATTGCAGAAACAAACAATGCATTGGCTAACTGATAATGTATGTATGAAATGCTGTAAAGCATTATAAAATGTGTCTTATCCATACATTTAATATGTAAATATGTGGCATCACCCTACGTATGTTTATCTATAATAATAAAAAAATATATTTTCTTTTGGTTTAAATGCTGTGAAATGCCACATTGCTCAAATTATGGAAGAGACTAAGGATGTAATTTATTCACACATGACCTCTGACTTACCTGTGACAGTTATAGTTTGTTATATAAAGACTAAAACCTGTGATTTGTATCTATATAACATTCCAGAAATGGCTTGAAGAATGGTACAATCCGATCTAACAGGATTTTATTTAAACTTCCCACATTTTCTCCAAAGCTCAAGATGAAACTTAGTGAAATGCTTTTTTCTTTGTCTTTTTTTTGACAAAGAACAGGTACAATTTTATATTGTTTGCCTTGTTTAGTAATTTATGTAGTTAAAATAAGTTTGTTTTTTATTCATAAGTACCATAAGAATTGTTGTACCATAAGAATACAAGACTTTATACAGATGCATAAGAAAATATATGTCGGAGATATTTGAACATCTCACATTTCATTGTTCCGGATACTGTCAATGTAGATTTTATTAGAATTACAATTTTAACAATTGTTGGGCTACAGACAGAGGATAACTGAAAGATTATACACAGTAACACAACTGCCCAGAGACTCCCTGGAAAACACAACCCACATTCTTGTAGTTTTGACCCCTAATGTACATATACAGACACTTTGATACAGTACATGGACAATAGCATTAAATGCACTGTAGATGTACATTCGTAACTGTATCTTCTTGTCTTTTAAAGCTAACACTGTTAATTCTACAAAAGACTGAGGGCTTTCACAGGTTCCAGGCAGAAATATATATATATTGCGTCAGTCGGTCCAAGACTAATTTTTGACCTTTATGCAACATGCAATCTAGGTCTGCTATTTGGACATCTAACTATGACCCCACCTGGACGTCAATATAATGTTCAATATTTGAACGCCGGAATAGGTAATTTTCTGGATGTTATGTGGACGTCTAAGACAGGTGCAGGAAATTGACAAGATCTAGGTTTGCAAAGTTACCTGCAAATGAGGTATTTTTTACGTCATGTTTGGAAGTCAGATTTTGGTTCCCTGAAGGTGCAGACTGTGACGCCATGTGGACGTCTAATACACGTGCAGGAAATTGACATGAACAATGAATGTAGGGAAATGTTTGATTGACTGAGGCATTAATCATTGACATGCTTAGCTTCGTGAATGCATTGTATTTATGAAAAATATATTAACATTGTTTTTCAACGTGATTCATTAGTTCTCCTAGGTCTAAAGCAGAAGTAGTTTGCACGTTGTGATGACGTCCAGAATTGGTCCGCATATATATATATATATATATATATGTATATATATATATATATATATATATATATATATATGAAACAGGAAGTCCCGCCTGCAGGAAACACCACAGGAAAAGTGAATGGCAGCAACTTCAAGCAAGAGATAGGCCTAAATCTGAAAAATCCTTGTTTTCAAGGTAGGTTCGGTCAACTTAGTGAAGTTTGTTAAATTATGCATTACTAATTTTAGCTGTTTTAGCGTTATTGTCTTAAACTAGCCTACCTAACCTGTTGTGTGGGGAGGGAGTGCATCTCCACCAGCTAGCGTTAGCTAAACATTGGCCATAGTTCCTACTTTTGAAAACAACTTTCACACAGCACCGAAGCTTAACAAGTAGCAGCTAACATCATTCCGCTACATGTTTTGTACATTTGCTGGGGTTTTATTTTGGCTGTCGTTGGTTGCCCAATGATCTGGCTGTGATTGCCCTTTAAAGATCCCACATTCCAAGGCCACTATGGCTTGGTTCTCTGTATGGCAATACTTTAATATAACAGTAGGCTTTATTAGTCAATATTTTTAATCAGGTTAAACAAAGATTGGATAACGGTTTTAAATTAATATTTTTAATTGAAGGCCCGTCCACTATTGGTCTGGCTTATCCAAAACTGGAATCTCAGTTTTGGAGTTTTTGAAGGGGACCGTTGGTCCACTGACTCTGAACATGATGAAGCTGATGTGACCAGTAGCTTAAAGGATGACCTCAGACAGTGGGCCTTAGACAACAACTTGACTTCCAGTTATAATAATACCTCCATGGCATAAACCCCCCTGACTGACATGACTGTGTGTATTCAGAATATTATTTGTGTATGTGTTTGTGGCCACAGAACATACTTTCTCCTATTGATTTCTAAATGTAAATTATTTTCCTTTAAACTCTTCTCTAATGCCATAATGGCATCTTTTAATATGAAGGGAAGGGGGCAAAAAGGCAAGAGGCCTTTCGGAAACACAAAAATATACAGAGCACTACAAGGTAAGGCCAGATAAAAAAAGAATGAGGGACTTGATGTATGACTGCAGAGTGCCTTTGTATGATATTAAACGTTGCGCTTTTCTAAGCGTGTAAAATGGATAATGGATACAATATAGTTATCCATTTTACACGCTTAGAAAAGCGCAACGTTTTATTTTGTGTCACCGTCCTTGGTCGAGTTACACTACTCTAGTAACTGTATTTAAATAGGGAAAGTGTGGAGGTGTTTGGTCGCTTCTCTTCTTCTAGAGGCCCTTCAGGGCACAAAATAGGAACCTTTTCCTACGTTCCCATCTCTGAAGTTTAAAATAAATACTGTTCCCATGAAGATGTCTGGAATCAAATACAGTCTGAAAATAAGGTCCAAGATGAACTGTTTTTGATGGACTATAAGGATGGACTTTATTTTAAGGAACGTTTGTTTTTAGAGAACATCCAGATGCTTTAATACTTCATGTATGAAGATGAATTGGAAATAGTTAACCCTTTAGGTTCTAAGAGAACGAAGTACAAGTTGTGTGCATTTTACTACACGGTTGGAAATGTAGGTGGAATGTATCGATCTCATCTTAAGCATATTTAAGCATATATTGGCTCTGCTGGGTCGTTATTCACATTTGAAAGAGTTTGGTATGGACGTCATATTAAAACCATTGATAAATGACCTAGAACGGCTTTCAACTGAAGGCTTCACTGTAAGTGTCTGTGGAACAGAACACAAAGTTTATGCTGCTTTAGCAACGGTTTCTGCTGACAATCTGTCACCGCATATGATTGGTGGCTTTCGCATTTGTTTTAACTCCGTCCGAATCTGTCGTTATTGTATGGGAACACATTCAGAAATTAATCAAAAATTCCATGAAGATAGTTTTGTTCTGAGAACGACTGAAGTCCACGAATATCATCTCCAGTGTGTCCAGCATAACAAAGAAAATGTTGCTTTGTATGGTGTATGTAGAACTTGTTCATTTGATGTGCTAGGTTATTTTGATGTGACCAAGTCTTTGCCCCCAGACATCATGCATGATCTGTTGGAAAGAGTTTTTCCACTGACATTAAAGCTTGTTAATTGCGAAGCTCATAAACAACAGCATATAACTATAACTGAGCTAAATGAAGAGCTTCAGAAATTCTCTTTTGGTCAGAATGACAAGGCCAATAAGCCTGTTCTGTTGTCTGAACGACTTATTCAAACTTCAGGGATCATAGGAACAGCTACTCAGAAATCGTGTCTTTTTAGATTGTTCCGTCGTGTTCCTCCTGGCAGCAGATATTGGCACGTGTTCTTATTATGTAAAGAGATTGCAGATATTGTCATGGCAGCTAAATTGAAGAAAGATGAACTAGCAAATCAACAAATACTTGTACATGAATTCCTTTCAGAGATGACAGAAGTATTTGGAAATGTTTTAACACCTAAATGTCACTATCTTATACATTATCCCAGATTAATGTTAATGTATGGTCCTCTTCGCTCTCACTGGTGTATGAGATTCGAAGGAAAACATCAGTATTTGAAGAATCTGACTTCTAATTGTCTAAGTTTTGTGAATATAACAATGACGTTGAGCAATCGTCACCAGTTCAAACAATGCTGGGAACATTCGTCAGTCAATATCTTGGGTGTTTCTGAAAAGGTGTCTGGTAAAAGTATCTGCAGACCATAATTGTCTCTATCCAATGATCTCCAGACTGCTCTAAGAGAAAGTGGTAACTTCAGGGAGGTAGAATTTGATGGTAAAATAATGCAATGTGTCTCAACTATTTTACAGCCAATATCAAGTAGGCTGTTAGTTATGTGTTGACATTAGACCTTATATATGTAGAAAAAATGTCTGTGTTAAGGCAGATCAAGTACATTCTTAAAGGAACACTCCGACTTTTTGGGACTATTTTCACCGTATCCCCCAGAGTTAAATAAGTCCATACGCTTTTCATCTCCGTGCGTGCTGTAACTCTGTCTGACGCACCCACCGCTAGCCTAGCACCCACCGCTTACATCCAGCACAAAGACTGGATGTAAATGGCTACAGCTAGCATACTAATCCCAATAAGTGACAAAATAACGCAAACATTTTCCTATTTACATGTTGTGATTTGTGTAGTCACAGAGTGTTAAATCACAAGGTCATCTGAGACACAGACAACTTTTAACCATATAAATACTGGGAACTATATTCTCAGAAGGCACTCAACATCAGCTTTCCTGCTCTTTAAAACAGCATTACGTAAAGAAGAAATGTTTTCGCGGGACTGGTCGGCATTGCGTTGCGTACTGTACGTGCTGACGAAATTTGACGTACATGACGTGAGTGGTTTTCAAGGAAATCTCAATGCTTCATCCGTCCCCCGTTTCAATCGTCCCGGCTCTCCCCTACTCTCACTTTGTCTCCCAGCTATATTTCTGGAAACTGTTTTGTGTTTTTGTCATAATAAAATTTCAGCTTTGACTGTCACTGTTTGAGTTTTTCTTGAAATGTTTCACTTCCTTTTGGAGTCAACAATATGTAGGAAGTTTGGTTTTCAACCTTTTCCCCATTAGAAGTTGTGTGGGTTACACTCCAGTGCCAGCTTGTGGAGTATTGCAGTATTCCAGCAACACAATATACTGATACATTTCCACTTTGTGACTTCGAGAGCATAATGTTTAAAACCATGCTATCTGCTTGTCCATTAGACTCTGAGCTTGACCCAGACTAGATGTCTTGAGCTCGAACTCCCTGTTTTCAGCAAAACACTTGAATTCTCGACTGGCATATTGTGGACCATTATTTTAAAGTGTTATAAAGTCAGAATTGCGAGAAATAAACGGACTTTATAACACGCAATTACAATTAATCATAATTGAGGGGTGTGTAGGTTTTGTAGTGTTGAAGAAACTATGGAACATTTTGTTCTGAAGATTTTTGAGGTATTTTTAAGCTGCTTGGTTTCAGGGTTTTGGTGAGGAGTTTTCCCACAAAGTTTGATGGTGAGTTGATGTTGAGTTTTTCAGAAATTTGGGGTATAAATGAGGTTATGTGTTATTGATAAATGGAGCTTTATTTTTTACTTTTTAATTTTAAATACATTTTTAATTGTTGAGGTAAAATGATACAGGTAACAATAGTGTTGTAATTACTGGATTGAATGTACCGGTAATTATAAAGATCACTCTCTCTCACACACACACACACACACACACACACACACACACACACACACACACACCTGTCTGAAGGCGCTACAGAATGACAAGACCTTCCTGACTAAAAAGTTTCTTGTTTTGCAGATAATTTGCTGATATATTTTTGGTTGTGTATCATAATGGATTGGTCTGTATCTTGGTCCATGTGCACATCAGGACAGTTTGAGGAACAACCTGCCAAATTGCACCAGCAGGGTTTCATAAATGATATGGGCTGCATTTTTTCAAAAGCATCGTGACCGACCATTGGTGCCAACGATTCTACTATAGGCTTACAAATCACAATGTTTTTGAGAAACACAGCCCAGCAATTATTTCAAACATAAATTACAGAAGAAGGATGTACTACCGCTACTACTACCACTATAATTTTATCCACTAGAGGGTGTCACATAATTAAAAATTCTCCAAAAATAATGAGCTGCCTTTTTGTTACCTGTAACATGTAACCTGTAACAAGAAAAAATAATATTTATTTATTTATTATTTAAAATTGTACTTGTTTTATTGTTGTATGTAATTTCTTACTTTCATATAACTTTTTTCCAGAAGGTGAGATGCTTGGTGTGTGACAAAGAGCTTGTGTATGGAAACAGCACATCATCCATGCGAAGGCATTTCAGAGCTTTACATGAGACTACACCAGAACAATACAAGCACACAAAGCAGGAATGTTGCTTCATGATGTTTATTCATAATTGTGAATGCATTTTCATGATTTCAATTAATATATAACTTCTTTCATTATAGTATCTCGCAAGAAAATGGTTGATGAGGCACTGGTGGTCAACATGGTCATAAAAGACTCACAGCCATTTACAGTGGTTGAGGATGAGGGTTTCAGGGGCTCATCCATGCCAGAGGTTGATTTTGATGTATAACATATATAATATATCTTTATCTATAATAATATAATTTTACTATAAATGTTTTCGGAACTCAAAAAGGCTTTAAAGAAAATGGTGGCTTCAAAATATGAAGAAAAAAAGAGGAAGGCCAAGGCCAACATGGAAAAAGCAACTGCTGTCTCTAACATCTGATATGATATGTGGACTTCTATCAACATGGATGCATATCTTGCAATAACCTGCCATTACATTGATGACCGTTATAAGCTGAATACGGTGTTGTTGGATGTTGAGAAGTTCCCAAACAGACACACAGTGAAAAATATGGCCCTGGTGAAAAAGAGCATCATGATGGAGTGGACAAATTAAGGATAAAGTGAAGTGTCTCTGTCACAGATGCGGCAGCAAACATGATCGCTTGCGAGTGAGACATTCTGCAAGTGAGACATTCAGTTTGCATTGCACATGTACTTAACACCATGCTGAAAAAGTATATCTAAGTAACTGTAATATTTGCTCCTTATGTGCTGACTTGCCAGATGTCCTTTCCCACTTTCTTCCCATTAGCTTTTTAGTTCCAATATATTGAAGTCTATCTCAGTTTTTGGAAATAATCAAATAGGGATATTACTAATAGGTGTAGGGGAGTTAAACCAGGTATTACATACTCTATATTCCTCTGATGTAGTCTTTGTTACACAGCCAAAGCCATTACTTAAAAGAACTATACTCCCAACATTCCTGAATAATGCTCTTTGCATGGTTTTCATACCCACATCCATGTATGTAAGCATGAGTTTATCTCTTCTCAGGTCTGAGGGCACTTCTCCTAACTCAAGCTGGATTACTTTAATCGGTGTTGATCTCATTACACCAGCACAAATCCTCAATGCTTTGTTACTCTATTCAACTTCAATAAATGTGTTTTAGCTGTTTCTCCATATACATAACATCCATAATCTATTGTTGACCTCATTAGAGCCCTGCAAAATACATTAATGATTGTTTCAAGCAGAGAAGCTATGCGACAGAGTCACTTAAGTACACACGGCAGAGCGAGACACATGTGAACCTAATAACATTAATTACAAGCTGATTAAGCTGGGCATGAGGGCACCATGAGGACTTCTAGAGGCCAAAACACAACATGACAAGCAAAATACTGACACTTTACAATTTTTGTAAATACGTTCTCCACAACCTTGCCGAGCTCAACCAAATGGTTGAAGTGTCGTTTTTCTTGGCTGAGTGTAACACTGTTCAGGAAGGCTTTAATCAGCCAATTTGTCAAGGGATAGGCTGGGTCACCGATTACATAGAATAATCTCCAAGCCATTACTGTGCACTGAGTGCTAAAGCAAAAAAAAATTTTATATTAGTAAAGTTATATATTAGTATTTAATGGATGGTCCTGCAATGTTCAAATATGTTGTTTGACTATTAATTTACAGTGTAGATGGACAAAAAATGACATTTATAGGCTATGCAACATGAATATGATTAAATATGAATAATTCTAGGAAATAATTAAGACAGATAATGTGTTCCATTCTAGCCTCCCTTCCCAAACTTTCACAGACTATTTTCCTTGCACTTCTCTCACCAATTATGCATAAAGTTAACTAACCTGCCAATGCTCAGACTATAGACTATAAAGACTATTTTATAAATATCAGAATTTGTCAATACCCCAGCATCATGAGTCCTTCCAGGCCACCCAACGTAAACATCTGTGAAACTATAAACAAAATGCAACAAATTAAAATTGGTAAAAAATTTATTAACTAAAGAAAAGAAGCTGTTGTAGCCGTTTGTTGAGCTGGTTTGAGTTCATTAGCCAAGGTCATAAAAGTATCTTGAGTCATCCTAAAATGCTTAATCCAGTTAGTGTCACTGTAATTGTGTATCGTTACTTTCCAAAAAACACATCCTTGAAACGACATTTCACTCACACAACGTCTGGTGACATCTGCTGTCTCGCCCGGAAAGCTAATGCTAGTAGTGACTTTCTGACTCTTTGAAACAAATGTCTGCCTCTTAATTTTGCGGAGATGTACCCTGTAATGCAGTTCGTTGTTATGGGAAGAAGGAGGCGGGAACCGGAGAACATTTAAAGACTTTAATAATAGAATAAACAGCCCCTGACGGACGACTGCTGTCACATATAATAAAACAAACACAACAGGCCAAGTCCAGGCCTGTCCTCTCTTGATCTTCACTGTCGTCGCTCCTCATTTATGCTTCCGCTCCTCCGTGAGAGATACGAGACTGGTGCGTCGCGCAGGTTTCGCTCATTATCAATCACGCACCGGCCTCGAGCTGTTCTCTCACGGCCCTCGACCTTGTCCTACTCGCCAGGTACACCCGAGACTGCGTCTACTCCCCCTCCCCCCTCTCCAGGGGGACCGTTCATGGTGGCAGCGGCACCTGGGGGTATGGACAGACGAGGCGAGAGAAAAGGAGATGGAAGCATGAAGAGCGACAGATACGAGAAAGGGGAGAAAGGAAGAAAAAAAAAATCTTGGTCCGGTTCCCACAACCACTGCCATCTGGTCCTCGACCAGCTGGGCGATCTTCTCCTACTCTTCAGATTTGGTGTATGTGCCGCATTTGCTGTGTAAATATGGCTTTGAACTGCTGATCATGCTAAAAAATAGTGTTTTCACCATAGTTTGGATATAGTTATTATTAATATCCGCTGCAGAGCTGATAGTTTCGGTCCAGTTCATGTAAACACTGGACGAATCATTTGCTCGGCTGTGAAAGTACTGATTCTATTAAAATTTCCAATAAATTAATTTATAATTCCCTTTGAGCTAAATTTACCTGTTTTCCAACACCAAGGTTACCATAGTCAGCTGGATTGTGTCAGTATCAGAACAAGTAATGAAATTCATGAATGAGACAATAAAAGACAAACATACTTGATGTTAAAAAGAGTTATTAAAGTAACACCAAGTAAATTTTCCTCTTCGGTCGCCCTACTGGTTGGAAACGAAATTGTCCATTGCCGCTGTCGTAAATAATTTAGCCTACCGTCGCACGCACGCTCGCTGTTTACCCAGCACCGGCTTTAGAATGAACGATGTCCACAGACAAGGTAGAGTATGTTACATGATTTCATGAAAGGATGATGTATTGCGACATCAGAAACGAAGAAAAACGAAATAATGACTATTGTAGCGCTTGACGTAAAGCAGTCGAATTCTGTAGTTCTTTTTGTGGTCGGGTTCCTACCCGAACCCCGAAGTTACATAGTGCCAGTAAAAGCGATACAGACCCCGTCAGGCTATGGCAGACGAGTCATTTAACTTATTTTAAGTCGATGTACCATCACAAGGGTCTTGGAAATATATTATGAAGGTTGAAAAACTACATAGTGTTACCTTTAGTTGTGAAAAAGAACTCTGTGCTATGTCTGCTAGGGTTAAGAGGTAATAAAATAGTGCAAAAATGGGCCATGCCACCACTCTCCGGAACGATGAGACAAGTGGAGCTCGAAACAGCCAACCCGTTTTTGAACAGGTACTTCACCTCATAACTTCACAACTTGGCATACCAATCTTGCAAATGGAGCTTGAGGTTCATGTTACATTTTTATTGGCTAGTCAGTAGACGTATTTCATAGCAGCAAACTGTAAGATGATCATGCTAAATTTATGATACTGTCAGAAAATTTTCGCAGACAATCTTTGGTGGTAAGACCATGACAACGGCCGTCTTTGAACCTCTCTCACTGTATGACGTAGGGCCACCATTTAGGAGCAACAAAAATCACAACGATTGGTCATCTTTCATCTGGGACAGCCCAAAATCGTACAATGTGTACCGGCATTACAGTGGCAAAATTACCACCTAGCAACAACTCAAGACACCCTAGCAACTGTAAGACCCAGCTGATAAAAAATATAGTATTAGTTATTACCTCCTTTCTTAAAATTACTAGGACATTGAGTGTGTGATTTAATAGATAATATTGTCAGAGGCAAAAAAAAAAAATTTTTAACTGACTGAATATGGATTTCAAATGCAAGTTACAGTTTGCCATTTTTGTGGGTCCCGTAAAAAAACACTTCTTCATTCCTTTAAAAAAGACATTTGAAGGTTGGAGTAAATGGGATTTTGGTGTGCCACTGGAAAAAAAAAATACTGTTAGCACTATTTTTGCAATGCTAATGAGCATTCCCAAACTGAATGGATGTAAAAAACAAAAAAAACAAAAAAAACAAAGCTGAAACTATCTGAGCTATTTTAACCCACTGTTATTGAGCTTGCAGCTACTGCAGATCAAAGTATTTGCTCTGCCCACCACTCTCTCTCTCTCTTGCAAATTCCTCTTTTCTCTGTGCTCCAATTTCAAGAGTGGAATTCCCACATCCTTAAATAGTGCATGTGTTTGCACATCTGTCTCTGGAAGACTCTGTTTGGAGTGTCTAGTTCAGGAAGAGGATGAACATCTAAACCAATTACTTTAAAAATAAGTGGAGCATGATTGTGATTCTGCCAAGAGTCAGTCAAGCATATACAATTATAGCAGACTAAAAATGTATGGTTGTGTTCCAAAGCAGTTCCTGGAGTCTCACACTCCCATTTCTGGTCTTGGAGTCTCTGCTAATGAGCTACTGTCCTGACCAATGGTTTGAGAACCACTATTAAATCATTTTATATGATGTTTCTCTGTTGTTTTTTTCTCAGATAATAAATAGAATACTATATGGTCCCTTTGTGTAGGTATAATGAATATAAATATTAATCAAACCCTTTTTCAATCAAAATATTAATGGGCAATCTCGAGAGCAGGGGGTGGGGGTCTGTGAGGTTGTGTGTGATGAGTATATATAAAGAATTTTGCTTTTAAATTAGTGGAAGTTCTGACGGACAATTTGAGGGTTGTCTCTTTTGACTCAGGTCAGTGTGCAACCATCCAGAAGACCCCATGTTTGTTCATATTATTATTGGTGGGCCGTCAGGGCCAGCAAGGCTTTCTCTGCTGGCCTAAACACTATCAGAATCACTGACTTGCACTTAAATATAATCTTTCCATGAATGAGTACTAAATTATTCCCAATAGTTCATTCTCTTAATGTCATAACTTCTCTCTTAGTTGCGCTGCTTCCAGTAGTGTATGTTTATTTTAGCGCTTTTATCCAATCATATTTCATATCGTGAAATATGAAATATTTACATATCGTGTTTGGAGCTCCGTCGAATTGATTCATTAATCCTTGATTTTCTTCTTTACCACTCAATTATAAACAGGCACTTTCTATTTTTATATCGTGTGAACTTATCCTCGATAATATTCCTTGTAAAAAACAATCGGATTGCTTTGATATCGCTACTTAGATCCAACTTTCCGAATCTCGGCTACTAGCCTTTAGCCCGCTAGCATTTCACGCGTGGCCTCGCACCTATCGAGCGTCGTCTCATCTTACACCCGTTTCTCTGAAAGTTTCTCTGAAAGTACAGACACACGTTGATTGTGCTTAGAGCCTGCATCAACGGGGCATAAGCACATGCGCGTGCGGTCTGTGTTTGTGTTTGGAGCTCCGTCGAATTGATTCATTAATCCTTGATTTTCTTCTTTACCACTCAATTGTAAACAGGCACTTTCTATTTTTATATCATGTGAACTTATCCTCGATACTATTCCTTATAAAAAAAAAACAATCGGATTGCTTTACTGTTTACTGTTACTACTAATTTACTGTTCATCTGTTATAATGGCGAACATATCGGATGTGTGTCTAAAGTTACCTCTGAGCGCAGGTGAGGACACATTCGAGCTGATTTCAGTACGATTGGAGCTGGAGTCGGTGGAGAAGCAGATTCGTGTTCTGCTGGAGAAGCAAGCCGAGCTGCGAGATCGGCGATCAGCGCTTGAAACATCACGCGCCGATGCTCACAAGTCAGTGGTTAGTAACTTTGTGACTTTGACTCCGACTTCGTCTACTCCGTGCGTTTCTCTGCCCAGGAGGACGCGATCATCTCTGCCTTCAATCACTCCTGCACCCTGGGTCATGACACGAGCCAGGACCAGAGCAAGAACCTCTCCGCCCCTCCCGGTCTTCGAGATCTCCACCCGGAACCGCTTCTCCCCTCTTCGCGAGTCGGAACGCGACGACGCCGTGATCATCGGCACTTCCATGGTCCGCCATGTCCGTGCTACCTCGGGTAAAGGTAAGGTGCGCACTCACTGCTTTCCTGGTGCTCGTGTTCTTGATGTCGCTGCGCAGGTTCCCGAGATCCTGAACGGTGACGAGCGCGTCGGAGCTGTCGTGCTGCATGCGGGAAGGAACGACATCAGGCTGCGGCAGACGGAGGTTCTGAAGAAGGACTACAGGAGCCTGATTGAGACGGTACGCAGCACATCGCCTAGAGCAACGATCGTCGTGTCTGGACCGCTTCCCACTTACCGACTTGGACAAGAAAGGTTCAGTAGATTATTTGCTTTAAATGAATGGTTAATGTCATGGTGTAATGAACAGAAACTGCTCTTTGTAAATAATTGGAATCTGTTTTGGGAGCGACCTAGGCTCTTCCGTCCTGATGGTCTGCACCCCAGCAGAGTCGGAGCGGCTGTTCTGTCGGACAACATCTCCAAGACGCTACACACCATCTGACTAGTAAGTCAAAGTCCAAATCATAGTCTTTGCTGTCCCAACTTAATTGATATAAGTACCAATGTAGAACATTATATAGAAACTGTGTCTATTCCTCGCTTAGTGAAGCCAAACAACAAATCTACTGTAAGATCTAGCAAGAATATTATTGTAATTAAACCAGAAAATCTAAATATCAGTGAACAAAAACAATTTCTAAAGCTAGGTCTTCTAAACATTAGATCGCTCACACCTAAGGCGGTTATTGTAAATGAAATGGTCACAGATAATAATTTCGATGTTCTGTGCCGTACTGAAACCTGGCTTAAACCAAATGATTATTTCGGTCTAAATGAGTCTACTCCACCAGGATACTGTTATAAGCATGAGCCCCGTCTGATCGGTCGTGGCGGCGGTGTTGCAACAATCTATAGAGATATTCTTAATGTTACTCAGAAAACTTGTCATAGGTTTAATTCGTTTGAAGTACTTGTGCTAAATGTTACGCTCTTAGATGTAAGAAAGAAATCCTTATTATCTCTAGCCGTGGCTACCGTATATAGACCTCCAGGGCCATATGCTGATTTCCTAAAAGATTTTGCAGACTTTCTCTCAGACCTATTGGTCAATGTCGATAAAGCAATAATTATTGGCGACTTTAACATACACGTAGATAATACAAATGATGCGTTAGGGGCTGCGTTTACAGATCTATTAAATTCTTTTGGGGTGAAGCAAAACGTCAGTGGTCCCACTCATCGTCTAAATCATACACTAGATTTAATTATATCATATGGAACCGATCCAACCTATATATATATTATACCGCAAAGTGACGATCTCACTGATCATTACATGGTAACTTGCATAATACTCACTGCTGAAATTTGTCATGTTGCACCACGTTAGAGACCAGGCAGAACAATCCTTCCAACCACTATAGATAGATTCTCAAATAGCTTGCCTGATCTATCTCAGCTGCTCAGTAAACCCAAACAAACAGATGAACTAGAGGAAATGACTAGCAGTATGAGCAACATTTTCTCTAGTACACTAGATATTGTTGCACCAATTAGATTAAAAAAGGTTAAAGAGAAAACTAAAACACCATGGTACAACAGTGCTATGCATGCTATCAAGAGAGAAACTCGTAACTTAGAGCGTAAATGGAAACGAACTAATTTAGAGGTCTTTAGAATCGCGTGGAAAGACAGTATGTCACGTTATAAAAGGGCTCTAAAATCAGCCAGGGCTGAGCATATCCGCAAACTAATTGAAAATAACCAAAATAATCCAAGGTTTTTATTTAACACCGTGGCTAGACTAACAAATATTCAGACATCTCCAGAGCAAAATATTCCGTTACAATATAGTAGTAATGATTTTATGAATTACTTCAATGAGAAAATAGAAAGCATCCGAAACACTATTGTAAATGTACAATCCTCTATGGTGTCTTATGACTCAGCCTCAATTATGGCCCCTCTAGAACAACTAAACCGCTTTACAACTATAGGACAGGAAGAACTAAATAAACTTATCATTGCATCTAAACCAACAACATGTTTATTAGATCCAATACCCACTAAACTACTTAAAGAAGTGTTACCTGTAGTGGAAGAGCCTCTTCTCAATATTATTAACTCGTCTTTATTTTTAGGTCACGTTCCAAAAATATTCAAGCTGGCAGTAATAAAACCTCTCATTAAGAAACCGCAATTAGATCCAAATAACCTAGCAAATTACAGACCCATCTCAAATCTTCCATTTATGTCTAAAATACTAGAAAAAATTGTGTCCGCTCAATTGTGCTCTTTCTTGCAAGAAAATGATATCTATGAAAAATTTCAGTCGGGATTCAGACCGCATCATAGCACAGAAACTGCGCTAGTTAAAATTACAAATGATTTACTCAATACTAGTTCTACTTGATCTTAGTGCTGCGTTCGACACTATAGATCATAAAATACTCTTAGATCGACTACAAAACTACACTGGTGTTCAGGGACAGGCATTAAGCTGGTTTAGATCGTACTTATCAGACCGTTACCATTTCGTCTGTTTAAATGGGGAAAAATCAAAGATAACATCAGTAGACTATGGAGTGCCGCAAGGATCTGTCCTAGGCCCTCTGCTATTCTCAATATATATGCTGCCACTTGGTAATATTATAAGAAAACATGGAATTAATTTTCACTGTTATGCTGATGACACTCAATTATATATCTCATCACGAGACTAGATTACTGTAATGCTTTATTAGCTGGTTGTCCTGCATCCCCAATAAACAAGCTACAGTTAGTCCAAAATGCAGCCGCTAGAGTTCTTACTAGATCAAGAAAATATGATCATATAACACCAATTTTATCATCTCTACACTGGTTACCTATTAAGTTCCGTATCAATTACAAAGTATTACTACTGACTTATAAAGCTCTAAATGGTTTAGCTCCTGTGTATTTAACAGACCTTCTATCGCCATACAATCCATCGCGCTCTTTAAGATCACAAAATTCGAGGCTTCTGGTCATTCCTAGGATATCTAAGTCTACTAAAGGAGGGAGGGCGTTCTCACATTTATCTCCTAAACTCTGGAATAGCCTTCCTGATATTGTTCGAGACTCAGACTCGCTGTCCCAGTTTAAAACTAGATTAAAGACGCATCTCTTTAACCAAGCATTCACTTAATGCTTACCTTTTATACTACTTCTGAATCAGTTCGAATGCATTAATATTATGAACATCAGCTATGCTAATTATTTCCCATCTGTCTTTCTGCTGTTATCTCGGGACGCTAGTCCCGAGGTAAATAGCGTTCGTCAGCTCCAGTTTGTATCCAGCCTCTCATGAAGACTTCAGATGCCCCAACACCTGTGATGAGACGACTAAACGCCTGTGGAGAGACGACTCGACGCCTGTGAAGAGACGACTAAACACCGGCGATATGTTATGCCTAAATTTATACATGATTAACTAACTGTATTTTTCTTTGTCCATTTCTGAAATGCACTTTCTGTAAAGCTGCTTTGAGACAATGTGTATTGTGAAAAGCGCTATACAAATAAACTTGAATTGAATTGAATTGAATTGAATTTCAGCCATCATGCGTTGCCGGGTCAAATAAATCTGCCTGGAGGCCTTCAGAATCGACAGTGCGGGCGCCTGCAGCTTACAATGAATGACAATGAAACCGTTACTTTAACCAATCAGATAAGCAGTCAGATTTAATCAGCCAATCAGATTTCTCTTTGACTGCAGCGGGGCCATCTAGCAGGCATTCAATAACGTCTGCATTTTCACGTTCTTTGATTGGATGCTCAGAGTGCGTACTATTACTGGTAGTCAGTACAGTAGGCTATCCGCATCTGTAGCGAACTGCAAACTAAAATATATTCCTGTAGATTTAATAGTTTTTCAACCCACATATTAATGTTTATTTCCCTCCTCGACCACAGCAGGTTAAAACCTACCGGAAAAAAAATCCCTTATTCATCCTGATTTAACACAGAGTCAAGGAACTCTATTCGATCTGTCCGGGTAAAAATAGAACTGATAAGTGATAATGTAAGTTATATGCCACGATTTTGAAGGCAAAAGTCCCGCTGATCTCATTGATTTCGTTCAAAACTCTGTGAGAGCATTAGTCAGCTGTACATGTCATGTTTTTCGGTGGCTGTGTCCACTGCTTCAGTCGAGCAGACTCTCTAAAGCGAATTAAAGCTTATGCTAGAATTATGACGGGACTCGACTTTCAGCATTAGACTCGTTATTGTTGGAACTGAAACGCACAGATAACTTGTACAACATAATTGAAGTCTTCTTGAGGAAAGAAATATGGATGGATAATTTTGTGTAAAAAAATAATCAGTAGTTTTATAATGCTTTTTTTTCTTGTGGTGAATATGATTTTCTTCTTAATTTTTCTTTTAAATTTATGATCGAAACTTTGAACGACAAGATAAGGGAGGCTCCGTTTCTGAACTTGGGGATGCAAGAACAACTGTACACAGACGCACCAGCCGAACTCACGCGCTAGTTTCTCTCTACCGGCCTTTCCCGAACTCACCGCATTAACCCAATAACTGCCGGTGCAAAATATAAACAACAATTATAGAGAGTCTTTGCGCTGCTACACTATTAAAAGTTATTAATTCAGGTAGGACAGATGGCCTAGGTGTGAAATGCACGGCCCACCACTGGTAGCGAACAAGTACAAAATACAACAGAAGTTAGTAAACTCCCTGTCCCAAAGTCCCAAAATTGAAAACAATTGTGATCACTGAGACATAATTGAGTACATTTGATTTCCAATTAGCCTAACTCATATAACATTGATTTGTCCTTCATTTGTTCATGATCAACCAATATGTATACTGATACTACAACAAAATTGTAAAATAAGTGATTTATATCATCTACTTACATCTACTTGTTTTGCTGCTGAGTTTTGCGTCTGTAAGCTCCGTATAGCTTTCTGTTTTGAATCTCTACTATCATTCCTTGTTGTTTATATTGCTGAATATAATTTACTCATCACCACACACACATTAATCTGACATCGCTAGTTTTTCATTAAAATCATCGCTAGATCATTATCCCTAGCACAACACGCTAGTATTTCGCTAGCCTATTAACGCGCCATCAGTGCCAGCCGTCTTTCCGTCTTTTTTTTTTTACTTTTTTTTTTTGCGTTCACACCTTTTATGAGTCCATCAAACAACTGTTGTGAGTTTGCCTGGCAATTGTCATACCTCAACCCGAGGGGCGAGATAAACGGTTGTCTTTCAAATTCCCTCTCCCTGCAATAGGACAGCGCTACAACCAAGCAGAGCAACGAACAGCTGTGGCTGAGTGAGTCCCATGCGTTTTTCCACCAGTGAACCAGCTAGTTGATATATTAAACTTTTGCCGTATCCGGTCGTCAAAACTCCGAACGAATCTTCCTTTTTTAAGAATGACTTAAGTGACGTTCTCTTAACTCCAAGTCATCCAGAATCGCGACAAAAGCCGATTCGAAAGACCGCTGTTCGCCAGCATCATCTTCTTTGTTTTCAAGTACCAGGGAATTCACCTATGGAAATCACGTGGAACCGTCACATCTCTGCAGTCATTATGTTAAGCCCGCCCACCAACTCTTTACACGATGTGATTGGCCTGACCAGAGTTTGGTTTTTCCAGCTCGAATGCCAACGGAGAGTTGCTAGACCACACTTTGCTAGGGTGCGTCTAGATTTCTAGGCTAGTTGTGAGTAGGATCAGTCAACAAACATGGTGAGTAATGTCTTCTTCTGTTATTGTCACTTGCACTGCCTGCTACATGTACAGTATAGCATTCTCTGTCAGCACAGAGGGCTTCACATGTGATAAATGCAGGGAGATAGTCAGGCTGACGGAGAAGATTTCAGAAATAGAGACACGGATCCAAACTGTGATCGAGGATTGTAAGAATCCAAGGGCTTTAGATACTGCTTTGGATGCAACTAGCTTAGTGAACTCTGTACATTGTCCGGTTCCGGCTGTAGAGCCCGTGCAGCAGGGCAACTGGGTGACCGTTGTAGTTGCAAGACAAAACACCGCTCTTCCATTACGATTACAACATTAAACAGGTTCTACCCACTCAGTGAGACACCTACTGAGAATCCTGTTGAATGTGCCCTAGTTATTGGCGATTCTATTACAGGGAACGTGAAAATAGAGACACCACCCACTATAGTCACATGTTTGCCGGGAGCCAGAGCACCTGACATCAAAGCAAATTTAAAAACCGCTGGCGATTGTTAATCGTAAATTCTCTAAGATTATTATTAGTCAGCACTAATTATGTTCGACTTCGCCAGTCGGAGATCACTAAAATTAACATTAAAGAGGTGTTTGAACTCGCAAATAAGATGTCAGACACATTAATTTGCTCTGGCCCTCTTCCTGTTCGCCGGAGTGATGATATACTTAGTAGACTGTTCTCACTCAATGGCTGGCTGTCTAAGTGGTGTCCGCAGAATAATATAGGGTTCATAGACAATTGGAAAAGTTTTTGAGCCAGACCTGACCTGTTGTAACGAGATGATTCATTCATCCCTCTTGCTCTTCTCTTTATTTTTTTTATGAAGTTTTTATGAACTTCTTTACTTACACGATTGATAATATTAGAGAGAAAATTATAACTATGCAACTGTCTTCTACAGTATCGCATCAGGCAGTGCATTGTAGTCTCCCTGAGGAAAACTTCCATTAATCCGTTGCAATAGGAGAGGAAAAATTGTCTAAACTCGTCAAATCATCTAAATCAACATGTATGTTAGACACTATACCAACTAAGCTACTGAAAGAGATGCTTCCAGAGGCCATATATCCTTTCCTTAAATATAATTAATTTGTTTTTTGTCACTAGGATATGTACCAAAAACGAGTCATGCTTATGCATGTTGTTTGTAACTGATTTAAGTGTTGCGCTTGTATTATTCAAACAGATATATCATTATTTGTTCTGTACAGATTAATATGTTAAAGGTGCATAGCGCAAGTCTCTGAGTTTTTGCAGAACTATGCCCCCTCAAGCGACAAGCGAAACTGCAACCAGAGGTGTGCATGCTCATGCTTGACTACACGCACGCTTGCACGAGCTATTCATAACCAAATGAGCATCAGCCGCACAAACCTTTTGTTTACAGTCATAATGTCTTCAGAGGTAATAAAGTTATAAATCTGCAAGTCATTTTAAATATATGAAAGGAAAGGCATTTGAGCAAATTACACACTTATCTGTGAGGGGAAAACGGGGGTAGTAGAAAACGGTTTTTGTTTCCTTCTATCTCCATGTTGAACTGTTCTCTCTCGCTCTCTCGCTCCACATGCAAGGTCTCTCGCTCTCTCCCTCTCTGCCGTGCGTGCGCGCGCTATGTATGTTATGCGCGCAAGTATGTTCTATCTCGCATTCGCATTCTAGATTCCGGGAGATTTGAACTAATTTGCGGGCATCAGGGAGATGCTATCAATATGCAGGAGACTCGGGATGTCTGTGCTCGAGTTGTCTTCGCTGATACGAAGAATGGCGGCAAATACACAAACCTGCCAGACATAGCCAGGTGAGCGTGAACGCGCATGACGTCACGCCCCGTCTCAAATTCCATCCCGAATCCCTCTTATTTGTCTCGACTTGACAATTTTAGGATCGCCTCTGGGCGCTTCAGAGTGGCTGTCTACGAGCATACTCAAACATGTCCACGAACACCACTAACCACTCGGTGAGTTTCACAGTTTTGAAAACGAACGTTAAGTGTTGTTTTAGGACATGTTTCAGTATGCTCGTAGACAGCGACTCTGAAGCGCCCAGAGGCGATCCTAAAATAGTCAAAAAGTCGAGACAGGACCCATTGTCAAAATTTCTAAGTCCACCACTCTAGTTCATCCAAAACACACTAGAAAATAGACTCAAAGTGTTAAATACCGGAATTATCCTTTAAGCTGATAGACTTCATCAATAATGCTACTTTATACAGTATATGTAACATTTATTACTGTTTTGTTTATTTGCAGCTACACACATACACTCAAGTACATAATGTAAACCCTCCATTTCCATTAAGCGAGAGGCAACTACTACATTCAAATCTGCACATGTAATGTGAAAGTGTGGTATCGTTGCTGTCTAATGTATGTCTGTATTGTCGAAGAAAGTTCAGTAAAGTGTTCAAACTGATTCCTGCCTCCTGTCCTGCGTTCTGACCAATGCTCCAGGGCGAGAACTATAACCTCCTAAGCACCTGTGGTCCTTTCTCTCAAATAGTTCATTGGTCAGAGTCAGAAAGTCAGTCCTGGAACGGAAAATAGGCAGCGGTTTCTGACGGACTTAATCATAGTTACTACTTCCAGCAGACTGATGCGATAGCCAGTTCCAGCCGTTCTCCCCAGATATCGTTCAATGTTGTGCGTTCATGCAACAAATGTGAGTAATTCTGTGAATATTTATAGTCAACACTTTGTATTTGTCATTGTGAATGTCAGATGTTTAGCAAATGACGATCGCGATATGCAAATGACGATCGTGGAGAGACGCTAATCCTATGATCACGTAGTTATTATATGCTGCGTCATGCTGTTTATTTGAAGTTTATCTTATTTGTTTATTTGTTATCTGACAGTTGAATATTCATTTGTGATGACTATTTAGCCAGTCATTGATACCTTGTGAGGTAAACTGTGTACAGAGATATTGTATTCATACTGTATTCCTTTATTTATATATTCTACAGACCACAACACAACATCATTACATCATATAACTTACCCTACCATCCTGAGACTGTAAATGGATGTCACTTGCTGCCTGACAAGTATAATTAAAGAGAAGTTTGACGAAGATATACTTCTCCCACGTCTGATTCTCTTACCGGAATCACTGTCCATAATTGTCCGCCTATAGAACTGTAAATTCACAAAGGTTGCCAGAGGTGCTACTCCGCAACAGTCAGAGGAGAACTGGCCCCCCGACTGAGCCTGGGTTCTCCCAAGGTTTTTTTCTCCATTCTGCCCTGATGGAGTTTGGTTCCTTGCCATTGTCGCCTCTTGCACATTTTCCCGCCTCTTTGTCGACATTGGCTTGCTTAGTTGAGGACATTTCATTTAATATTCAACAATATTATTGATCTGCCTGCATTGACACTATTATATGTGTGCTGAACTGAGCTGGACGATGACATTACGGTTTTCTCCATAGCGGCTATATATAGCCTATAAATGTACTAAAATAATAACTTTTTTACAAAAAAATTATGAAACATCACTGAGCTTACTTAAGCCGGCGCGTTCTGCTGGATTTTTTCCTCATGCCAGCCTAATCAACTTAAAATACTCCGTCATTTTTGGCCATACATAAAAGTATTTATACATCTTTAACTACAAAGGCTCTTCTTTTATTTGTGTACATCCACAATAACAACAAATCCTTGTGTTTTTGTAAAATAAAGAGAATAAACAGGGTGCGCTTTCAGCTGTCACTGTCTCCGTGAGAAACTTTCTGAAAGACGTCTAAATAATGAACTGAAACTCAGCGAATAGCACAAACATGAAACGTACTGTACGTCTAAAGAAAGCTTGAAATGTCTACTTTTAAAGGGTTAGTTCGACCATTATATGTGAAGTTGTATGCAATCCTTACCAGCACTATAGTGCATACACACTGACCCACTCTGTAGTTACCTCCCTGGTCAGAGTTCTGGCCGCTGGAAGTTTTTCAAGAAAGCACTCCCGGTTAGTTTCCGGGGCCTCAAAACTGTGCGTTTTTACGTGAAAAAATTATTTGCGTTTCAAAGCTTGATTAATTTACCACACAAAAAAAACACGCCAGACAAAATTCATACCTCAGTTTTAATTGCAATGCATTGTCCTCACTTCCTTCACTGTTCTGTGTGATGAGGCCACCGACCCCACACTCAGGACTCGGCCTCCCTTTGATTCTCAAGGGATTGGTGGTACAAGACAATACAATTTGTCCATGAAACTTGAAAAATGATTCATTTCTGTGCACTGCTTAACAGCATCCCCAACCGCCAGCTCAAGTCTATGGTTTAAACAATGCCAGCCGATCAGACGTGGGAACTTGCTTTTTAGCCTGCTAAAGATTCCAGCTTTTCTCCCTAACATAACAGAGGCTCCATCAGAGCAAAATCCAACCAAACACTCACTGAGAGGCATTGTCAAGGCCATGACCTAACAAACAATTCAAAAGAGCCTCAGTAATTCCCTCTGCATTAGTGGATTGAAGTTCCACCAAGTCTAAGAAAAATGTAGTTAGTTCAGAATTATTAACGGAGCACCTCAGGTACACAACAAGGCATGATTTTTTGCTTAAAGCAGTATCCTCATCAATACGTGTGGTGAGTTTCGGCACCTTTCATTTCTTTTTAAATGAATTGTATGATATTGCCACATCACATTTAAGTGCAGTACTCTGCTGATGTTGACCCCATTTTCCTTTTGCAAGTCAAGAAGTTCGGGGTGCTCTGTGAAGGGTTTATTACATTTTGCAATGTAATAAGCTGTTCTGAACACTGACATTGTAGAGGAGTTTATCTCCTCTTGTGCCACAAGTAAACTTGAGTCTAACTGCTTTTCTGATTTTTTTCAGTTTTGCAACTGCCTGTATGTGACTTTGCGATGGCTTGTGCTCATGTATTTTCTTCCGCAGTGATGTCATTTTGTTTAGTTTTTGTTCTTCCATATGGGGAAATTTTACAGTTTTGCCCTTCACTGGAAAAAGTGTACATTTGAGATCCTTGTCTGTAAACACCAAGTGATGTGGCACTTTTGCATACAGAACCCCCTAACTTCTTGTTAGACACATAAATAAATGGGTATGCTTGTTTGAAATATTGGGAAGCCCGAGTTGGAGCCAAATGGAATGGAACCCATGTGGAAGGAGGAGCCAAGGAGCTGGACGGCCCTAGCAAAGACAAGGGAACCATGGAGTTAGACGGAACCATTGGAGGAGGTAGAGCCAGAGAACTGGACGGAGCCATCAGAATGGGGCTGGACAGAAACAGCTGACATGGAGTTAGGAGACTGGGCAGGACCAGTGTAGAAGGAAGAACTCCAGATGGAATTGGATCATTGATACAGCCAGAAGGAACCGGCAGAGGACAAAGCGTTCATTATACAGCTCACTATGAGTGGTCAGGGTAGTTTCTGGCACAGCAGATCTAAATAATCTCATGTAGGGTCCCCTTAGGGTAGCGATCATCTTGTTCGAGGAGGAGGAGGTGCACTGCTAGTAAGTGCATCTTCTTTCTTTTGTAGGTCAGGTGGTCTTCTTTTCTTTTTTTTCTTTTTTTTTTACAAACTAGTACAACTCGGGAGAACTCTGGAACATGTAAATGAGAACCAACAAGCAGCTGATCTAAACAGGGGTTATAAATACACATGACTAAATGAGTAAATTAACAAGGAACAGTTGGACACAATAGGTAACCATGGGAACACTAGGAAACTATGGACTGGAAACGGGAACAAGGAACACAGATTAATTAATCATTTACTAATGATTTGTTTATGATTTACAAAAAAAATTGTTAGATGACTTACATTAAATTAATGTTTAGTAAATGAGTAGATCATCACTACAGCTGCAGGATGTAACCTTTTTTTGTTAAAAAACAACAACAAAAAAAACAAATATGAAGTTATTGAGCAAGTCCATAAAACACCAATGTTCAAAACTGTCCCCCAAAATTACTCTGATTCAAAACTGTAAGGTTATAAAAAATTATTTATAAATTGAGCTGTCCGGGGTTTGACGTCATTCGTCTTTGCATGGTTACATCAGAGATGACTTTATTTCTGCTGAACAGACATTTTAGTGGCTTAATAGGTAGCTAGCTAATTTGCAATGTGTAATCTGACCTGACTGAACAATCGTTATATCTTAACGTCAGTAACATGATTTATAACTTCAAAGGCATGGCCTTTGATGTCTCTGTCCTTTGAAGGATGCAGCCTTTGAATTGGGATGCAGCTTTAGTTCAGCAGCATTATGACACTGTGTCACGTGAACTTCACGTAGCTTGGATATACCCTGAATATCAAGGCTGGGAATGTAGGTCAGAGTGGCATGCAGTGAGCGCCTGACTATGTACCACCACATTATAAACACAGATTACACAATGCAGAGGCTTCTGTCTCTTTCTGTCATCTTCCATGCAGCTAATAAATTATATGAATTACTACATCCATTAAGTGCATTATTAAAATGTAACTAGAGTTCTTGCAACTAAACATATGCGCAAGTTCATTAATCCTTATTGATTTACCCAGCTCACCTGCCCTGCCCCCCAGGCCACATAATAACTTTAAAAGAGGCTTTTCAGTGCAGTGTACAGTATGTGTTCTTAGGCAGTAAACCCCTTTCACTCATGGTCAAATTTCTGTAAAGCACTATCGTGGCGTAAGCCCTCTCTAGCTTATTGATTTTTAAAGTGGCAGCAACAGCAATACTGTAGAAGAGCTGAATACTGTAGAAGAATTTTTCAAAGAATTCAACAATAGTTAATTACTCTGTAGACAGATTACTTGTGATCCACTCAATTTATCTCTTCCACCTTGGCTACCTTCAGTCCCCCTTTTAGTGTCTGAATATTCAAAATTGCACAATGGCGATACAAACAAGGGCCAATGAAATTAGTGCACAGTTTGCAGATCTAACTAGCCTGGCAAGCCAGACCTACATCAAGATGTTATGTCTGGGAACTCACAATTGGCATACCTCAATCCGAGGGGCGGGATAAACGGTTGTCTTTCAAAATCCCTCTGCACAGAATAGGACAGCGCTACAACCAACCAGAGCAACGAACGGCTGTGGCTGAGTGAGTCCCATGCGTTTTTCCACCAGCTGAGCTAGTTGATATATTAAACTTTTGCCGTATCCGGTCGTCAAAACTCCGAACACATCTTCCTTTCTTAGGAATGACTTAAGTGGCGTTATCTTAACTCCAAGTCATCCAGAGTCGTGGCAAAAGCCAATTCGAAAGACCGCTGTTCACCAGCAGCATCTTCTTTGTTTTCAAGCAGAGGGGAATCCCCTATGGAAATCACGCAGAACCGTCACATCGCTGCCATCATTATGTTAAGCCCGCCCACTAACTCTTTACACGATCTGATTGGCCTGACCAGAGTTTGGTTTTTCCAGCTCGAATGCCAACGGAGAGTTGCTATACCACACTTTGCTGCCGCTGGGGTGCGTCTAGATTTCTAGGCTAGGATCTAACATCATCTGAACAAAATCATTTTCTTTGAATTTCTTAGATTTGGATCAGTTCCTTAAAGGGTACCTATCATGGAATTTTGAAAATTACCTTTCATGTAGTGTGTAACATAGATCTAAGTGAACAAAAACATCCTGCAAAGTTTTAAATATGAAAGTTCACTGTATACAAAGTTATTGTCTCTCAAAAGTAAGAGTCGACTCTGAGTCGCTGATATGAATCGATAGACAAACGATGCTTTCTCTCTAACTTTCGTACATCACTTGTACAAGTTATTTGAATTCGACACGCCCACTCAGTGCGCGCGCCGAGCAGACAGAGAAACCTGACAACATCATGTCGACGAGACTCTGTTCTGAAGTGCGAATCAAAAGCAAACTTTTTTTTTCACTGCCCAGGGACGAGCATGTGAAGACTCAGTGGCTAGAGTTTATATTTACAACTATACTACACAAGTATAGCCACCTTGAGCTGTGTTCGCGTTATTTTAATGACGATCGCTTCACAAACAAATGCTTTCAAGTGTGGATTCGCGAGTCGCCTGATACTGAAGGAACGTTCAATACCAAGTTTATTTGGATCAGCTTCCTCCTCCGAATCACAACCTGTAAGTACTATTAATAATTGTTGCTTTTGTGTGTGTGTGTGTGTGTGTGTGTGTGTGTGTGTGTGTGTGTGTGTGTGTGTGTGTGTGTGTGTGTGTGTGTGTGTGTGTGCGTGTGTGTGTGTGCGTGTGTGCGTGCGTGTGTGTGTGTGAGAGAGTGAGAGTTACGCTCAGCAGCTTCTAGGTCTCCAATGTCATTGTTGTGGCAAAAACTTCTGTTAAACACCATCACTGCGTAAGAGACACTCAGAGTCAAATTAATAAAAAGAGAAATATTTATTCTTGCAAGAAGGCCCAGTCGCCATCACAGCCGTTACATTCTGTGAAGTGAGTGGCGCGCACCAGGAAGACATGAGACAGCTTTTATACTCTTTTCAAGGTTCCTTCTCACCCGCTGTACTTTTCCACCCAGATAAGGCCCCCACTTCTGTTCAGTTTTTTTCTTAAGGACACAAACTGGTACTGGAATAAACTAGCCAAACCTGACCACTCCTAAGGTCAAGATGTCCTGTCCCATATATTCCTGAACCGTCACGCACAAGCACGTACACACATATACTTTTACACATTGAATAGATTAGGAATAAATGACTATTAAAATTTCTACAACAATTCCACACTTTTTATCATTCAGATTACCCATAATCACAATAATAAACAAAAAGACAAATTTTAAGTCATATCATCACACTACTCTTCATCTCTGTTTTCACATAACTGATCACTCTTCTTAAACATTTGTGAAAATAACATTTTGAAAAGAAAAAGCTTAGGCTGTTTTTGTAAGGATAGTCCCTTAAGTATTAGCAAGCAGATAAAGAATTCAACTAAAGCCGGGCTAGATAAACAATCACTGTTGTTGTACCCCAAGCATAGCTTGACCCTCAGTCACCTTAGTTAAATAAGTAATAGTGTACAGACTAGTTAGAAAAACAACAAATCATCAATCCACAGTGGTTACATCAAAATATAAAGTATAAGAAAAGTATAATAAAACCCTTCATTTCAAAACCCTCTCCTTGTACCTTATCACATAGCGGATAAGCACAGCTTTTAACCATCTGTTCATAACAAAAACATTCATAGGAAGAAGAAAAAGAAAAGAAAAGCAAACACCAAATGTCTAACACATGTCACTGTAGCTTCCACTACTAGAATCATCATCATCACATTTCTTGTCATTGTCATCATCATTTGGGTAAAACTGTCATTTTTACCAATTTAACTGAGCTGGAAACACACAATATTTACAATCCTACCCCCGAAACCCCAAAGAGTAATCAAACAATCCATTCATTTTCCTAAAATACTTTCTAATTAATCAGTGACCAATCAAATCTCGTTGGCGTTGTTTAAGGTGAGATGTTTGGACGGTGGTGTTGCAATCTCCATCCTTGCAACCTTGTTTGTGGAGTGGACCATAGCCTCTGTCACCTGTGAATGGAGATCTTAAGTGTTTTGTTAGTGCTGCTGGTCGTCCTTCTGGTGTGACCTGTGGAATTTTCACCATTTGTTTACTGATTATATAACATTATTAGTTCCAAATTTATTCTCAACATCTGGCCACTCCAACAACCTGAAACTCATTCAACTATTACATTAACATTCAACCCGCTTTACTCATGTCAACAACACAATATTTATACATTTTGGAACAGAATCATTCTGTTAGCTGCAATCCAATCCTGACATTCTGTGAAAGGAAAATTTTAAGTTATGCTCTGCTCCATTCTCTGTAAAGAAAACAAAATGTCGAGGTTATTTTCAGATAGTAAAACTACACGTAGTTTCTTTTGTCTACTGTTCTGCCGTGACCTTTGCTGCCACATCTGCCCCGGCGTTTCCTGTTGAAACAGTCCTGCAAATACATTTACAGAAAGCAAATTTTGTTTGGGACGGCCTTTTACCCAATTAGACCCAGTGTCCTCCCAACATATATTGTCCCTTAGTAAACCATATTTGGCAATTGTTATACCATCTCCCTCTTGATGCACGACACAACTCGAGCATCAATTTAACATAACATTTAACATAGTGTTTTGATAAAGTTTGCATCAACACTAACCCAAAAGTTGTCCTTCAGACAAATTTCCTCCAGACATCTTTATCTGCCTCTGAAACAAAAATATTACATTCTTCACTTAAAGCCACAATCTCATCTGCTCAACGAAGTATTTGAAGGGCAAAGGCCCTGAGCCTCACAGCGTATCCTGCTTTTCGGGCCTGTTGTTTGGTCTCTTAAATCAGTCATCTAAAAACATTTTCAAAGTCATCAATTGTTTCTATCAAGTCAGGTCGTGGTGTACAGACTTGGTCAATGTCAGTCAAATAACATTCTCATCCTTCTGCCCACAATAATCATACATTTTTAGGGCTCTCTTGATAATTTCATGTTTGACTTAGCCAATATGTCACTTTGTTGTTGCCATCAAATCTATAACATTTTCATTTATCTCAGCCCATGCCAGATGGTGATCTACAACTCCACAATTCCAATTTACACAAATACTTAAACTGATCCAGAACGTAATTCAAATCAACATCATAAAAGACAAAAGTAATTAATACCAGACAGAGCTTGATGACCAATCAATTTAAAGCTCGTCCTATGTTCTGTATCATCTTTCATCGGATCCACTCACAATTATCGCTTTCTTTAAAATTTGTCAATTCCCTTAACCCATCTGTAATGATGAAACAATATACTCCCTCTTCAGGCGGAATATTAGTACCCCAAACTAATACATACAAGACATAAAGTGCTGTCACCATCACACACACTCATACTAGACACACATATCTTAACTGCTCATTTTCAATGTTCGCTTTTTTCAATATTAACTCTTTCTTTTATATATTATTGCTAAAAAGATTTAAATTTTAAATAAGATTTTAAACTTCGCATTGTTCTGTAGCTTTTACCTAATTTTACATGATCTCTTAACCAGTTCCAAAGCATTTCTGTTCATTATTCATTAGATTTTCAGTCTGCTGGGTTGCTTTGTTTAATTTTCCCTTATCATTATTTTGCTTCAGCTTGCTCTAGCAGGCCGACAACAGAAAGACAGACACAGTTTACCATCCCTTCCTCCACTCAAACAGTCTCTCTCTCTTATTAACAAATAATAATTACATTAAATTAATCACTATCCTTTTACCATTAAATTTTGTTATCCAGACTTTTCTCAAATCAAAAACTGTCTTCATCTTTAGCCACCCACCATGTCAAACGACCTCCAGGAGTTAAAACATATTAGTTCAAAATCAACACTTCTATAAATTTTCTTATTCTTGCCCATGAGGCAGCCAATACATAAAAAGTTTTGTTCCTGTCTCCCATCACAAATAATGGCAATCCCCTCATGTTTCAGGTGGCTCTTGAACTCCCCCATAGCTCTTTATCTATAATTTTCTCTTCAGGGTGTTGCCCCCTGGCATAATTGCAGATACTTGTCACAACCATTAATGCGGTTTCTTCTGGCAAGTGGTATAGAGGAACTCACATTCTCTTGGGTCAGACTGCCGCAACTCGTCACAGCACATCTCACCTCTCAATGCTCTGCTGACCCCAGTGGCCTCCAGTAGTCAGCGCTCAACTCTCATACCTTTCTTGCATGTACCACACCCCCGTCCTGAGGTGCCCAATGTCCGTGACCCCCTGCGTAAGGCTGTCCCCTGGCCAGGAAGATCATCCTGTCATTGAGTAGCCACGTACACACTGGTACCGCTCACAAACTGGTGACCGCTCTCTCCCATCACACAATCAGTTTCCTTTAACAGAACTCAGCTGCTTTCTGGAGCTTAGGAAAGGCACGTTCAAGAGTCACCAGAGCCATTCTGATTGCCTAATAGTGTTTACACAGGGAGACAGGTTAATAACAGCAGTATTTAATCACTTAAAATCATCAACCTAGCTATCTAGATTATCCTCAGTGAATTTAGTTCACAACCATACATTCAGTGTACTGTTACTGTACATCTGTAGCCGTAGCCATCGGGCCTGTTTCAATGGTGGAGACTTAAGATAAGACAAAGAAGTTACTGGTCCTAAAATAAAATAATCAAAAATGTTATTTCTATCATTTAAGGTCTGCATTATTATTTTAAAGACTTCTTTAAAGTCGTTCAGTTTTACTTTTAAAACATTCACAAATACAAATTGCCCTCTTCATGGCAATGATTTCTTTTACATCTCTGTGTCTGATTTTTTCAACTGAGACACTGTGCTTTTCCTATAAATAGCTTATTATTACTTATGACACAGGGTCAGATAACAGCCTGTTAGCTGACATTTGACTGAGAGAGACTCTGAGACATTCAGGACAGGTAAACTGTTCTCTCAAATACTTCTAATCATCAAACTTTTATCTATAATCTTTTAACTATCCCAGCTTAAGGCATCTTTGCCAGAAATGACATTTGTTTCCAAATAAACATCATTTTATAGTTGTCTTTTGCCCATACAGGGAATTTAGACATTACAGATTTCCACTCAGATGTGTCTGTCGTACTGGCCGTTTACAGCCACAGTAGACATCAGATTCAGATAAGCAACCTGTTTTATTACAGCCAATAACAAACTTATCTTTTGAAAGCAAAACATCAGCTTCTAGTTCTTTCATGGTCAACAGTTTTCAAGCTGTTTGTTTAATCAGATGCCTTTCTACACATTTTACATTTATCAACTGTTAATTCAGTAACCAACTGCTTCTGCTTATTTGATCTTAAATAATTATTCTAGTTCTCAATAACATTTCACATTTCATCTCAATTTTAATTGTCAAGTTCTCAATTACCATAGCTTAATATGTCTTCAAAGTTTTTTTTTTTTTTTTTTTTTTTCCTAGGAGTTTATCAATCTCCAATTAGGATTCACACTAAATTTGACAAGGCTACTCTGCATCTTTCACAGTTATTATAAATCATCCGTGAGATTTGTCTCTCTATATTACCTGAATCCTTTTTCAAAATGTTGCATTAAAACACAATCATACTTTTAGTTACATTTCTGCAACTCCCATTTGTTGGAGTCATTAATTTTACATCAAACTGTATTCATCAATTCACTTATAATAATTACTATTATAGATATATTCAAAGGATTCACTTTAAGACTTCAATCTTTTGACCTTGTTTTTTTTCTCTTATTCTTTCTCAGACGAAAATGTTAATACCGTCTTCCCTTAAACACTGATCTACTTTCAAACCCACATTATTACCAGAAATGTGTCACTATCACATTTTCAAACACTTTCTTAGTGGGCATTTACATGTTAAATGGTCCTTCTGACCACAATTTAAACACTCTCCATCTGCTCTAACTTACTGCACACCCTTGAAGCAGTGTGTTCCATTGAGGAATGCAAACAGAGCCACTGATAAGCAGTGCTCCATATTCTTTTACAGTCCACCAATGGCAGATACAACAATAGCCGAATCATCATTATTACTGGCACAACATACATTATTGATTTCCGGAATCTTTGGACATAGCTGTCTTTACATTTTACTAATTTGCTATTATCATCAACACTGATTACAGAACAAGTGCATATCTAACATCCAAAAGCCGGGCTGAATAAGAAGACTGCTCCTGTACTCTCGACCTTGATCGAACCCTCAGTCACTCCTCAGATATTAAATACAGACATTGTCTGCAATCATAAACACCAGGATATGCATTCGTTTTTTTTATAAAACTATAATTTCCAATTCCTTTCATAATAAACGAAGATGGATGGTAAATCCATTCCTTTCACTACCCCCATTAGACCCTTTAGGTTCAAAAACAATGTTTGTCAAACTAAAACTAAACCTAATTTCAATCTTTATTTTACCATTAAAAATATAGAATTGTTCCCCATACTGCTTAAAACATTCTTCATGTCATGTTAATTCCTGTCAATCATACAATGCCTTATTTTATTCTAAAACTGTATTTTCATACCAATTAAACAGTTAATTTGACTTAAATTCTGTCAGACATTTTATTTTCATCACATATAGTTTTTTTCCCTACTATATTTCATCTCAATCTTCCCCTACATGCCATTTTCATTCTGTATCCTCTCCTTTCTTTTCTCAGACATGCCAGTTCCTTCATTATCTAACCAGTACATGATTGTTTGCACAATCCCCACATAAACATATCTCACACACCAACCTTCTTGTTTTTCACTTCCCTCTTCCATCAAGTTTCTCACTTACAGTTCTCTCTTTTTCTATCACTCTATCACTCTATTTCACACAGACAGCCTTATTGCTGCTTGCTACTTCAGTCCTTATCGTATAACTTTAAGTTCTATAGACATCTAATGTCATGCATCCATTTACTGGATGAAGAAGTAAAAACATTATTTCTCCTGGCAGTTCGACATTTTATCTTCAAGCCAACATTTCCTTATCTGTTCACATTTTTACACACATGTTGAACGCAGACACTTTTATTTCTCACTGCCCTGTTCAACTGATTCCCGCACCACCTTTAATCTTGTGGCGCTCAATATCATACATTTCTGCCCTTAATTTTATCTCATTTGACAGAAAACCGGTATACCAAATTTCGCAAGCTTGCTTTTGAGACATCCCCATACTGGCTGCTTCTCTGTTCTCTGTGGATTTCTCTTCAACGCGCTTTTTTTTTTAGTCTGTTAGGCGTCCCCAACAAACCCGATTCTTTTCTTTTAACCCAAATCGGTCGGGTTGCACTATTAGTGCCCTCCTAACTATGGTTTACCAAAAAATCTGTTACGATTGTTCTGGTTCCCCCTAATTAGCCTCAGCACCTAAAAACAAATTGCTCCGTGGTGGAACAACTCATTTTCAGGTTACCTATCTGTTTGAAATCTCTTGATCTGTCACAGTTCTCAATTAATCCCAGATTATTTATCTGCTTGAAATTTCTTGATCTGTCACAGACCTCAATTAATCTCAGATTATTTTCCCTCGTATCTGTTTGAAATTTCTTGATCTATATATAGATCTCAATTAATCTCAGATTACGTACCACAGAAACAGCCCTCAGCCAGTATGGTTCAGTTTCACTCTTTGAAAAATATTTTAGCCCAAAAGAAAAATATTTTAGCCGTCTCTTACCAGAGATGTCTTGAGTTGCCACGGGTTCGTTTTCATCTGATTCCAGTGGAGCCTCTCCTGGCCCTGATAGCGGTCGGCCCCTCTCTCTGAAACTTACGAGGTAGAGCTGGAACTGCTCAGTCCAGGTGGCCAAACACCGTCCGCTCTCAGGTCCAGGAGGCACTGCCAAGGAATCCCACTCTGACACCAAATGTTGTGGCAAAAACTTCTGTTAAACATCATCACTGCGTAAGAGACACTCAGAGTCAAATTAATAAAAAGAGAAATGTTTATTCTTGCAAGAAGGCCCAGTCGCCATCACAGCCGTTACATTCTGTGAAGTGAGTGGCGCGCACCAGGAAGACATGAGACAGCTTTTATACTCTTTTCAAGGTTCCTTCTCACCCGCTGTACTTTTCCACCCAGATAAGGCCCCCACTTCTGTTCAGTTTTTTCTTAAGGACACAAACTGGTACTGGAATAAACTAGCCAAACCTGACCACTCCTAAGGTCAAGATGTCCTGTCCCATATATTCCTGAACGTCACGCACAAGCACGTACACACATATACTTTTACACATTGAATAGATTAGGAATAAATGACTATTAAAATTTCTACAACATCATTTTTTTTTGTTTTTTGAAATATGTGAAATTATGTGAAGCGTATTGTAGTACTGCAGTGCTTTATCAATATGTCTAAGCTTTGGGCTAACGCAAAATATAACTGACTGCGTCATCTGACCAATCACCGCCGATTAGCGTCACGCAAAGGAGGGGTTTGGACAAATGAGTCGTCAAACGAATCATTAGGGAGTCGGTGAGCAAATCAGGTAAAAATAAATACATATTATAAGACAACAAAAGTGTTTTTTGTCATTGCATGCATGTAAAACTGTTGTTGGGGACTCCCAGAACATTATTAGGAACATTTTAAATGCCATAATAGGTACCCTTTAAAGTTATTTTGTGGCTTCTAATGTCTTGCACTATAGAGCAAATTACAAATTAAAAACTTTACAAAAAATATGTGTTTTGAGAAGTTTCTTAAAACTAGGGTGACCATATTTTAGTTTTCAGAAAACAGGACGGGGGGCGTGGTTGATGGGCGGGGCGTGATTTTTGGGGAGGCGTGGTTAAGGGGTGGGGCGTGGTTTGGGGAGAATGCATCAAAAAATACTCGAGAAATGCATTCACAACCTTGCAACTATGTTATTGTACTTTAATACATAAAGTAATACATTCCTTTCCATTCATTGTTTGGCCCGCAACAATAGAATACTATTTAAAAAAAAAGTTTAGCTTTTAACACCTTTTACATGACACTATTTATTTTCATGGCCATAGCAGGTTAAAAATCTACTACTAAAATAAAATAAAAAATCTACTACACTATTTCAGTAAAAAAAAAACAATTTGAATCCTCCTGATGTTCTCTTAGCCTATACGTTCTTTATGTGGGCTTCTAGGTCGCTAGCACCTTAACACTGACACGTGCCAACTTTGCAGTTCATGGATTCTGCTTTACACTGATCCTGACCGAAGCGAAAACACAGGAATTTTCTCTGTAAATCGTCTGTGAATTAACATTTGGGCTTTTTTTTTCTTTTTTTTTACGCTGTTAGCTACTTGCATCTTACCTCGCACTTGACCGTAAACTGAAGCGTCTGAAGCGTCACGCTGCTAAAATTCTGTGAACGTGTAAATTCCGCCTAGGCGCCTACTTTGATTTGATTGGTCATTTCAAATATTCTGACATTGACAAGCAGTGACAAACCAATGAGGCTGCGATGAACACACACACACACACACACACACACACACACACACACACGCACACAGGCCTCTGTATTCTGATGATTCTGAGTCTGACGTGCTCTGTGCTTGACGCTGCAGATTGAGGAACGCGCTGATTATAACAAGAGGGGGTGAAGCCAAAGTCATATGTTTTGTGTGCAAAGGCAAGCGTGTATTTAAAGTACACGCTTAATGGCCCAATGAAAAATAATGAAAACCAGGACATTTTCATCACTTTTTAAAAAACAGACAGGACGGCCAGGACAGGACGTGAAAACAGGACATGTCCTGGGAAAACAGGACGTTTGGTCACCCTACTTAAAACAATCAAATGGGTTTAAGTTTACTGAAAGACTGATGAGGAGAGAGAGAACAAGTGGAGCGGAAAGAACGAGGTGTCGATGGTTTAACCAAATCACAAATTTAAGCTGGAGACGATCCATGTACTGCTTTACAAGTTAAAATAAGAATTTTAAGATCAATGCATGATTGAGAGCCGGTGCAGCCGGTGAAGAAGCACAGGGTAATTTGTTGGTGAGGTGAATAAGTCAAGACACGAGCAGCTGAATTCTGTATATATTGCAACCTCCTAATATAATTTGTGAGTGAATTACAGTAATCAAGTACAAAAAGTAAATTACAGTGATCAAGTCTCAATGCATCAGGCCTAGAGAGAAAAGGTCTAATACGGGCGATATTTTTTATTAGATATATGGGCTAATGTCCATGGTAAGATTAAAGTTCTTAAGCTATTAATATTAATTGGAGTGCCAATTAACAAAATTTCAGTTTTAGAACAATTTAATTTAAGAAAGTTAAGGTCATTCACACCTGTAGTTCCAGCAAACAAACAGAGAGATTTGAAGAGGCAGTAAAGTAAGGCTGAATGTTAATATAAATCTGGGTGTCGACAGCATAACATCGATAACCCATGCTATGTTTCTGGATAATGTGACCAAGAAGCAGCATATATATACTAAATAGAGTAGGACCCAACACTGACCCCTGGGAACACCCTGTTGTAATGGCACAGTCTCAGATCTATTAGTACCCAGGTAGACAAACTGTGAACGTTCTGAAAGATAAGATGTAAACCAGTTCAATGCTGTGCCAGAAAGACCAATTCACCTATGTAGTCTGTCCAACAGTATACATATTGTATTGAATGCAGCATTAAGATCTAACAAAACCAAAATGCCACAAGCCCCAGAATCAGCTGTGGCTGATTAACTAACGGCTGTGTGGGTAAGGCAGTCACGATGGGGCTTCTGGTCCTCTTACAATATCTTTACAAACCGTACTTGAAGTTGGCATGAAAAGTTTCATCCTCCCTTTTGTGCACTGCCCTGCCAAAAACAAGTTGTGCACTCTAATATTTTGTTATTTTAACTTCGTATTCACCATGGCACTGTTTTGATAAACTTTGCAATGTCTCAACTTTTATTTCAGTCTAGAGTTGTAATAACGTTTCACTGAGATCTTGAGCTGAGGATGGGAGAGGCAAACAACAGCTTAAATTCTTCTCCAGCACATCTCAAAGATTCTCAATGGGGTTGAGATCGGGACTCTGTGGTGGCCAATCCATGTGTGAAAATTAGGTCTCATGCTTTCTTTCACAATTAGAGCCCGATGAATCCTGGCATTGTTGTCTTGAAATATGCCCGTGCCATCGGAGAAGAAAAAAAATCCATTGATGGGAAAGCCTGGTCATTCAGTATATTCAGGTAATCAGCTGACCTCATTTTAGAGCCACACAATATTGCTGAACCTGACCCCAGAAGTGAAGCAACCCCAGATCATAACACTGCATAAGCTTGTAAAGTAAGGACTATGCATGATGGGTGCATTGCTTCATGTGCCTCCCTTCTTACCCTGAGGGTAAACCTGGACGCATCAGATCACATGACCTTTTTCCATTGCTCCAGAGTCCAATCTTTATGCTTCCTATAGGAAACTGAAGCATTTTTTATTATTAGCCTCACTGACAAGTGGCTTTCATAAGGCCACACAGCTGTTCATTCTCGATCGTTTGAGTTCTCGTTGCATAGTGTGTGTGGAAATGCTCTTACTTTCACTATTAAAAATAGCTGTGAGTTCTTCTATCGATTTTCGACAATTTGAATCTCTGATCACAGCCATTCAAGATTGTTTTCCAACACCATTTTTTCCACTGTGATGATGGTTCACCACTACCCTTTCAGGTTTTAATAATGCGCCTAACAGTTTCTAGTCCAAGTTGAGTAATTACAGTAATCTCCTTAGTTGTTTTTATTTGCTTGGTGCAGGCCAATAATTTGACCCTTCTGAAATGCAGTGACATCTTTTCCATGACCATGATTGTTTAGGAAATAAGAAGGTGTGTCAGTTAAGATGAAATAACTTGTTGCCAACTGAAACATATTAATCACTGCAGGAATTAACCAATCAAAGGCTTTTGCCTATTTGCTCATTTAAAACCAGATGACGACTTCTATTTTGTCAGAGCAGTGTATATGAGTTCAATGGCTTCTTGAATGAGAAAAAAATATAGTGCAGGACTTGATTTTGTCCATGGGGAATTGATTAGAATGTTGGATCATTGACGTTTGCTATAGACTTTGGTCAGGTTAGACCCCAAATTGAATTTAATGCAGATGAAAACGATGCTATAAGAGATAGTCTTTACAATGACACGCACTGCATAAATGTCCTACTGTAGATCAAAACTCACAATTTGTAAAACTGTTTTATGGAGTTTTGATCAACTGAAAGTTTTTTGGGAGAGACTTTTCATCAGCTTAACAATTAGAGTATGTTAAACAACAGTATGATCTATAATTCTATCCCTCACAGCCTTGTTTTCATTACTGTTAAAATGTAAACATGGTGCTTCCCTGACTAAGGTCTATTGCTGTGATCTCTTATGATTGGCAGGTTGCTGGAGGGTGGAGGTTATTGTTCTGCCTTCATGCTGGTGCTGGTGCTTTCATCATGGTGATGAATATGGTTGATTTTCATAGTGATATTCAACATTAAATCTTTGAAGCTAGTGACAATAAACAACATACTTCACATTGAATCACTGTATAGAAAATTGCATGTATTTTTTTATTATTTTTTTATATATCATAATTTAGATTAAGCCTGTGACAGCACACATGTATTGGCATTAAATCAACATTTCGGAGGTGTTTATGTTTCATGCAGCTTCCCCGCTTTGTTGGGGAGGGGGGATTTATGTCTATTTGTACGCATTGAGGTTTTCATCTAGTATACATTCTTGTTACAGTAATATGTCCATTATATGCTATAATCCCTACCTCTAAATATAACTGTCTACTGACTATATAAAACACATAACAACAGATTAAAAACATTTTAATGATGACATATTATGCCCCTTTTCACAAGATGTAATATACATCTTTGGTGTCCCCAGAATGTGTCTGTGAAATTTCAGCTCAAAATACCACCCAGATCATTTATTATAGCTTGTCAAATTTGCCCCTTTTTGTGTGTGTCCCTTTAAATGCAAATGAGCTGCTGCTCCACCTCCGTTCAGAAGAGACGATCCTTTACATGAGCTTCAGATACTCCCGCAATAACAGACCATGCAAATCACACATCCAAAATCTCAGAAATAACCAGTAGCGGAGTGCAGCCTTACAGAGTGACTCAGGAAGAGGTTCAACTTTTAGACGGACCTGGATGTTTCTGAATGGTTAGTGGTGCAGTTAACCCTTTATGACCTGCCATAGAACAATTCCACCAGAGCATATCTTTGTATTTTTACATGCTGTGCTGTCATTCTTTTGAGCATTTTCATATGCCATACATCAAAATAATCCTTACTCTCCCAATTTGAAGGCTATGTTTGTAATAAATCAAAAGTAACTAGATAAATATCTCAAAAATGCAATAAACAAAAATAAAAACAAATTTAATTATTTTTTTCTACATATTTTATTCAATACAAAAAATGGATAAATATCAACCTCAAACTTGTCAATGTGAAAAACGTGCATAAAACAATTTAAAACTGTACAGAATTGATTTGAACTGTTTACATCAATTAGTTTTTAAGATGCACTCATTTTTACACTCATTCAAAAAAGGGGAGAAAAATGCCATGTAAAATATTCAATTACATTTGTGGTCAAATAGATAACATTTTGCTTTTGAATATTGATTGAACATTGAATTGGTTAAAATATAAAATAAATAGATGATCAGACGGAGAGTTCATCGTCATCGGACGCAATTAGTATTTCCAAAACCTCCGCGTCCGTGTACTTGCGTTTACTTGCGTCCGTGTACAAACGCATGGTCAAATGACGCAGCGTGTGACGTCACAACATAGTCATAGTGCACAGAACGTGATACGTCAATGAGCCATCGGAAGACGTAACTATCAATCGCAGATCTACAGAACATGTGTGCAAAGACGTGCAATGCATTTTTGTGTTGTTGTTTTTTTGTAAACGCATATTACGCAGTTTGTACAGACTGATTAGAGGGTGAAAACAACGCAACATGGGCATGTTGCAGGCTTGATCTGAACATGTTACATCTCTGGTTTTGTATGCAAAAAGAATGATTGAGCTAGCCATTTGGTTTCAGTTTCTTAAACAGGCACACGCAAGGCTTTTAAACAGACACACGCAAACGGTCTTAGAGGGTTAACATGCTTTGCTCGAACTTTTGCCATTGCATTAGAACTGGTTACACTGTTGTCGCTTGCTAAAGCCAATTGGCGGTGCTGTGAGTGTAAACGTGCAGATTAAGGGGTGGTAATATTTTAATGATATTGCAGCTGCGAGACGCCCACCATTAAACCCCAAAATAGTCATATAACCATTGAAATAACTCTGAAGCTGTTCTATTAAGCTAAAAATCCTGCATAGTGCTGCTTTAAAAACTGAAAAAGTCATGATATGTCTTTACCTTTAAAACGTTATTTTTTATTCATTGAATCATAGATGCCAGTAAAGAACTGAAAAGTTCCAGGATTATACCAAACTTTTTTAATACACAGACAGTTAGGTTGAGTAAAAATAAAATAGAATACTTAAATTCTAGGAGGACACCAAAGGTATAAATCATCTGTAGTAAGGAGGAGAGAGTAGATAAGGTGAGGCTCTAATAGGGGTTATGCGCAACATTCTTCCGGGTTCTACAAAACGGATATAACTACTTCCGGCCGTCAGCTGCTGAGGTAAACACATAGCTAGGGGTAAACAGTGTGTTGGGCGATATGCTCCATTTTCATATCCCATCGTCCGATCGTCAATCTGTGAGATCGGCAATACACGATATTATCGTGAGGGGGATGGGGCTTACTTATTTGATTATTAACTTGCTTATTTACTCATTAATTTTTTTTTTGTATTACTTCATTTTATATATGATAGTCTTTTTCTATTTTGCTAGCAAAGGTGGAGTGATTATTAATAGGCTAAATCGGATAATTTACCGGTATAGTGAGGTAAAAAAAGATCCTAATCATTTTTGTATCTGACTGAGTATTTCAACATGTCAGCGGGAAATTTACTGACACGCATTATCCTCTCATGCCGTTGCAGATGCAGCATTTTGACTGTACTTCTGCACTAGATGAGAACACATTTGAATAATTTCTTGTTCAAGAAAGAGTCAGAGTTGCTCTCTCTGTCTGGATGCACTTCACATAATGCGCACTCCAATAACCCCAAAGTATTGCCAAACGGACGTCCAGATCCCAGAGTACTATTGTTCGGATGTTCCTGTTTCTGGTATTTCAGCATTCGTGACATTTTAACAACATTTTGATCAGAAATAAGAATTTTATTACAATAAGCGAAAATGAACACAAAATGAACAGTTACCTCAAAGATCACCTAACAGATACCGCTGCAGATGTGTACAGAAGTGAAAACTGGAAATGTTTAGACCCGTTTTCCGGTTTGAACGCTGGGTGCTCCGCATTACCCCTATTGCAGCCTTTAGCAACAAGTGGAGAATATATACTGTAAGAGCAAACCAAAAAATTAAAGGACAATCCAAAAAAAAAAAATATTCACATCATGTTATACACAACAAACCTAAGCAAATGAACAAAAACACGATGAAACTAAACAGAGCCTTGACAGAACTCCCCCCTCCCGCAAGGCGCGTTCACTGGGCCTATGCACAAGTCCATCTGTGGATGGAGGGAGGGAGTTTTGGAGGAGGACGAGGAAAGCCTGTAGAAGGACCGGAGCCACGGTGGAGCCCTAATGGTCTTCCTGGACAGAGCCCATTCATTTGCACTTTACTGTATGTTTATTATGGTCCGTACTGTGTACATGTAAATTAAATTACTCATTATCAGTGACTTCTTTCAAGTTAGTGGTGTTGTTTTTTTATTACATTATAATGTTTCTTAAAGATATTGCAAAGACAGAAATCACAGCCATCAGGCTTTTATGTCTTACAAAGTGGAGAGTATGTACCAGTCCCATTCATGTAGTGCTAAACTAGTATCAGTCTATATTATTTGCGCTGGAGGAAATGGCATGGGTCAGCCAGCTGGGCAGGGCGATGTTTAGGCCTTTTTACGACCCTGAGTGTTAGAAGTGTTGAGATGCATTTCGGCATTAAGTGGTACTTTAATCTGCCATTAAAACTGGCAGGAATTAAGCTTAATAGTGTTTCTCTGACAAATCCACTCCTAAAAGCCACAACACTGCTGCTATCCAACATCTCTCATGATTAATGTTCCTGTTATATATATACGCACACCGAGCGAGAAGCGCAGCGCCACATCTTTATATTCGAACACATTATTTTCTATGAGTGTACACACACAAGTCTGTCCACAGTGTCCAGCAACGGCTAAGAGCCTTGTTCAAAATCCAGTCGCGCCACAGAGCTCTATTTACATAGTTTCATATTAAATTTACTACATTATATTTGTCTTAAATTGGGCGGCAGTGGTTCATGTAGATTGTCTACAAACCGGAAGGTTTGTGGTTCAATCCCCGGTTCCACCTGACCAAGTGTCAAGGTGTCCATGAGCAAGACACCTAACCCCAGCTGCTCCCGACGAGCTGGATGGCGCCTTGTATGGCTGTGTCATGATTCTTGTCTTGTGTTCTCCTTGTCTTGTGTGGACTTTTGTTATTTCCTGTTCTGTGCCATGTTTGTAGTCCTTTGTAGTTTTTCTTGTTTATTAGTCTCTCCAGGTGTTTCTAATTAGCCCCGCCCCCTTGTTATCTTGTTTAGCTTGTTTGCCTGTGTATTTAAACCTCTGTGCTTCAGTTGTTTGTCGGTCGTTGTTTGCTTGTAGCTGTTTCCTAGTCCATGTTTCTGTCCTGAGTTCTGTGTTCTATTGTTTGCCCTGGATTACCTGTTTGTTTTATTAAAGTAGTGCTTGCAAGTGGATTCTCTCTCCGCTTCGTTCCTACCTCAGCGTTACAGGCTGACACCGCCATCGGTGAATGAATGGGTGAATGCTAGGCAATATGTAAAGCGCTTTGGTGGCCATGGGTCTGTTGAAAGCGCTATATAAATGCAGTCCATTTACCATTTAAAGCTTCATTCATGTATACTGACTATGTATATAGTTTAAGACTAATATACTACTGCTAGATACATTTAGTTTTATATTCATTTACAGAAATCAGCTGCGTGGATGAAAATTATCTGATTTTCAGGTGAGATTCTCAATTTATTCAGTTAATGTACGTCCTGAGGTAAAAGTGACTCAGCAAAGATTGTATTTAATTGCAGCTACAGTACAATAATAACAGTACAGACATTACCTCAATTTCATAATATCCTGAAACATAAAAAATATTGCTGGATATAACCCTAACTTGCAACACAGCTATAATAACCAGACTTCAGACAATGCCTTCAAACATGCTTTAATCACGGCCGAAGGATCTCAGACAAATCCCATTGACAATCCCACCAGTAAACACCAATACAACAGTTTTTATAGAATAGGGGTATGGCAAAATTACATGAAATATTACATAATTTCCCAACAATTTGATTGGTTCTTCATAGACAAGCCCTCTTGTTACTAGGTAACCAAACGGTTTCACGGTTAGATCTCTGTCTACTTTCATTTCCACTCACACAACCAAAGTCATGAGTTTTCATTAGTTTCGAACAGCACAAATGTTAGAATGTGAGGACGCCTAAAAGGGGAAGTCAGGTAAGAGTTAGTCATTATATTAGATCCAAAGGGGAAGTCAGGTAAAAGTTTATCATAAGGTTAGATAATCTAAAGGTCAGATTTTTAGAGTCAGAAACATGATTAGTAAAAGACAGTTTACCATCTTATCTATTAAAAATCCATCACAACATAAACTGGGAAAGTCCGGTGTGCGATACCTCGAGTTAAACACGACGTGGCGCTTCTCGTCCGCTGTGCGACCCACTTTAGTCTCAGTACATGCCCTTATAAAACCATAATTTGATCTATTCAGAGTCATATTTTCTCACCACACACTTCACAGCTTTTCCTTGCACAGGTCTGATCTCCCACGTCTGCTTTTCTTTTCAGAAAACGATCCATATTATAGTAACGCATGTTACTGCATCTGATCGAACAAACGTTCAATCTGACGTTGTGACGTGATTGGTGTTGCGATTAGGGCTGGATAAACTATTATTTTTTAATCAATTAATCTAGCGATTATTTTTTCGATGCATCGATTAATCTAACGATTAATTTTCCCTGTCCGATTCGCTTTCGATTCAATTCTGTTATCGATTATCTCCCCATTAATGACTAATAGCAATTTATACATGTTGATTTACATATCTGAATGAAAAAAAAACATGAATTCCTTAACATTGCAATATATGTTTATTGCTCTTAAAATTCCAAAATAAAAAAATATTCAAGTGCAAAGTAATGGTCAGAGGTATAGCATTCAATAAAACTTTGAAGCCTTGAAAACACATAGCCCTAGCTTACTGAAAAATAGTGCATCTTGTAATTCTTCTTTCAGATGAAAATAACAACTTGATGTCTAGCATATAAATAAATAAAAAATTCTATAATATTTTTGAGTCTTCATTTTCTTTTCTGACATAGCCTAAACCAGTTCTCGTTAAAACACAGCAGACATGCAAATTTTTGTGCATTTTGGGCACTTTTTGGGTGAAATCATATTTATTTTGTCCATCAAAAGCGTGCTTTTACTTTAATTGAGAGCGTGCAGCAAAATAAGACTCTGCGCCGAAACCCGCGCTTCACTGTTGCTCACACGCTGCTCCTGCTCCCGGTGTGAATGCACTCACTGATTAACATGCACGCCAGAGAAAAAAAAAACCCTGCACTGCTCACACTTGCGGTGTGAAATGGTCGTAATTCACAAGGTCTCCTACATTTGCGTTCCGTGTGCACGTGTAATGCTGATGTTGCGCAATGTTAATCATGCGGCGCCCGAGTGGATTTGACCGGCATAAAATCGGAATATGTCAGACTGACCGGCCGGTCATGGACGATCACGCGAAAATCGGCCAATTCCGGTCACCAGCCGATCAAACGGTGCATCTTACTTTAGAGTAATGAGTGCACTTTGCACCTTGCACTGAGGAGCCACTCGTGTTGCTACTCTCCGGCGCCGCCATCTTTGTTTTGGGTCTGACGAATCGACGCGCATATTTTGCGTCTACGTATTTTTTGCGTCGACTTCATCGATGACGTCGACGCGTTGTCCCAGCCCTAGTTGCGATATTTAAACAAATTAGCTTTTAGATAATGCATCTTGACTTGACAAATGTTTTTGATCATATAAATTTATAAGAACAATTAGATAATTAGAAAATAATAAGATTTGTCAATAATAAAAAAATAAGTAATTACACAGCCCACCAGATGGCGCTCCGAGGCCCACAGGTTGAGAATCACTGTTCTAAACCATATAGGCTACGTCTTAAAAACACTTACTAAATGTCTATTTAGCATCTGACAGGAACATCTTCGATAAGAAATTGAATTGCATATGAGCACATAACAATATGAAATAGACATCTGAGTGATATATATGTGTGCTATTATGGAGAATTCACTGTTGTCAACACTGCTTACATTAATGATTAGATAAATCAAAGTAATGTAAATAATCAAATTTACTTAAAGGGGACATATCATGCCAAATCTACTTTTTTAGCCCTTAAATGCCTTTTGTTGTATATTTGGAGTGTTTATACTTACAGAAAAGTTTAAATTAGTCTCTTCAGGAGCTTCATTGATATCTTTATATTCTGTTTTGGTCACATTTTTCAACCGGTTTAGATTTTTTCTGTTCTCTATGACGTTTTGTTAACTATTACGTCACAGTATTTGCAGCGGAACTCCAAATAAGGACATCGACTTCCGGCCAAACACTTTGAGCAATCCGCCATTTTTATTTCTCGCTGCAATTTTGTAGTCCAAGTTCAAGGATGCAGAAGTTACGAGAGGGTACGTCAAAATGTTGGGTTGTTGGATGTAGTAACCCACACGCTTCATTACACCGTCTCCCAGCATCAGAACCTCTTTGAAGTGCCTGTTTGAGTTTTATTTTTCACGGAAATGTCCCCACAACTGTGGGTAAAGTCATGTTTGTGTGCGCAAGCACTTCAAGGATAACTAATGTACTTCAGCAACCTCCGCCAGTAAAGAAGGATTTGCCGATAGACTTCGTCTGATTGAGGGGTCAGTTCCTTCTATCTTTGGAGACGACGAACAAAGCACTTCGGTAAGCTGTAAATAACGTTAATAAAAATAACGTACTACTTTCTTAAAACACACGGTGGTCACGGTTTAGCGGTTGTCTTGTTAGTGTGCTTGTTTTAACAAGAGAAATAATCGACTTTTCTTTAATTGTTTATATTATAACTTATATTTTGTTTTGTGAGTATTAAATAGTCGTTGTAAATCATGCAGTATTGTAGTAGTGGGCATGGATGGAGAACTTACTGTAAATACAGTAACACACCGTTGCGATACCATCAATATAGACTTGTTCTGCAGGTTCGTCGTCTTATTTTCATCTCGCTCCGACTCTGGCTGGAACATGTAAGGCTTGATGGACAAGTCTTTCGTTGTTGACATTTTGTTAATAACGTGTGAATAAAAAGTTTCTGTGCCGCTAGATAATCGTATCTCTGCTATCAAACTACAAAAATGGCCGAACGGGGTGGAGTTGAACCGAGTGTCACCTCTGCGAGCTGGATTTAAAGAGACCGCACCAAAACGAGTTGTCTCAGACTGCACATCAGAAAAGTTGTAGAAAAGGGGCCTGTGGAGTTATAATAATGAGGAATTCAGACCCAAGCATTGCAGTTCTGCTTTATATAGACCACAAATGTATGATTTATATGTAAAAAGGAACGATTTAAAAGCATGATATGTACCCTTTAAAGTAGCTAAATATAAGTTATCTATTTTATTTTGTCCATTAGTACTGTTGATAAATTGAGGAACATTTGTGTCAGATAAAAAGTGAGTTAACACATCAGCAACTACCTCAACATGTAAATGTAGTATTGAGCACATAAATCACAGAGGTAACGTGCATCTTGTCTGGATGTTACAGGGACAGATGAGCAGGAACGTGTGTTTATCCGGTAGAGATTGGCTAATAATGCGGAAGGCTGCAAATTGTATGGAATGTGTGCATTTCATATTCACATTTTTACATATTATAGTAGTACCTTGAAGAAATGAACTTTAAATAACCAGCTTTATTGAGCGTTTGTGCCCGAGACACTTTCAAAAAAGGATTTACAAAAATCACATTTACATTTATGCATTTGGCAAACGCTTCTATCCAAAGTGATAAGGTAAAGTGCCTTGCTCAAGGACACGCTGACGGCTGTGGAGATCGAACCAGCACCTTCTGCTTACCAGTTCAGTGCTTTAGCCCACTGCACCACAAAAACAACAAAGCTATGAGAAAATTAGCAAATATAAACATATGAAATGAAATTTGTCAAGAAATGGAACGCTGAGAAGATGATTTGTACAACATTTTAATCTGCTTATGTTTTACAGGTAGTAAAGCTCAACGGCACAGGGATGTTTCGAGCAGGCAGCCAGATTGTCCCACGCATGTTCTCCCACTCTCGCTTCAGGGTTGTGGGGTTCAGGGGGCCGTTATCATGGTCTTCCTCCTCCTCTGGATCACCGATGTCTCCTTTGAGAAGAGCGAGATTGTAAAGCTGGAACCTCCAGCTATTTGCTGGAGGTTTAATTCAGATAGACAGACGTCTATAGCACTGACTGCTCTGCTGAAGCTGGAGACCAGCCAGCTGTGCTAATCCAGCTCCTTTTGCGTCCTCTCTGGTCGGAAAGCAAATCACCCTTCTCAAAATCCCCATGATTCCCTTGCTCACTCTGTGCACAACAGCACTTGGACTTGGGAATATGGAAGGTCTGTGACACCTGAAGGTTTCTGCATGGGCCAGCCAGTAGAGGAACACAAGCACCTCGATGTCCCTTTCCCATCCGTGATCAGATGCCAGTCTGACTGCAGCAGTGAGGGATATGATGGACGGCAGAGACCGGAGGAGGAGGGAGCGGTGGTCAGCTGATCATCAGAATAAAGCCGCTGAATGGGAACAGCTGTGTTGAGATGGCAGTAGGATGTGGGGTTGAGTGCCTGTAAATACATGATTGTTAGAACAATACATTTGATGTCACTAAATACGAAATAAAATTATTTTATTAATTCATGTATTTACATTTACATTGTATTCATGTAATTCACATTGGCTGCATTTGTCTAGTTCATGTATAGGTATAAGGAAGCGTATTGCATTCACTTTAGGAAAAAAACTACTGTTTTTCTGAATTAATGAGTTACTCATAATTTTGAGATAATTAAGTCATTAATTCAGAAAAACAGAGCAAAAACTTTTTTCCATGAAAAATCTCGTAATTCTGAGATAATTAACTCGTTAATTCAGAAAAAACAGAGTAATTTTTTTTTTTTTTACCTCAAGTGAATGCAATACGCTTCCGTATAGGTATGTCATATTACAATACAATTAAATTATATTTAGTTTGTTTTGTAAGGGATAATCCATGGCTAGCTGTGGAGGCAAAGAACCACCCGACGTGAAGCTGTGAGTTTAATTACTTCAGAATAGCGATGTAACCCCTGAAAACAGTGATTAAACTGACGTGGAACTAGTTATGCATTACATGGTTTTACTCCATGCCTTCCAGCCAATCAGAATAGAGTATTCAGACTCGCCATGGTAAAACTAAAATAAATAATTTTCGGTAAAAAAAAAAGTAATATAATTAAGTATTGGTCAGCATTTATCATTATTATTGTGTGTAGTGTGTTGGGCTAGCAATGCATTTACTACTGGGGTAATTTTAATTTAAGTAGTAAAATTTACCTTTTCCGAGTAATATCAACAGTCTTCTCCAAAAGCGAGATCTTCAAGAAGCTGCAAACGCTGAGGAAAAGTGATTGCAGTGCTGAGGGACAGGTGCGGGTGATTATTCCGGGTGATTTGTTGTGTGTGTGTGTGTGTGTGTGTGTGTGTGTGTGTGTGTGTGTGTGTGTGTGTGTGTGTGTGTGTGTGTGTGTGTGTGTGTGTGTGTGTGTGTGTGTTTGTGTGTGTGTCTGTCGTGTAGGGAGAGCCTGGAGTGACCCCGGATTTCCACTAACTGCAGAACGGCTGCGGATCGGCTCCGCTGCGTGTCGGATCCGTGCTCCGCCGTCCTTCAATACCTACCAGATCCGGATTTGTTGCGGAACGGCTGCGGCATGACTGACAGCTGAAGTCACGATCGCGCAATATAACAGGATTTAGTTTCTATAAACAGAACCACAAAACCAGCAACCGTTGTTTCCATCCAGATGAGTACAGGGGAAACAACTCTTGTGCTTACCTGCTGATCTCCTTTTTTTTGTGGAGATTATTGTGATTCTATACAATATTTATAATTAAATATAATCAACTTACAACATGCTAAATGTTTATTTGGGTTCCTTTTTGAATGTATTGGGAAAGTAGTAGGCTGTGTAAATAAAATTAACCATTGTTCTTGTTGGAAAAGGGAAAACTATATTTTTATTTTGGAAATTACCGGATGTTTTAATTAGTTTCTGTGCTCGACTTCCTGCGGCGCTCTCCGGCATCCGGCAAAAATAGAAACTCTGCGTATCGGTCGCCGGAGTCGGAACGCAGCCATTCCGCAGTCAGTGAAAATACACACATTGACTTTAATGGAAACCTATTGACTCCGCCGCCGTTCCTGAGCGGATCCGCAGCCGTTCCGCAGTTGGTGGAAATTGGGGGTGAGTGTGACTACGGCTCCGACTCCTTCTCAGTTCTTATGTGTGTATCCTCGCTTCCTTTCCATTCGCGTCTCAGCTCCACCCCTGTAGGATACGACGGAAGGCTGAAGGGAAGGGAAGAAAAGGAGGACGGAGGAATCGAAAGAAAGCTTTTTTTATATACATTGGAATACTTTTTTTTTGTTGTTATTATACATTGGAATACTTTATCTCTCGAGCGTCACTCCACAGCGAGTGGACAAGATACCCTGTTGAAATATGTGAGATGTGTGGTTTATATAAACTGCAAAGGTAAAGTATAAATTAAAATGATTGTGATCGATGTGAAGGGGAGGAGAGTGTGCGTCATGTGTAATCAATAAAACACTTCCGCATATACACCTGCCAACCCTCCAGGACCTGTACTCTTCCAGAGTGAGGAAGAGAGCAGGTAAAATCATCACAGACTCCACTCACCCTGGACACCACCTGTTTGAACTGTTACCGTCAAGACGGAGACTCAGATCACTGGCCACAAGAACATCTCGGCACAGGAACAGTTTCTTCCCACAGGCCATTTCCCTCCTGAACAGTTAACATATCTCCCAAGGCATATGCCTTTAAGTGCAATACCCCCACTGTTTAGTGCAATATCTCCTAAACTCAGGTTATTTATATTTATATTTATTCATACTATTCAAAATACTGTATATATGTTCATAATCCGAAAATGTTTATTCTGACTAAACCCAACCGTGGCCTTATATTTTATATTTTATAGTATTTTCATATATATATATATATATATATATTTTTTTTTTATAATTTTATTTTTAGATTTTGTATTACTGTTTCTTGTTGTATTTGTATCTGTATATGTGCACTGGAAGCTTCAGTACCAAAGAAAATTCCTTGTGTGTGCAAGCACACTTGGCAATAAAGCTCTTTCTGATTCTGATTCTGATTCTGATGTTTGCTAGATTATGTTCATTACCTGTCTAGCGATGTAAATGTTGAAATATAATAAAATAATGGTTCATATTTTTTATTTGCTGCTGATGTGTGAATGTAGTGAATCTCTTACCGTTAAAAAGCCAGATAGGCCTACGCCATTGCTTGTGTGATCAGCATATTTGTGTATTTCAATGTAAATTCATTCTGGTAATTTTATGGTAATTTACAGGGATTGCTGTGTGGGCTAATGATTTTATACAACAAGAAGTTACTGAGTAACTTTCATAGATACACTTTCTGTTTTTGCTCCATCAATGACGGAAATGAACAACACGATTCAACAGGTTTGAAGGAATCAGATGAGCAGGGGCGTAATTTACGGGTGGGACATGTCACTACACAAAGCAAACGTAGCCTAATAGGCTACTAACCGAATGAAGAATGATCGGCCTCCATAGAACATAAAATACTCTTTTTATTTTATTTTTTATGAGGGAAAAAAACAGTTACGGAGCACGGACGTGACAGTTCTCCGTTACGGACATGACCACTCTGAAAGCGACTTTAACTCTTTCACAGAGACCTCAAACAGAAAGCAAAAAGCCTTTCTTTAAGGTGAATTTCGTTTTTTATTAATTGTATCAATTTTAATCAATGTTTCATCAACCAATTGCCTGGATTTAATAAATAAGAAGTAAATATAGAAGATAGATCATCAAGGCCCGTACGGAAATGGGAAAGAAGGCATTTCTGTATTCTGCACCTTCAGGTCTACTTTGCAAAAGGACTCGTTGAGTTACTCTCGCTAAATGCTTTTAAATCCAAAATGAAAGATTTAGAGGCAGATGCCTTAATATGTAAATGCTCTTAGACTGTAAACATTATTTTAAATGATTATATGAAATGTTAGCGCTTCTGCGTTATTTGTCTGTACCTATATGTGTTTGTACTGCTGCCTGGCTTGACCAGGTCACCCTTGCAAAAGAGGTTCTTAATCTCAATGGGACTCTCCTGGTTAAAGGTAAAGGTAAAATAAAATATCACGGAGGCGCCGGCGCGTGAACTGGACTCTCGTCTCATAAATGAACCGAAACTCAGAGTATAATGTACTTGCCTCTCACAGACCTGAGAAATATATAGAAAGCTTGAAATGTCTAGGCCTATTTGTAAACATAACAATTTAAAACGAAAGAAAACAGACTGCTCTCTGCTTATTTAATCCATGAAATCTGAATTTCTCTCTGGCGCGTTCACCACTACAAAGATCGCAGTCAGCATCGTCAACTTCATCTTTGCAGCCGACACACTGACACAGAAAACACTTGTTTATTAATAAACAATTAAAATGTCTCCTTGCTATATTTGACATATTCATAATCATTACTTTTGCTGGTTCTTTGTGGCAGCTTTTAGATATTTTATTGGCAGCGCCATCTTATGCCGCGTTCCAGGCAACCTGTAACTTGTGTTTTTCCAACCTTATACCCGTGAAAGTGCACTGGAACGGCAGTCAAACCTGTGACTTCCCACCCGTGAACTCGTACTAGATAGATGTACTCCCAGTTACGAGTTCTGACGTCACATAGCCCGCAAAACCATACAAAACAACAATGGCAGCCCCTACGGATGCAGTGTTTCTGCCGGCGGTACACGGTGAGAATACACTTTAGGACAATATAACGTTGCAGTCAAATTAATAATAATATAATAATAATGATAATAATACACACACGATTATTACAATGTTATGTGTCTGAAACAACAAGTATGTATATACACACACGATTACAATGTTATGTGTCTGAAACAACAAGTATGTATATACACACACGATTACAATGTTATGTGTCTGAAACAATAAGTATGTATATTGCGCTCAGGTATTTTTGCGTGACTGGCCTGGAACGCTACTAAGTCGTGAGTCGTGGTTTGAAGTCGTAATTTACGAGCTCAAAAACCTGCCTGGAACGCAGCATTACATGAACGCGTCAGGCGTCACCACTGCATCAGCACCGAGAACAATTTTTTTTTTTTTTTATAATCTAAAATCAAAATCGTGATACCGAATTGTAGGTTTGGTCTATCGTTACAGCCTACTAAGATGAGAAAGTAGGAGTTTAGTCGTTTGTCATGGTTGTAAAAAAAAAAAAACAATGGCTATCTGAACATCTTTGCCAAGCGCAAACGTAATCAATAAATTATCAGGGAGGGTCGCCTTTTTTCGCAGTCATTTTGGAGGGTCATAGAAAAATGTATTAGCCTACTGGCGAAGGGAGGGTCAAGTCTTTTTTGACTACAGATCTCAAAACTCCTCCGGTAGCCCCTTAAATAAAAAAACGAACAGTCCCCAAGTTCACTGATCTTGCATATGTTGATATATTCATTAGGCTAATAACCCTAGATGTGTTGTGAATGTTACGTTTAGCTTATTCGGATGCTTATAGACATATTTGTGAATGTGATAGTGCATGTGTGTAGGCCTACATCAAAAAATAGCAGAACGAGTTGTGCGGTGTCCCCACCACTTTTCAAAGCAAAGTTACGCCACTGCAGATGAGTAACCACTTAAGATATCCATTCATAAAGTCCTCTGCTAAATTTAATGAATTAGCATTTTTTTAAACGAATGGTTGAATGAAGAATTCAACTAGCTCATTAAGACGGTGACTGCCACCACCTTCTGGCGGTTTAAAGGGGGGGTGAAATGCTGTTTCATGCATATTGAGTTTTTTACACTGTTAAAGAGTTGGATTCCCATGCTAAACATGGACAAAGTTTCAAAAATGAAGTTGTAAGTTTGATGTAGTAATTCTGTTCCAAAAATACTCCTTCCGGTTTGTCACAAGTTTCGGAAAGTTTTTTTCGAATTTGGGCCTATGTGACGTCAGAGTGGCCGGAATTTCCTTATACGGGTCTTAAGGGCAATTCTCCCGAAGGGGAGAGCTGTAGCATAGTGCGTGCGAGAGTACGCCTATGCCCATCAGAGTGCTGGGCTCGGCTGCGCTGCAATCAAAACAATGGCACCAAGAAAGTGTGTTTATGGTTGCCAGGGCAAGACAACACTGCACAAATTTCCAAAGAACCCAGCGTTAAGGGACCTGTGGATGGATTTTGTTTTTCCAGAGCAGCAACGAGTTGTGCAAGTGTGCTTGTTTGTTCCCTTCATTTCGACGGTATAGTTTTATAAAAAGGCCAGTTCGAGCTGCGATTTGCAGATCGCCTAATACTTAAAGATGGAGCAGTCCCAACGATAAAGGTTCACGGTCGTGCGTTGGAACCGCAGACGGTGAGTAAAACTGCTTCAAATGTCTGTGAGTTGTTAACTATCGCCGTGTAAGCGCAGCCAGCAAGTAAACAACATGATCACTTACAGTTAATGTATCTATGGAGCATGCGATGTATGGTGTGTGTGTGTGTGTGTGTGTGTGTGTGTGTGTGTGTGTGTGTGTGTGTGTGTGTGTGTGTGTGTGTGTGTGTGTGTGTGTGTGTGTGTGTTTGTGTGTTTAAATACATTTGTTTAGCTGGCCACTGTAGTGTCAGTTTGTTTATTGTAAAACTAAATCATGTCCTCATAAACCACGAGTCTGTCTGTTTACAACACACGCAAAAGCTTCGCGCGCTCCCGCCCACACGGCACGCCTCCACCCACTCAAGCCTATCTTTCTTTTATAAATATAATAAAACTAAAGACTTTTTGGAGATATGAAGGATGCAATACTACTCTATAGGTACTCAAGATTAACATGAGATTGACTGAAACTGAGTGTTTCACCCCCCTTTAAGTTTCATAGTGTAAAAGAATATTATTTCATCCCCCCCAATCATTTAAACGTACAGTATGTAACTTTTGGCCACCAGGGTCACTCAATCAAAATAATAGCAAAAGACGTATTCTGATGACGTCGTGAAAGAGCGTGTGCTCATGGGAGTTGTTGTCGTTGTCGAGAGAGAGAGAGAGGGAGTTCGTGCGCGAACCAGCTATACGATGTTCATTGGGACACGCGCGATCTGTCATTCCCCAGCCATCTAGCATCTCCAGCAGATAACATGTTCACTGACGAGGTAATGTGTTGTTATTTATATTATATCTCTATTCTTGTTACGTTTAGTTACGGCTATTAACTTTATGTAATGCCATTGTAATGAACACGCGCGCTCTGTCGCTCCCCACATTCCTCACTCATTCTAACTTAGTGTTTTTAAAATCACGTCTCTTCCGAACGGAGAGATATATGAATTATCAGGGCTATTGAATCAATATTCCATCTAGCTAGTATTAATAGATGTTAAAAAACACGTCACCTTTCGTTAATAATTATAATTACGTTTATACTATGATATTGAAAAAGATGGTGAACTGCATATGAAGCTACTTTCTGCAGCTATATCTAAACAAATGTGAATTTACATTATACTGTACATGAGAGCTAGTCCGTCTGCGTTTTGCACATGCCATCATCGTTTCACAACATATAAGTTACGGATAGATATAGTTAGCTGAATGGGTGCTTACTTGTTTATTAGAATGCAAGCGAGATCGGCATCTCTCTGTAGTTCCAGTTGTCACGAAGCTCGTGGAAATGCAACTCCAATGTTAACGCGAGTCATGTCTTCTCCTGTCCCAAACCCTTCTCGGGTCATTTCTGTCACCCGTGCGTTTCCGCTTCACGGATCTGCCTCCAGCAGCAGAACGTGCAGGCAAAGCATAATCATGGTCCATTATTGATATCCAACTATTGATTTTTATCGTCTTCTTTTATTTTAGTGACGTGCGTCCGGTGTTTACATTTGCGTTTGGCGGTTTTTTCGCCGGGATCCGCACGAAGTTAGAGAAACTAGAGTCAAAGGTTATATGACGTCATAGACAGGCGACGAAACGGAAATAAAGACACGGCCCGTGTCTTCAAATTAAAATATAAATTTCTCCGGATTTGAAAGTTGGTGGGAACTTTTGGGATAATGTTAGTACACAACTAAAAGAAATATATAACATAGATACAGTTATTTTTGCTATTTTGAAAGCTGAAAAGTTCCATATTGTGCCTTTAATATTCCTACATTAAATTTTTAGTTTTAAAAATTAATCAAACATTATGAAATTATAATTTACTGTGTAAATCCATACATGCCATGTCTGAGCAGCATTAAACAGTAGGCTATAGCCAATGTGTAAATCCAAAGATGCTTTTATTGATACTGACTTCATTTTATTGGTAATAATAGCCATACAGTGTCTGGTTGAATTTATTAATTAAATTTAAGAAATCTGACATAAGACGACGCATATATGACAATACATTTAAAAAATATTGTTCATCTGTGTCTTTATTGCTCAGTGTTATTGCAGAGTTTTGATCTTCTCTCAACTAATAGAGCAAAGACTGTATTTTAATGACTATTTAATATTACTGCTAAACTTTGACTAGGTAGTACATATTAATGCATAGCTAGGCATATTAATTGCATTTATTTTTTTGTGTATTTTGTGCTTCATAATGATGTTTTAGTTGAGGTCATTTGTACCATAGTCCCAAACATAAACTCAAGTCTAGGGGCCTCAGACTATAGTGATTGTGTTTGTGCACATATTGATTATATATTTAGGTACTTTAGGTTCTAGTTATCTGATATGTTACTCTGGCACAGAAAGCTGAAAATGTGCCATTTCCTAGTTTTTTGTGAAACATTATTAGCACTCTGAATTGGAGCAATAGAGCTGAAGGATTATAAAGAGGCAGAGTCAAGGGTCAGGGCTGCGTTTCCCAAAAGCATCGTAAGCCTAAGTTGATCGTAAAAACGATCGTACGACTGATCTTAATATTGTGGTCTGTTTCCCAAAAGCATCGTAACTTAAGTAGCACTTGAAAATCTTCGTAGAACTACGAGTGCTCTGGAGTAATCGTACATCCCCAAGTGCATCGTAAGAAGACAGATTATGAGGTCACCTGCAGGACAACCGGCAGATTACACTTTATCTCGATTTAACAGATTACACTGCAACGTGAGTATAATATAAGGTTTTGATTGTACTTTATTGTACACTTTATTATTGTACTCGTGTTTTGTTTAAATTAATTTATAAATGAAATAATTAAAAAGGGAAGAATTTTTTTTTTAAATACACATCTAAATTAAATGAATGAGAAAAAAATCATAAACGAAGTAATGTGGGAATCATGTTTTAAAAACTGGGCAAAATAGGGATGAATTTTAAAAAAAATTGCCAATGACTTGCTGACGTGCACGAAAACCAGCCATGTATTCTTGCGGACCTCCCTGATCTTTGAACGCCGCTGGTTGCATTTAGTTTGCAATGTTGTCCTCCCTGATGTTTTGTTTTTCCTTATTTGTATGGTGTCCTTTAAATCTGTTAAAAATAAAGTCTTTGTTTCGCTCTATCTCCTCTAAAAGGACATTAATTTGACCTTTTTTAAAGGTATCTTCTCTTGTTTCTTTTTATTTTGTTTTTTTTTCTCAGCCATTTTGTCAGTGCCTCCGCCTGTATAGATGCTTTAGACTTGTCTTGATTTCTAATCCACAACAAATGACGATTTTTAGGTTAAACGTTCAGAATATGGTTCCATATAAGGTTATATTTCAGCACTTCGCGAATGGACAGCGATGCTTAAGTAGCACGTAGAGCGCGTTCTCGCGCGTTCATGTTAAGGGCACTTTTGGGAAACGCACGTGGAATTGCCGCGAGCGTTCGTAACCTTGCACGTAGAGAGCGCTCTTAAGAGCTAAGATACATCGTTATCGGGAAACCCGGCCCAGGTCCTTTCCATCAATGACAAGTTCACAGTGGAGATGAATTTGAACAGGCTCTGGTTATTCACACGAGTGACACAACAGCCGAAGGGAGAAAACTGCTCATTTATTTGACATACATCCTATTATTGCTCAAGTTGCCTGAAACAGTTCACAATGGGCCTAAATACACTTGACGGAACAGCGTAGGATTTATTCATATGGATTTGGCAGCTTTTTAATAATTGTAAAAAAAATAATAATTAAAAGTAGCCTAATTTCTTGCTTTATTCTCAATGAAATAATTAATTTGTAGCATGGTTTGTTATTTTGCCAGTTGCGTTCAGGCCGGTATTGGTGATCTGTATTTCATATGTTGACATATTCAGTGAGAAGTTTGTAAAAAACACCACAAGGAACGGGATTTTTATAGGTCAGACACAACAAATTCAAATGATAGGTGGAGCAGGATTAAAGCTCTCAATAAAACAACACGCATGTGCTTAGACACTGACACATCACTGCTGGAGACAACAGAAAATTGAGATTGCAACCATCTGTTACATTTATGGGTTAGTGTTTATGTTTATATGTCATGTCACATGTCAGTGATGTCACAGTTCTGCTTTGAAAACAGGGCTTTAGAAATACATTGTAAATGTTACAACAGAGGTGACCAATCATTGTGAACTCAGTGAGCCTGTAGTCTTTATATTTGAAACACACACACACACACACACACACACACACACACACCCACACACACACACACACACACACACACACACACACACACACACACACACACAACATATAAATCAGTACACAGTAGGCTATGTGATAAAAAGGTCGTTGATGTTTGTATATAAGATTAGGCGTCTGATCCCGTCTTTAATGGTGGACTTATAACATTATGAACAACTGGCAACTACACCCAGCAGAGAGTGAGTGATGCTTCACTGACCACTGTCTGCAACCCTCCAGTAGAACAAACTAAACATTATCCTTACAGTTCACACACATTGTGCCACTACATTACACCATTACACACATAACAAACGTGTTTTGATTGACTGTGAAAAGCACTACACAAATAAAAGAGTGAGCATCTGTTATTAAATGCGTAACGGTGGGCTTCTGATTCCCCATTCCCACTTAATCCTCTCCCATCCCCCCTCACTCACTCATCCCGCATTATCCTCCGTGCATTTGAATTATCTCACGGGGGTCTCTCTCTCTCTCTCTCTCTCTCTCTCTCTCTCTCTCTCTCTCTCTCTCTCTCTCTCTCTCTCTCTCTCTCTCTCTCTCTCTCTCTCTCTCTCTCTCCACCCCATCGCCCCATTTCTCTTCATAGCTGATTATTCTGGCTGAGAAGAAACGTGTTATATCTGTCTAACGTCATTGCGATCATTGTTCTATTTGATCGGAGAGGCTGAAACTGCTGGTACTATTCACATTCAGATGTGCTGAACGATGTGCACAAACTGGATTTAACTCATCATTTGACCATGGGAGCTGCTAGACACCGATGATTGTTGGAATAGACGCGACGCATTGGTAGTAATCGCGACGCTTGTCAATAGGTGAGTAACTGACGCGATGTTTGCTGTTACAGGTGCGCAGCGTTTTACTACACAAACTGTTTACTATAGCCAACAAACTGCATCGGCGGCAGGATTACAGGCATGAACTTTTACAAATTAACTCTTTATTTGAGTAAAGTGCACTTATTTTCGCCTAATTTCTGTCGTTCTGTTGACAAACACATTTAAAGCGATTGCTAGATATTTAGGCTACTAAGTTACAAGCGGGTTCCTCCGAAAAAAATAACAATAATTGTCGACTGAAATCATGTAGCGTTATAGGGAGAAAATAAAATAAAAAACACACAAGTCGTATTTAGCAATTAATTAGGCCAAACATGTTTTATTTTCTTCAGGAGAAAAGGCTATTTTAATTAAGGCTATAATGTAGCCTAAATGATTAGCCTATGCATTTATTACAGCTTGTTACACATCTATTTTTTTTTACCTGACTATAATTACTAACGTTTAACTTGTGTTAACGTTTCAACACATCATCCTCAGGACTATTGGTTTTCTTAACCTATGAATTACTTCAGCAAATATTGCTGAATGGGATCCATACACTAATGTCACTGCATGTTGTGCTTGTTTGGTGAAAGTATACAGTAGCCTACAGAAGATCATTGCATATGGAGGATAGTTTGGGTTAATTCCTCTGTAAACTTCAGGTGATGTGTGATCCTTGTTCTGATGTCATATTATAAATCAGTCAGTCTGTATACAGGATTGGTGATATGGTGTTATCAAGCCAGCTGCTATAACAAAACCTAAATATCATAAGACTTGCTGTCCAATTCAATAAAGAAGAAAAATATATATTTTGGTCACACTTTAGCTTAGTGTACAACTCTCACTATTACTTAACTACTAACTACGACTTTTGCCTCAAACTCCTGCTTATTAATAGTTAGTAAGTTAGTTGTTATATTTAGGTATTGGGTGATTAGATGTAGACTGATCATGCAGAATAAGGCATTAATATGTGCTTTATACTAATAAACAGCCAATATCCTAGTAATACGCATGCTAATAAGCATGTGAGAATAATATATATATATATATATATATATATATATATATATATATATATATATATATATATATATATATATATATATATATATATATATATCTTTGATGATTATTTTACATATTAAAATGTATGCATATAGAGAGCCAAATCTGGACATTTTATGAAATTAGATATCTCAGTCCATGCTTTTTTTAAGGTCTGAAAAAGAGGACATATCTGGGAGAAAATATGACATATGTTCACCCTACCTTACAGTACATGCCAGATGTTGTTGGCCAAGTGTTCATAATTCCCAGTGAGGAGAAAAGCATTAAAGGCTCTGGACAAAACAGCAGTATTAATGTCGCCATATGTTTTAAAAATTCAAAATTTTGATGAGCGAGCCAAGACCTATCACCAATTGAACATCAGCTTCAGGGGAATTGTCCCTATAATGCATGTTAAGTTGTATTATTAAAATATCTATTTCTGTAAAGTACATATTTTTTACACTTACCATGTTAATTCCTGCATGTAATGTGAGCTGTTTAAAACATTCAAAATAATTAAAGAAATTATTAGAAAAAAAAAATTCCTCACTTTTTTTGGCTAGCATTAGTATTAATTTGGACAAGTAAGTACTAATACTGAGAGGATTGTTTTAACCAGGTGTTTAATGTGTAATAAAGTCACACAGTTAAATGGAAATATGTTCTCCAAAGGCCAGAAAGGTTCTGAGGCTGTCTATAGAAAATCAAGGTGTGTGTGTTTGGTGTGTTTACCTACTTAACCACATTTTGGGGACAAACAAAGTGCTTTTGTTCCAGTCAGGATCCTTAGACACAGTGGGAGCAACTCATGCCCCGTTTAATATGGAGCTATTAATGTGTCTTTATTACATGCGAGAATATAAATGATCCAAGAGAAAAAAAAAAAGTTTGAGAGAAAAAGTTTTCATATCAATAGCAAAAAATAATATTTGAGACTAAAAAAAGTTTTGAGAGAAAGTATTTTCTCATAGAACATAAAAAAAATTATTTCTGAGAAAAAAAAATCTCTCTCAAAATACTTTGAAAAAAAATCTTAAATATATAATTTTTGCTATCAGTGTGAAAACATTTTCTCTAAAAAAAAAAGTGTTTTTCTCAAACCGCTTTTCTTTGCTCTCAATGCAATTTTTTGCTCTCGTGACAAGATTTTGCTTTCGCTGTGAAAATTGTCATGGGCCACGTTCTTTTTTTCCTATTGGAACGTTCCTATTGGCCAGTCGTTGTGTGAGCATCGTCTTGTCTTGGGAGTCGAACTGAATGAATCATTACAAATCATTGAGAACAAAGAAAAGCGGTTTGAGAGAAACACTTGTATTCACACTGATAGCAAAATAGCAAAAAATATATATTTAAGATTTTTAAGTATTTTGAGAGAGATTTTTTTTTTCTCAGAAATAATTTTGTTTATGTTCTATGAGAAAATACTTTCTCTCAAAACTTTTTTTCAGTCTCAAATATTATTTTTTGCTATTGTTATGAAAACTTTTTCTCTCAAATATTCTTTTTTCTCTCATGAAATGCTTTTTTGCTATCAGTGTGATAACTTTTTCTCTCAAACTTTTTTTTCATTTATTTTCTCGCATGTAATAAAGACACAATAATATCTCCATATTTACACGAAGGGAAGATGCAGGTATTTTCCTGCGGTTTGGCCTCTCATTTACACACAAAAAAAAGTTTTTATCACAGAAAACGATTATTTCTAAAAACTCTGGCCGAAGTGGAGATTTCTGATAACGCCGGTTTTGTGTTTCCGTGTCCACTGGGAGAAACAGGGTTTTAGCTTCTCAAACGTCACATTATGCGCCAGAAAATGCTTAACGTCATGCGATCGCCCAGTTTGGCAGTTATGATGGCGCTCGACGCCGTATTTATGCAGGATGATGAAGCTCTTTGTGGCCCATGGCTCTTGAAGTGATGAAAAGTGATGATATTTTATATTTTTTATATTTATATCACAAAAACCAGTAGGGCTGTGTATCAGCAATAATTTGGCGATGCGATATACGTATCACGATACAGGGGTTGCGATATGATATGTTGCGATATAGGCCTATTGCGATATTTCTCATTTTAGGAATACGAGCAAATTTTAAAAAAAGCTGTAATTAAGAACACACCACCTTATGCATAATACCTGAGCATTAAAAATGTAAAGCAGAGCACAGTGGGATTTACATTTGCATAAATCAGTCTCTGTAACATTCAACATCATGGAACTACGTCTTGTGCAATACGAGTAATTGACGGAAATGTCGAAAAATAAAGTGCTTGCAGGATTCTTTAGATAAATTCAATTGATAAAAATGTAAACTGTTATAAACAGACCATATGTAGTTTTTAGATCCTGCTTTAAAGGTTCACAGTCTAAGTTTACAATTGTAATATACAATTTCATAAAAAAAATTTGTGATCTGATCAAAATAATTACATGCTTAACATTAGCTTTTAACTTGGCTTTCACAGGTTTTTCAGTGTGTGTTTATGTCTGTTAGGGTTTTTCAGTATGTGTTTATGTCTGTTATGGTTTTTCTGTATTTATGTCTGTTAGGGTTTTTCTGGAGGAAGATGAGCTGGTCAGCATGCTCAGATTTCAGGGCACGTCTATGTGCAGTTACAGTGTCTCATGCGGTGGAGAAACGCTTGAGCCAGGAATGCACCGGAAACTCACAGGATACTCATGTTCATTTTCTTTCCATCAACTGATTGTATGGAGAGGATTGTTGCATTATTCCAAATAAATAGATTAAGAGATTTACAAAAATGTATAAAAGTCACAAATAAATAGATTAAGATCCACAAATAAATAAAGAGTTTCACAAAAAATTATAAAACTCACAAATAAATAAAATGAGATTTGCATGGGTCTCATAAATATTTACAGTGCATCTGTAAATCACTGCACGCATTTGTGAATCTCTTCTTGTGCATTTGTAAGTCCCCTTACGCATCTGTGGATTTTGAAACACTTCTAGCGTCGATGTGCAGACAAATCCACAAATAAGTGGACTCCACCCACGGTTTACCTAAGCCAATCAGATAACGGCCACATTGAGCTGGCCAATCGCAGCACGTTCTCACTACAACCAAAGCGGTTCACAAATAAATGCTAGGTGGAGTTGTGTTTGTGCCATAAAACACATTTATATATATATATTTTTTTATTTGCATTTCATTTAATTTATTTGTGAGTTTTTATAATTTTCTGTTAATCTCTTTACTAGTGCTGGGCAACGATTACATTTTATAATCGCGATTAATCGCATTGTTACGTGCAAAATTGAATAATGAATTCTAAAGTGTATTGTGCACTTTTGAATTAAATGTACTGCTATATACACAAAAATGCAATAACGTGGTTTGCAAAAACTTTAAACAAATAGGTTTAAAGTTTTAAATGCGTCAACCCGGACAACGACGCAGAGATATAAATGAAAACCAACGCGTAGTGTATAGCGTAGAGGCTCCGGCGTAGGTCCGACACAGAAGTATAAATCAGCCGGTGAAGTGGTCGAGCACAAGGTGCAGCGACAAGCAGGTGCGTTCCTGTGAAACTGTTGTGGTCATGCTCGCCTCACGCCCGCGCCCGGCCCGCCCGTTGCCGAAGTTGACGCGTTTCCATGGCTACTATCCATAGAGCGCCTGTCATTCACTCGCGGAGCGCTCTCTCCCTTTCTGTTCACCTGAGATAACCTGCCGAAGCCTCTCTCCACTGCTGTTTGGGTGGGTTATTTGCTGGCTGACCAACATCCCACCCCTCCTGTGATCATGGTTTGACTGTAGGCCTTGTGTATTCAGAGCCAGTGAGCAACGACTTTCAAAATAATAATAAAAAAAAAACTGCGTTAACGTGCGATAAAAAAATTGTCGGCATTAATTAATAAATGCGCTAACGCGATAGTAACGCGTTAAAGGGATACTCCACTTTTTTTGGAAATAGGCTCATTTTACAACTCCCCCAGAGTTAAACAGTTGAGTTTTACCGTTTTCGAATCCATTCAGCCGATTTTCAGATATTTAGAAGAATATCAGTAAGCAGACAGTTTCTGGTCCCATTGACTTCCATAGTAGGAAAAAATATATACTATGGGAGTCAATGAGACCAGAAACTGTCTGCTTACTGATATTCTTCTAAATATCAGAAAATCGGCTGAATGGATTCGAAAACGGTAAAACCCAACTGTTTAACTCTGGGGGAGTTGTAAAATGAGCCTATTTCCAAAAAAAGTGGAGTATCCCTTTAACTTGCCCAGCCCTACTCTTTACATTTGTTTGTGTATCTCAATCTATTTATTTGGAATAATGCAACAATCCTAAACCCATCTGATTGGGTTTTCTAGTGAGGCAAAGGGTTTTCTTCTCTAAACCTCTTAATCTCAGCTGCAGCAGCATCATTTGTAGAGTTTGTTGTTTTTAGAAGTGGCAAATACCGTTCCATTTAAAAGAACGGCATTAGGTGAACTGGACGTTAAATGCGGTGCACTACCATGGGCGTCAGTTTGGTTTGAAATGTGCTGGGGACAGAGACGCATTCGGAAGTGCATTTTCAGAAGTGCTGGGTACAAACTTGTCAAACTGTGCAGCCTCTCTGCTCAACCCATACATAAATCCATCGATCCGCAAGTGGTGTTTGAGTTCTTAAATGGTCTAGTGGTAGAACTTTTGCCAAGCGTGTCAGAGGTAACGGGTTCTAATCCGCACTCGTATAGTTTTTTTTCTCTCATCAAAACTGAATATGTTCATCAGTGGTTACAGTCTATATCAGGCAGGGACACGTTTGTGTGCATTTTATTTTGTGATTTCACCGGAACGAATAGAGTCTCAACGGCGATAGATTGAAGTGCGCGTCCGAGTGAAGACTGCGCGCGCACCACAGAGAACACTGTATCCATGCAACTAATGATAGCAGTGGACACGAGCGCTCAGCTTGATTTAAAAAAATAACACCGTTTAGCACCAGATCTCTTATTTAATAGTGAACTAAATAATCTCTGCTAGATAACTGGAGATTTTTATTTATTTGTATTAAGTACATCCGTGCCTCAATGTTTCAAAAAGTGGTGGGTACAAAATGACTCATGACGAAATCTAGTGGGGACTCGTCCCCACCGAAATTGACGCCTATGTGCGTTACTATCATAGACAGTAAAGGTTACTATGTATTGATTGAATAAACTGTGTAATCCTGAACGCACCTCTTAGCCAGCACAAGCGCCACACACACACAACAGCTAAACAGAGATTCGATGAAGCAGCAGAGATGGCGAGTCAGGAGCATAGAGGTCAGGAGCAATCCGATGAAAAGTTGGCATTTTCAAGGTAGAGATATAAGCACTACTTCTGTTCTACTCATTTCAACTGACTTGTGAAAACTGCTCAAAAAAATCCAAATTCTTTGACATATAGCAACTTTTTTTTTAACAGTAACACAAATAGTTACTTTCCCTGGTAACGAGTTACTTTTATTATAGATTAATTCCGTTACTAATTCAGTTACTTTTTGGAACAAGTAGTGAGTAACTATAACTAATTACTTTTTTAAAGTAACATTCCCAACAATGCCATCGGCGCAAGTGCACTTATGGCGTCCGAATCCATATTTGCTAGTTTAACGATGGGAAAAATGGTCGGTGCTCCCGGCGCATCCGGTCTAAAAGTGTTGTCCCTATTCTCTTAATGAGTAATGGGTGTGTTTTGGATGTAACGTGCAAAAAAAGAACAATCAGAGTCTCATCTCCCTTTCCCTTTAAAAGCCAGTTGTGGTCGTGCCATGGCGGAATCGCTATTTACATGGAGGAATTTGCAAGCGGAAAAACTGAACGCGTCTCCAGGGAGGAAGCGGATCTGCTCGTGTGAGAGGTTAAAGTTGTGTGTGTGAGGTTAAAGCTTTGTGTGTGAGGTTAAAGCTGTGTGTGTGAGGTTAAAGTTGTGTGTGTGTGAGGTTAAAGCTGTGTGTGTGAGGTTGAAGCTGTGTGTGTGAGGTTAAAGCTTTGTGTGTGAGGTTAAAGCTGTGTGTGTGAGGTTAAAGTTGTGTGTGTGTGAGGTTAAAGCTTTGTGTGTGAGGTTAAAGCTGTGTGTGTGAGGTTAAAGCTGTGTGTGAGGTTAAAGCTGTGTGTGAGAGGTTAAAGCTGTGTGTGTGAGGTTAAAGCTTTGTGTGTGAGGTTAAAGCTGTGTGTGTGAGGTTAAAGTTGTGTGTGTGTGAGGTTAAAGCTTTGTGTGTGAGGTTAAAGCTGTGTGTGTGAGGTTAAAGCTGTGTGTGTGAGGTTAAAGCTGTGTGTGAGAGGTTAAAGCTGTGTGTATGAGGTTAAAGCTGTGTGTGTGAGGTTAAAGCTGTGTGTGTGAGGTTAAAGCTGTGTGTGTGAGGTTAAAGCTGTGTGTGTGAGGTTAAAGCTGTGTGTGTGAGGTTAAAGCTGTGTGTGTGAGGTTAAAGCTGTGTGTGTGAGGTTAAAGCTGTGTGTATGAGGTTAAAGCTGTGTGTGTGAGGTTAAAGCTGTGTGTGTGAGGTTAACCCTCTGAGGTCGGCCGTCACGGGGGCGTGATGAGCTCACTTTTTTCCTTATCAGTGCAAAAGAGACTCAAATTACTCTGTTGATTTTTATCTTAAATTTAAGTGTTGTACATCATTAGATCCTGTTTAGTTTCTATTTTTTTTTAGGGTACTCACAATAAAAACAAAGTGTTGTGCTTTTCGTCAAATAAAGAATAATAAACATGATGCGCGTTTTACCTTCTCTCCGTCAGTGAAGTCCATTCTGAAACGCGTCCGAAAAAATAACTGTAACTCTGTTAATACTTGTCACAGAGATACGAGAGATGTCTCTTTATGAAGCTGAGATTCTCTTCTTTTAAATGAAGTAAGCTACTAAAAAAAATTATATTTCCAGTTTATGTAATCCGTTTGAAACCAAGGAGAGTTACAGTTGTTTCGTTCTCCCCTCATTATCATTAATCAGCTCAGATCGCCACGCCCCCAGCGCTTTTCACATGGTAAAATAGGTGATCTATGCATCGCACACGCGGCACGCCCCGCGATTAAGCCACAAAAACATGAAGCTTCTTCATCAGATCATTCACTGTTAGTTCATCGCGTTTGGAGGATGGCAGCAGCACGCTACTCCGACAGAGAGGCCCTTCAGATGATTCTGGACAGTGATGACGAATTCACATTTTCTTCAGAGGAAGATTGCAATTCGGACGACGAAAAGGCTGCATTTTCAAGAACGAATTGATCCAACCGAGGATAGAAGTTCGGAGTAAGTTTTTTAGTGTTATAATTCGTTTTCTTATCATATAGAGCTCAAATGAATTTTATATTTTGCCTAGTTTTGGCTAGCTTTTGACATAGGAAATACCTCACAATATCCCTAACATTGTATGCTCGTGTAAACTTTTTAAATGTGATATTCTCTGAACATATTTGTATATAGCATACATATTTTTCACTCAGTTTTGATTAGTTTATGACACTGATTATCATGCTAAATAGCCTACTGCCTTATGTGTAGTGCATTTTGTTCGAGAATAACTTCTAGGTTATGTGATTGAGATAAATATATTTCAGACTCCGGTAAAATACGTGATACTGTCTAAATACAATATATTTTATATATAAATGTTCAGTTTTGGTTAGCCCATGACTTATCATGCTAAAATAGCCTACTGCCTTAGCCTATGTGTAATGCATTTTTTGGGGAATAACTGCTAGGTTATATGTGATATTTCAGACTCTGGTAAAAACGTGATAGATTCTGTCTAAATACAATATGTTATATATAAATGTTCAGTTTTGTTTAGCCTATGACACTTTATCATGCGTAAATACTTGTTTGTGAATACAGGTGTAATGTTTGAAATGTAAGTTAGTGATGTGTCGTTCGTTCTCGAACAATGTCCAAGCACCAGTTCCGAAGAGAGCCAAGGCAAACAAGCAGACGAGCAACATGCAGTCCACGCTGTCATGGAAAACAGAGACCGATGTTGACATGGTTCCACAGACACTGCGATTTCTTCCTGCACGGGAAACTGGACCGCAACTGAGCTCTGTAGACTCGCATTCGCCCATGAGTCTATTCAAACAGTTTTTTAAACCTGCGGTAGTTTTTTTTTAGTATTCTTTGAATAAAAATATTTTTTTTATAAAAAAAACAAGTTTGGTATTTTTATGTTTGTTTTTTTTAAAGGATGTGTTAAGTGATAGTAATGACTTTAAGTCTTTACATTCTTAGGAAAGAACGTAAATTCTATTTTGAATAAATGCTGTTCTTTTTAACTTTTTGTTCACCAGTGAATCATTCTTTGTTCAGGCTGCCTCAAAGCACCTTGATGGCCCATTAGCCATTGGGGGAGTGTCTTTAGTCTTCCCAGGTGTAAATCACATTAATATTCATGGGCATTAACACTCCCACGCATACAGCACTGCTGACCCAAAAACTGATGTAAGAAATTCAAATCGTTATATTGATGTTTCTGAAAGAGTGGTCAGAATGATTTTCACTTCATTTTGAAGTAAAAATTCTAGCCTACAAGAATAGTAACTCAAAAGTATTGTGGACAACTATTCATTATGTGTTAAATGGCCTTATTGCAGTGACATTTTTTTTTCCAAAACGTACTAACCACGCATATTATTTTTTTTCTATAAAATGCAAACAAGTACATCAATTTTGCTCACATATTATTGTAGCAGAGTTTGTGCTGAATACAGCAAATTTATATGTTGGCAAATGGTATGTTTTAAGTAGCTGAAATAAGCACAAATGTCAGGGCATACCAAAACACCGAAAGAGCCCCAAAACAGCTCAGACCTCAGAGGGTTAAAGCTGTGTGTGTGAGGTTAAAGCTGTGTGTGTGAGGTTAAAGCAGTGTGTGTGAGGTTAAAGCTGTGTGTGTGAGGTTAAAGCTGTGTGTGTGAGGTTAAAGCTGTGTGTGTGAGGTTAAAGCTGTGTGTGTGTGAGGTTAAAGCTGTGTGTGTGAGGTTAAAGCTGTGTGTGTGAGGTTAAAGCTGTGTGTGTGAGGTTAAAGCTGTGTGTGTGAGGTTAAAGCTGTGTGTGTGTGAGGTTAAAGCTGTGTGTGTGAGGTTAAAGCTGTGTGTGTGAGGTTAAAGCGTGCAAGCAGACCATCTACAGGACAAGCCAGATTCCATCATATCTTTACGTACACACTATTAATGTTTTACATTGTTTTATATGTGGCATGTTTGTGTGCTGCTGCACATCTCTGTGTGTAATAAGCAGAGTGTATGCGCATGTTGGACCCGCCTATAGGCACACATCACTAATGTGGCGAAAAAAATATCATCAGTCTATTTCAGTTCCTCAAAATGGTAACACACCAACAATGCTCCTGAACACATCTGGTTTTCAGACCAGCAGCCCATGGGGGCACAATTGGGCGCAAATGCATTTGCTATTTAAACAATGTGGTGCAGGACGTGAAAATGATAACTGTGTCGGGCTGAAACTAGCTAAACACACTTGCATCGCGCCTGGCGCTGCTTTGCACCATATGTATGATAGGGGCCTTTATCTGTATTGATACACTTAAAAACTTGAAAAAACTTGAATGAACGAAATGACTCGAAAAAAGATTCGTTCATTTTGATGAACGATTTTGAATAGGAGAGTCATGAACGCGCATCACAGAACAGAGCAAGGCGAGCATTTGTGCTTATAAAACTTCAACTTTTTTATTTATTTTTGAAATGAGCGATGGTTTGGCTAGATAAGACCCTTATTCATCGTCTGGTGTCGTTTAAAGCCCTTTGAAGCTGCACTGAAACTGTCATTTGGACCTTGAACCGTTTGGGTCCCATTGAAGTCCATTATATGGAGAAAAATCCTGGAATGTTTTTATCAAAAACCTTAATTTCTTTTCGACTGAAGAAAGAAAGACATGGACATCTTGGATGACATGAGGAGAGTAAATTATCAGCAAAAGTTTTTCTTAAAAGTGAACTAATCCTTTAAATTCTGTTTCTTCTTTATGGCAGCCACTACAGCATCAGTCATTGGGGAGTAGGTCTTCATTTCAGAGAGAACGGGTAGATCCTCAAACCTCGGATCCAGAGCTGATGGCAGTCACAGGGTCTCCCTCTCTATGGCATATCTCTTTCACAATCTTGGACCATTGCAGCCTTGATGTCCTTTACTATCTTTGTATCATCCAGGCTTTCGTCTGTGCCCACGATGGGCTTGGAATAAAGTGGTTCAGTGAGTGACACTTGTTCTCTTGTGACATAACCAGTGTTGCATCCTTCATTGGGTTTGGTGCCTTGAGCACTTCCTCGGCACATGCGATGTTGTTCAGTGGGAAGACAAGCTTTCCACTCTTTCTGACCTCTGTTGAAAGTAGTGCTGCATTGATGGCTGGTTGTTTCTTTAAAGAAATCATGCTATCATGTCATAAGAGCTATTCCACCTTGTGTTAACCTGTGTTTGGTAGCCAGAGCAGGTCGTGTTTGTCTGATCCTGCCGAGAAGTCGTTCCACTGCTGGCAATTTCAGTGCTTTCTGTGAGCCGAGATTCAGGCTGTGAGCAAAACATCGTAATTGGGTCATGTCTGCAAGTCCATTCATATTGGATGCATTGTCTGTTACAATCCTGGAATGTTTCTCTTCCAAACTACAATTAGTAACGGCCTCCTTTAGTAATTCTGCAACGTTATACATAAAAAATATGTATCTGTATCTCTGGCATGCATCGCTCTTTTCTGTAGCACATACGAGCTCTGGTTCCTCTCAGTCGTTATGCAATGCTCTGTTATGATTCAGTGATGCGTGATGTCCAAGCATCACGTCAAAGCGACTGTCTAGAGATTCTCATTTTTATCTCCTTGTACAAGTTGGGCACAGCGATGTCCGTAATGTGCTGTCAGCATGGTATTGTGTAGCGAGGCTCCAGTGTTTTCACCATATTACGCAAGCCTTCGTTCTCTACGACACTGAGAGGGCACATTTCTTTGCAATCTTATTGAGAGTTATTTTGGTTGCAGGCGTTAATGAAATGACGCGTTTATGAAATGACGCCACACTTGTACATCCGCGGCGGGAACTGGAACAATTCTTTCGTCTTTCATTTCTAGCAGCGAACTATTTTTGTTAACGCTAACATTAGCGACGTGCCCTCACGCTCTTTCCTGTCACTGTTTAAGATCAGAGATTACAAGACTGCTATCTAGCGGTCTGGATATAAACTCCAAATTAAACCACTGCCATAAATTTTGTATGATTTTTTTTTATACGTATATTGCATTTTTGAGAATCAATACAGTATCGCCAAACAAAATATCATGATACTCATGTGTATCGATATTTTCTTACACCCCTAAAAACCAACTGTTTTAAAGTTCCCCTGTAGTCAATAATTATCCCATAAAACTCATATTTGATCACCAAAATGACATATTTAAAAAAAAAAATTCCTTGAAAAAAATGTCTTTATGCCTTAAATGTAACTACACCCTTGCCTCATTTAGTATGCGTGGTTCTATGAATATGCAAATGAGCCCCGCCTCCACTCACTCACTCACTCACTCAGAGATCCACTGGTTGACGATCACACGTTGATCTGATTGGTCAAGGTAGTTTGTGACGTCAGAAACACCAGCGATTTCAGTGTTTTTGAGACTGTCTTTGGTTCACTGCAGTTTTAAGCTGAAAATACTCAGCAATGCTGTCGACTTATGAATTTACACATGCTTTGCCTTAAAGCATATTAAAAACACCACATAGACTCATAAACAACATTAAAAGCTGTATTATCAAAACAGGGGGACTTTAACAGGGGTGTGTATACCTTTTTATCTGCTTTACTAAAGAGTTGTTGACCAGAAGGCATTAATGCCACTTCAAGTCAACTTAAAAATTCTGCTCTCCATAGTTGACTAAACGACCCTATAACTATTGTTTCAGTCAGGAATCTGTCTTGATAGGGGGCCAATGTGATCTCATTAGTGTTCGTAGGTTTTTATACAAAGAGTGTTTTTAGACCGCATTCATTTTTGTACATTTGCGTAAACACTGAAAGGTGGCTCAGTGGGAGCACTATCACATTACAGCAAGAGGGTTTAGTTCACTGCTGATCCAAGAGTTCCTCCAGCTCGGAGATTGCATGGTCTCCCTGTTTTGTTGTGGTGTTCCTCCTGTTTTCCCACAATCCAAAGACATGCGGCATAGGTGAGATGGAGCAATTGTGCTCAGTTGTGTGAATGTGTTAGTCCTGGCCATCCAGGTGTTTCCCTGCCTACGCTGGGATAGGCTTCAGCATCACTGCAGTCTGGAGAAGAGATGAATGGATAAAACGCATGTCAACTTAATGCATAGAGAAAAATACAGATCCTTTTATGAAACAGATTTAGAGATAAAAAAAAGTTTGCTTATCCTTTGAGGTTCATAGAATGTTTAATGCATGATACTTTGATTCTGATACTTTTATATTTTACATTAAATGTTTCAGATTCATATATTTCATAGTTATTTCCACTATAGTGATGGCCCTGTTTACAGCACACCTGGCATTAACACGTGATCCCTGTGATCTGATCCACACAGACATCAGTCAACATCCAAACACAGCTTGTTTACCGTTATCCACATCAATAGCTCCTGTTTCCCGATAACTGCTCGGATGGCTTTTCCTTGCGCAGTAATTAAAAAAGAGCTGCATAAACCAAGATTACGCTTAGGGCTAGTGCAAATAACTCATCTTTAAATCTTCTAATGTCTTTAGGTTCACAAAATGCTCAAAAGTAAACACTAAGCTTAGTTATTTAACAACTTGATGTATTAAAGCTCGTATATACATGTATTAATTTAAATTCAAAATGTAATATTAATGATCAATTCATATAATAATTATTATATGCAATGCACATAATTATAATTAATATATTATAAATCTAATAAATAATTAGCAGCAAAAGTATTCCACTCAAAAAGCCAGAGTTGTTCATGCATTCCCACTGAGTGAGTTCTGCACTCTTTTACCAACCACAAACATTTAGACACACTGTAAGCGAGGTATATTGTGCAGTTTATGAAGCTTCATTGATTGTTCATGTGAGTTTTCTCGAGAGTACAGAACTGAAGTGAGTCTTTGTCCGTATCATTGGGTAGCCTAACTCTTGTGGAGTGACTGAGCGTTCATGTCATATATTCCACATCCATCACCAAAACACAAACTACTTCTCTGATATTCCCCAACATCATAATCTTTGTGCGTACCTCTCTATGAAAATATCTATAGCATGACATTACCATGTGGAGGACGTAGGAAAGTAGTTGTTTTGGGAGCTTGATTTTAACGGATAGTTGGTTTAACTTAGTGTTGCTTAGTACAATGAACTCTTAGGGTCAAAGAAAAGTCACAAACCCTTTAATGAAATGGTCACAACTACTATTTTCATCAATCCGTTGGATGGGTTGTGGATGTACTGTTGATCCTCCAGGAACAGGAGGATATATAACATAACAATGTAACAGAATTCTGATAAAAAATGTGTGAGGTAACAAGGCAGACTCTCTCCAATAGTGTAAAACATTATTTATTTGAGCTACAAACGTGTATAGGCAGCATGGCTTTTTTTTGTCAAGGCAGAAAACAGTCGCAAATTTAGCAAGCTCATAACAAATTAAGAGAATACATGTGAACTTGTGGCATTGTTACACACATTTCTTCAGAACATCTCAACATTGTTGAGTTGTGACGTAGTCCTATAAAGACACAGAAAAGTATGTAATTATGAGTTGCTTTCATCGTATATCTTTTTCCCTCTATGTTCTAAAAATTGTGCATTTCTCATTCACACAGTTTGCCAGAAAAACGAATCGAGAAGCACAGATATGTGATGCATAGTGAGCAGAAGACCCTGCAGGGAACAACATCACGCTTGATCTCATTACTACTGAAGCGCACCACATGACCTCGGCTCAGATTCTCTCTCCATGACTAATACTGGCCTTGCAACATGAGCATTAATCATGCCGTAATAACAAGAGCACAATATTGCATGCCATATAATTACTGGAGACATGACTTCACCATTAAGCAGTAATGTCAATAAGCACATTTAATTGAAGAATTTGGAAACTTTTGAACATGTTTCATTTAGTACTTTTAGCATGTTTCCTGAAAGACAAATTAAGTACAATTTACTTTGATCTTCAAACTCAAAAACTTGTGATGCTCCTAATGAGTGGTGTTTTCTTCTAGAGCATCAGTTAATGTTTCAACCTGTTTTAATACTTGTGTTTGAGTCCCTCAGTTGTCCTCAGTGTCAAAGATGGATCTCAAAATCATACAGTCACTGCTGGAAAGGTTTCAAATATGCAAAAGATGCTGGAAAACTGAAGAGTTTGCAGGATTTTTTCTGAAGAACATTGAGCCGTTAAACTTTTGAACTGGGTCATTTTTATAAATTCAGCTATTTTTTTTTCTTGTGGACTATGTAAAGATATTTCATGTAAATCATCATATTGAGGACAGTACTACATGAAATATAACATGCATTTTGTATGATCCCTCTTATTTAAAAACCAACATTAGCAGATTCTGTAAGGTTTATGTAAACTTTTGAGCACGACTGTATATAAAATAATTCTCCTCTTATAGGTTAATGTAATCAATAAGACTCACTGTAGACTCGTTACAGTAAACTCACTCACCTCTTATTAGATCTGGACCATTCATAATTGCTGAATACAAACAGCCATGCATATTAAACTCGTTCAAAATCTATCAAGAGCAATCTAAAATTGCAATCAAATGTAGTATTCAACAGCATAATTGAAACCGAAGACCATAACTGAGACCATACTTCATATAGATTTAAATGTGTAGAAATCCAGGCAAAGGAACAAATAAAAATGAAAAAACAAGCTGAAAAACAAGAAATAGACATTTGTGATTGTCACTGTCAGTTGTTAATATTGTTAAACATTTGTTGAAAACCTGATGTCAATTTCAAAGATATAACCTACAGAATTTGATAGAAAATATATTTATATTTCTTTAAAACCCATAATTTTAAAACATTTATGGTCAAGTAAAGTATTGGTATGCTATGGGTATAGGTGAAACGAGCTTTCCCCCAGTTAACAGTGTATTGGTGCTACTGGTATTAGTGCTAGCGCTGATCACATGTAGATTCTCCGATGATGTGGAGGAACGGACACCATTAAAAACGACTCAAATAGGCTGAGTGTCTGGTGTAGAGGATTGCACTGGAGGTTATCAGTGGTAGATCTGTGATGCCAAGAAGAAGGGCTGAGCGATGTGGACAAAAATATTATCACAATATTTTTGTTTTCCATATCATACGATCTCAATATTTATCCCGATATCCATTTACCATTAATGTGGAAGGAAATGCTTTTTACATATTTGTTAGACCTTCGGAATGAATATTTGTTAAAGGCCCCATGAAATAAATTTTATTTATTATTATGTGTTTTATAATTGAATACAAATTTATAAGGTTTCATCACGTTATTCATCAAGCTGAATTTAAAATGCAATTTACAACAAAACTTTAGTACATGAGCACTGTGTCATTTAAACATGGATGTAAAAAAGATTATTGCTTCTATATATTCCTTAGAATTATTATTATTATTACTTTGTGGATTACATTTTAGTATACAGTGGTGATGTATTTCTGTCATAATTTCTTGAAGATAAACCAAACTTTTAATTTGACGGTTTGTCGTGAAGATAATCAGTTTCAGTGTGTTTGACGTTAGCTTTTCCTCAAATGAATAAGTGAAAAGCTCTGGAGATGTGTTCATGTCCTCAACTTAACACTGAGTGTCACGTGTGTGTGAGTTTGTGTATCGGACTCAACTGTGCCGTTCATTTACACAGAGACACACAGATTCACAGCAATGTGTGCTGACTAGTGTCAGGATCTCTTCTGTCTTGTTTTAGGGTACTTTTACATGGACAACGGTGAGCTAAAAACGAGACTACGACTATGCTTCTTTTACTACAGTGCACTGTTGCTATAAATCTTTTCTCTCCTCATCTTCCTGTTGTCTTCAGCATTCAGTCTCTCGAGACGGTGGTTTTCCTTCAGCTGCCTTCTAACGGAAAAGATTACAGACATCTACAAATGAAGAAAATGTACAAATTAAGAAGAATGATGACTTAACCTAGACATGAAATGACATGAAATGGATAAACTTGATCAATATTCAAAACATGATGGCTATAAATACAGAGGAAACTAATGATAGCCTACAACAAGAGACAATAAAGACAGAAAAATAAAAGCACATGGCATTAATCAGAATGAAACAATAACAAAACCTGAAGACGTGTGACGGTCGGAGAGCAGATTACAATCCTGTCAAATTTGCCCCATATGAAAAATGTACGGAGCATATTTGTGAGACAGTTTTGGCAATGCTTGTGAGCTTCTGACCCAGATGAGAGGCAATGCTTGAGCTCTTTCACACACAGCAGATTGAGCGCTGTGGTGACCTAGTTAAAAAGGGCTTTAAAAAGCAGTCCTTCATCACATTAAAGCATGCTTTTGGCACACACAGGCATGTTCATAATGAAAAATGCATTGTCCCAGATTGACAATGCCGGTCTATTCCTTTTTTGATGCAAAGATGGACATGCACACGTTCTGCTCTGAGATGCTTTCCTAACCTTCATCAGTTCTGTGCGAATGAAAGCGTGTGTATTAATGAAGCATGACTTCACCAGCAGAAGCGCTCGAGTCTTTGGAGATAGAGACGGATCTTCTACATGTGACTGGTCAGAATAAATTAGGAATAATATTTATTAAATACAACTTAAAGTCCCCCTGTCGTGAAAATCCAGCTTTTAATGATGTTTAAATGTCTATGTGGTGTTTTTATTATGCTTTAAGACAAAGCATGTGTAAATTCATAAGTCGACAGCATTGCTGAGTATTTTCTGCTTAAAACTGCAGTGAACCAAAGACAGTCTCAAAAACACTGAAATCGCTGGTGTTTCCTGACATCAAACTACCTTGACCAATCAGATCAACGTGTGATCGTCAACCAGTGGATCTCTGAATGAGTGAGTGAGTGAGTGAGTGGAGGCGGGCTCATTTGCATATTCATAGAACAACACATGATGTTTTATTTAACAAAGTTTGGGAAAGCACGTCAGATAATTAACACGGGTGGAGAACACTCAGCAATCATGATTAAAACGTGTATATAAAGACTCAGCAGTCTCACCTCATTTCTCTGACAGTTTAGCAGCGTTAGTATCTCATGGCGTCAGGCCAAACAAACGGGTCCTCGCAACCGCGGCGAAAAATTCCCAATCTATTTCTGCGTATTTCTTTAAACCGAACCCATCAAAATTCCTGCCATAGAAATGGACAACACGGCAATGCTGCCTTAGGAAGGGCCTTCTTCCAGCGCCAGGCCGCCGCAACAGGCCCTAAGTAAGCCGCGCTGCAGATTTAGACTTAGAAACTTACTTATGGCATAAATATCAAATCAATTTTTTTTTCAAAAAATAAATTTTTGAGGTACATTTAAACCCACAGCTCACACTATTGTTTTTCTGATTAAGAACGAACAAATCGGCATGGAATATGACCCAAATAAATAAACAGAGAAATAAGAACATTTTCAAACGTTTAATAATCAATCCCTCAGCCCCGCACAGTTTCTGCTGAGTTCATGATTCCAATTTCCACAGGTTAAAACCTTGGGTTCAGCCTCGTCCATTTGAATTTTGGGCATTAACTTGGATACAGGTGATTTCCAGGCCTCACTGCTCAAATCTCATCCACCTTCCCAGACAGTCTAAACTGTTCTAAACGCGCAACGGCTATCTTCGCTCGGCCACTTAAACTTCAGATGCGCATAATCCTGCAAGGATTTAATCTCTCCACCTCCTCTTGCTCGCGTCTCGATTAACGCGCAAGATTTCAGAATCCAATTTCTCCAGGAGCTCAGTTTCTCTGGCTATTTTCTCCACTGCCGCAGCAGTGATGTCTCCTCTGCTCCAGCAGGAGCTCTGTTTCTCTGGCTATTTCCTCCACTGCCACACAGGGTTTATGCGGGCATTAAAAAGCATTAAAAGTCCTTAAATGGATTGTGAAAATTAAGGCCTTAAATGGCATTAAAAAGCATTAAATATGATTCCTACAGGCATTAAAATTTTGATAGTTTTGAAGAGAATTTTATATAAATTTATTTGAATATAGCCTTCATAATTAGTCCATTTTTATTTGCTGTCGCAAAATATGTACGTTAGTGTGATGAACACGCGGAACCAGTTAGTAATTGCTTCCGGCCGGAGCAAAAGGTTTTATCCTGCCAAAGTTTGACCGTGAGTGATGTAGATACTGACTGCTGCGCTTGTTTAACTGAGAGCGCGAAAAGAGAGAGTGAAAGCCCGGTTAATGACACATCCGATTCGCGAACTAATGACACATTTGAACCGATTCACTTTAATGAATGGTTAAACCAACGATCTGTCCAACACTGAACTCTCAGAGACATAAATCGGAAACACTTTACAAAATAAGGTTCCATTTATTAAAGTCTAGTTACTACATTAGTTAACATTATATTAATATTAGTTTCTATGTGGATTTACTCCATGACAAAACCACCCCAGTCATTCTAGAATGATTCATTCTTTCCAAATAGAGCTATTCAAGTCATCTGGTGAAATTGTTTTTATATCGCAATATATGTTGTGGAAAAATAAAACATCGCAATGCCATTTTTTACCAATATCGTGCAGCCCTATATATATATTATATATATATATATATTATATATATATATATATATTGGTTAGTCATGGTCGTGTAGGCATTAAAAATTTTCAAAATGGCATTAAAAGGCATTAAATTTAATTTGAAGATACCTGCAGAACCCTGGCCACAGCAGTGATGTCTCCTCTGCTCCCGCAGGAGCTCTGTTTCTCTGGCTATTTTCTCCACTGCTGTGGCAGTGACGTCTCCTCTGCTCCCGCAGGAGCTCTGTTTTCTCTGGCTATTTTCTCCACTGCCACAGCAGTGATGTCTCCTCTGCTCCCGCAGGAGCTCTTTTCTCCAGGTTAGTTTCTAAGCGGACGCAGTGAGAACTCTTCCGGTAGAGCACTTATGTTTTCTCTTTCGTCCAGCGACGCAGTGTGAGAATCTCCCGGTTGAGTACTCCTTTTCCTCTTTCCAGTTTTCTCTTTCTGCCAAGCAGGCTTCTGTCCCACAGCGGACACAGTGAGAACTTTTCCGGTAGAGCACTTATTTTTCTCTTTCGTCCAGCGACGCAGTGTGAGAAACCTCCCGGCTCTGTACTCACTTTTCTCTTACCTGTTTTCTCTTTTCCAGCAAGCATTTTGTCTTACAGCACCCGCAGCGAAACTTTCCTGTAAGCCTAATGCTGCGTCGCAATTCGCCTACTTATACTACGACCTAAAAGTATGTACTCTTTTTGTGAAGAAAAAGTACATACTTTTGAGTGTGTAGCAAAAAAGCTTTGGGACATACTACTTCCTGTCTTTAACGGACCTGTCGCGTGCATCCTATCACCGTAAAATGCCCTGTCAATCATCTCGTCACAGTTAAAATCCTCCATTCAATCTATTATAATTTCTTACCATTTCAGCGAGAAATGTTTTAGCACGTAACGTTCACCTGCCAGTCGTGGGTCTTTCATGCGGAGACTCTCCTCATGTGTTTGCAATTTGAATATAATGGTGCATTTAAAAGTTAATGGCTAAACATATCTTTACAAAAGTTCACAATGCTGCTGCAGATGCAATATAATGTTGACAACGTTGAATAAATACATTTTCGTCAGGTTAGATACTGATAATTAATCACTCAAATCTCTTTATCTAAACCCCTCTACACAACCGCCGGACTCGCGCGTCCTCCGTGTCTGTAGTTTTTAAACACTTTTCACTCGTGTTTGTAGTTCTAACTGAATCCTCGTCCAGCGCGCGATGGGTTGTGGGCAATATCAGCCGTTAGAGTGCGCATCGATCTACACTTCGGATTCTGACCGGAAAAAAGTAGACCATCCAGGTATCTTTGGAACACTCATTTCAACATACTACGATTTGGGACGTACTAATTCTATTTTCGAATACTATTTAGGACGGATAGTATGCGAATTGGGACGCAGCATAAATCAGAAGGGCCACTCCACAATCGGCAGATAAGACCCAACGACTGCAAGCCCCCTTCTGTCGAAGCTACATGGGCCTCTCCGTCCGTCGTCCGTGATTTGCGCGAACAGCTCCCATCAAGAAGGCACAACTCCTAAATTTGCCATTACAATTGCTCCCTATTCTCAGGTCAGCAGGGCCCGTCAGTCCAGCGCAGTGAGCCGCCACCACGGGCCCTCCCGGCAAAGCGCCCAGCGCCCAGGGGGGAGTACTCTGGGTTCGGGCCGAATTCCGAGCTCGGAGCCCTCCCCCCGGACAGCACGCCAAATACGCATTATACTCTATTCCCTTAATTGTATGTAAGTGTGAACTCGTGAAATACTAAATGCGGCAAGGGCGTTGAGTTACATTCAAGCTATTTTAAGGCAATTTTAAATATGTAATTTTGGTGAACAAAGATGAGTTTTAAGGGGTCAAGTTACTTTAAATTCAAAGGGACTTTAAATTCTAAAAGTTTTATATTTAAATGATTTTTTTTTTTTTGGTGCACTGATGAATCATTCACAGTAATCAGATTTTTTTTAAATAGAAATGTTTATTGAAACTTTATAAAATATCTATTAATAATAACAATACATTTTTTTTTATTTATTTATCAAATTCGATACATTATTCTTTTATGAAACCAAAGATTATAGATATACAAAGACGGTGCACTCGTGTTACTATGAATGGGGGAAACTACAACATGCAATATGGCAGAATAAGTCCCGCCTTCTGAATAAAAGAGCCAATCAGCAGTTGGTAAAAGTCATTACATCACTGCAGCTGCCTTTTTAATGCCATTTGAGTGCAAAAAAACATCATTAATAAGGCAGTTCATGTCAGATTTTATTGGTGATTTCAAATATGAATTTTGTTGTACAGCTTTGGAGAATTTGATGTTTCCCCATTTAAAAAGATAGGAGCTGCACTTACACGACTGAAATCTCAGCCCGAGAGGCGTTTCAAAGATGGTCGCCGCGTGAATAGGCCTGTCGCGATAGTCGATAAATCGATTAATCGCACGATAAAAAAAATGACCTCGATAATTTTTCCGGCCGCGATAATTTCATTTGCATACCGTATTTTCCGCACTATAAGGCGCACTTAAAAGCCTTATAATTTTCTCAAAAAAACGACAGTGCGCCTTATAATCCGGAGCGCCTTATATGGATGATGAACACATGTTCACCAAGACGAGAAGAAAGCGCCGGGCGACTTACGCCACTATCTGCCAATGGATCGTGGATGCCTGGGTTGATATATCAGTCTCAACTGTGATCCGAGCTTTCACGAAGGCAGGAATAATCTCTTTATTCAGCCAGCTCACATACCCGTATTTACTTCCTGTTTTCGGTCGAAGTCCACAGTAGACGATTGTTGAGCTTGCGCGTGCGCGATCAAGCCTCCTCCGTGTGTTCAACATCTGATTCGGATGAACTATCTATTCGAGCTGATATTCTCAGAACACCGAACAGCACCGTCATCGGCTGACAGTCTGAGTCTCTCTCCACTGTTGTTTAGTTACCAATGATCACGCGCGCGCACTCGACAATCGCCTACTGTGGACTTAGACCGAAAACAGGAAGAACATACGGGTATGTGAGCTGGCTGAATAAACATCATTTTTATTCATATCAAACATGCACATGCACCTATAACACAATCATCCGTTGCAGTTTTCCCAGTTGGGAAAAAAAAGAAGCTACAACAGACGGGCCGTCTTTTTTTGCCTGTTATGAAATGCATGTTGAGCCTATTGTTTATTATTTTTTGAAGTGCAATTTTGTTTACATCCATTTTATTTATTTTTTTTGGTATTTATTCAAGTGCATTTTTTTTAACAGAGACTGAGAGTCCATTGCTTTTATTGTTTTTGGTTGTTTTGTTCATTGTTATTGTGGATATTTAAAATGTTTTTTAATGCACTGCCATTTTCAGTGTTAAATAGTCTTTGGAAATAAACGTTTATTGAATTTTGAAAGGTGTATGTGCATTATTATACCATTATCATTATTCTAGATGAAAATGGTCTCAGATCGACAATATTATCGCTTATCGCGATAATTTCTTGGACAATTTATCGTCCAGCAAAATTTGTTATCGTGACAGGCCTACGCGTGAAATTAATCACACTCAAACCAAGCAAAAATATGCAATTTGGTATTGAATATTTCTATGGCTAAAATGTAAGATGAAATTTTGATGCTTGTAATGTAAATCAACAAGATCTTTATAATAGTATAGCAACTACTTAAAACTACATATAAATATCAGTCGTCACTCTATATCCACCAATAATACTGTATGTCTTAGTAAGATGATATTTGTACTTTTAAAACATATAATGCAATTCAATGATGATTGAGAGATGAACAAATAAAACTTGCTCAAAAGCCTGATGATCATATTTTGAAATATTACTAACAATATATGTTATTCTTACATTTACTTTATAAAAATCAGTAAAGATTTCACAACAAGGAGAGATGCGTACAATGACCTGAAGGGGAACATTTGTACAATTATACTAAAAGGCCTTTTACTTTGCTGAAAAAATTTACCTGACCGATGAAGCAAAGTTTTGATTAGGTTGATCATTTAGATGCCTTAGAAATGTGCGTATCAAATATGATAGAGTATGCTTTATAGAGATAAGAAAGAAAATAGGATTTTCATTTAATTTCAATGGTAAAATACTTTAGGATCAACTAGATCTTTATAAAGGTATACAATAGCTTATGTAAAATACATATAAACATCAGAAGTCACTCTATATCTTAGTAAGATGATATTTAATGCTTAGTTTTATGATCAAAGATCTGTATTTTGAAAACATGAAATGCATTGCAATTTGCAATACAATGATGATAAATAGCAGCATCTGTACAATCTGTGATAAATACCTCTTCTGTTTCTCCATAGTGTCACAGCCAAGCGGTTTTGGACGCAGATGAAGAATAATGAAATAATGTGAATGCCAGCGAATCAGCTGCGAACACATCAGAGGAACATTATATGCAGGAAACGACAGAAGAAATATAGACAAGCGCAATAACTGGAGCAGATCCTTGTGTTTGAATACTGGACATAAACCTCAGATGACCGGGACAGTAATGCAGCGTTTTGAATTTGCCTCCGATGACTAGAGGATACCACGAGATAACCATCTCCATGCTTCTGAGAGGAATAGAGACACAGGAGGATGTCAACAGAGGAAGAGCGTCAAGCCGATGTCAAACTCAGTGTTAAAAAGGAGTCCAGGAGAAAAGGTCAGTTCAGAGGGGGGTGCTAATGACATTCACTTTAAAGTAGGGCTGGGGTAAACGATTATTAACTAAACGATTAGTTGGGCGATTATTTTATCGATTAGTCGACTAATCTAACGACTAATTGGGCGATTAATATAAAGATTATTTTTCTGCTCCTCGATTAATAAAAAAACATAATGTATCTCAAATAAATACGAACTAGCGTACTGAATCATGATACTGTAGCTGGCTAACGTTAGTCTAATGTTATGTATTTGAACACCGCCAAAACCGTGTTATTAAAATATTTTGTACAAACATTTTTTATCATAGAGAATGTTTAAGTAGCTACTAATATCAGCTTACCAGGGAAACGGAGGCGGAGTTAGTGGTGCTTCTGCTCCTGCTGGAGATGATTCAGGAGAGTCTGTTCTGTTCCCCGTTACCGATCAGAGCGCGCGCTGTCACGGAGCAAAGCCTTGTTTATACTCGACGCGTCCGCACGAGCGTGCGGCAAATATGACGCGTTGGGCGCGCAAGACCGGCAAAACCCCATATCGCGTGCACGGCTTCTTTTGTAACAGCGCGCGCGGCGCCGCATCCGCGGATGAACGACTGCATGCCGAATCTCCCCGAGCCGTATGTCTCACCGCACCCGCACCCAGTTTGCGCGTCTAAATTGCAAAGGTTTTTTTTTTTGTTAAGGATTTGTTTACTGTGTGTGATTCATTTAATGGAGAGCACATTCACTTCTAGTGGTCTTCGTCCTCCATTCTGCAATGTTTCGGTCTCCCACGTGTGTTGGCGAGCTGTACTGCCGGAAACGGTGCAAAAAATAAATAAATGAAGAAGCGTCGACGCAAAAATATGGCGTCGACGTAATTTTGACGTCGAAGCGTCGACGTCATCGACGCGTCGCTACAGCACTACTTTAAAGTCTGTGATTAAAATCAAGATTTTAATGTTGTTTATATGTCTATGTGGTGTTTTAATATGCTTTTAGAAAAATTAATTAATCAACAGCATTCCTGAGTATTTACTCCTTAAAACTGCAGTGAACCAAAGACAGTCTCAAAACCACGGTTTGAAATCGCTGGTGTTTCTGACGTCACAAACTACCTTGTAACCAGGGCTTGACATTAACACGGGTGGATTTTGCTCGTGGCGGGTAACGCAGTCACTCCAACTAGCCACTTTGGCGGGTTGAATCATTGTAGTCTTTTCAAAAGGCATCTGAAAAGAGCGCACTGGCTGTGTTGTGTGCGCGTCTCAGCTGCGTGGTGTGTCCGTTTTTATTTCGGCTCCCATGTTAACAGGTTAGAGCTTGCACTGCGTGACACGCGCGTCTCGAGCCGCGCCGAAAACGCGTGCATGCTAGAAATAGAACCGACGTCTATTTTTCACGCGACACGCAAGCGTGTTGGAAGCGTTTCCAGACGAAATAGAATAGGAAAAGATGTCAGTTTGACACGAACACATATTAATAAATGATATATCTAGGTTTTGACAAATGCAGATATAAATATAATTTAAAAAATAAATAGGCTAATAGGCCTAATTACATCGATTTTTAAATATCGCACCTGTCAATACAGAACGAAATAATCTGTAGGCTAGCCTACTTTGCCGTCTATACTGCCGACGTTGTCTTTGCTGTATCAGTAGTAGGTTATATATTTGTGTTTACATAAACATGTATAAAATGTATAAACGGGGCTTTACGGGGCAAAAATTCCCATCTGTGCTCAATAATAGTAATAGAAATATATAGTAATAGAAAAGTAATAGCCTACTTGGTCTGATTCTGATATTTAAACAGTGTTTCTAATGCTAAAGGTTTTTTTCAGTTTGGTTTTTTTAATCTTTTTCATCAGTCTTCTACATCCATGCACCACTTTTATTAAGCAATAGAAGCTATTTTTATGTCTTTATCTTAATATATGGTTTTATTTTTAAAAAAGAGTTGTAAACACAACCTTATCAGAGCTAATGATAATGATCTGACACCATAGTCAACTTTAATCAGGTAATTTCACAACAACAAAAAATGTGGCTAGTAAAAATGCTGTGTGGCTAGTAACTTTGGAAAACAACTAGCCACATTGGCTAGTGAACAAAAAAGTTAATGTCAAGCGCTGCTTGTAACCAATCACGTACATGCAGGCTTTAGCATACTGTATCATTAACAGTGAACTAGCAGGGGAGTCTCGAGAGAAGCCATGCTATCCCAGTATATTTTTCAAGTGATTTGAAAAATAGGTTATTTTAAGCAATATAGTCAGGTCACCTTTATTTATATAGCGCTTTTTACAATGCAGATTGTTTCAAAGTAGTTTTACAGAGATAACAGGAAAATAATGTTGTAATAATCTTGTTAAATATAAAATTAAATATAGTGGTTGTATATTGTGATGTTATGCCTTTCTCCACTGATGTTCTGAGTTGTTCAGAAGTGTTTCTGGTGATTGTTAGAAGGCAGACTGAGATGGCGAACATAGTTTGTGTAACATTAGCAAAACATTTAGCTGTTTAATAACATAGTCAAGCAAAAGGCTAATCATATTAATTATCGTTTTGTGTCTGACGTCAGAGCGACACCATTGTGCAGCGTTTACCTCAGTAAGTTGGCCGAGTGGATGCCCCTACAGGGGGACTTTTCTTTAATGTTCTTCTCTAAAATGTAATTTCTTTAATGTCGTTGTGCAAACTTTGTGCTACCACAGTCTCTTGTCTTTCCTTTCATGATCGATTAATGCAAACTTTCCTGCCTCCGGCAAACTCACAGTTTAACTTCTTCAAATATTTCTCTCACCATATTTGCCATTATTTCAATCATTTTATCATCCTTTAAAGGGGCTATGTGTAGCTTTTTACTTAAAAAAATCTTTAAGATAGAGTTTTCATTTGTACATTTATGAGCCAACCATAATGTAATAGAAAGAATGACACCTTGGTTGTCCTCTATCACCACAACCAAGTCCACCACGGTTGCCTCTATCAGCCTGTAAGCTCAAGTGTGTGTGTGGAGGAGTCGGTCCGAATTGGCGCGAAAATTCACGAAATGTGACGTCATGCGCGTTCTCGTCTACTTGGGTTTACATCTGTACGGCAGCCATTAGTAAGCAGCGGCAATCGCTAGCAGTGTTTCAAATGGACTCTGCGGACGGAAAGAAGCGACCAGCCTCCAGCACAATCCAGACACCCACGGAAACTCCTCGTAAGTAAAAAAAAAAAGAAAAAAAAGCCTTATCTAGTGCGGCCAACGAGCGTGCGCACCGAGAACGAGCATGAGACTGGCTGCAGTTTCTCTAACGGCCACTGGTGTCAGTAACGGTTAGAAATTTCTGAACTTCCGCAATGCTCCTTTAAAGGATTAGTTCACTTTTTAAAAAATTTTGCTGATAATTTACTCACCCCCATGTCATCCAAGATGTTCATGTCTTTCTTTCTTCAGTCGAAAAGAAATTAATGATTTTGATGAAAACATTCCAGGATTTTTCTCCATATAATGGACTTCAATAGTAGCCAAAACGGTTCAAGGTCCAAATGACAGTTTCAGTGCAGCTTCAAATGACTTTAAACCATACCAGACGATGAATAAGGGTCTTATCTGGCAAAACGATGTGCCATTTCGAAAATAAATAAAACAGTTCAAGTTTTATTAGCACAAATGCTCGCCTTGTTCTGTCCTGAGATGTACGTTCGTGATTCGCCTGTTCGAACTCGTTCATCAAAATGAACAAATCTTTTTTCGAGTCATTTTATTCATTCAACGAACGAAATGACTCGAAAAAAGATTTGTTCATTTTGAACGAGTCTTTTTTCGAGTCATTTTGTTCATTCAATGAACGAAATGATTCGAAAAAAGATTTGTTCATTTACATAAGGCGTTCACAGACAAATTTGCTTTATGTATTTCCCCGGCGTTGAAATCAGCACATATAAATATTGCACGAATAAAACACGATTCCTGGCTGCATGTCAATATACATGGATCACTGGATCTTTGGTAAGTTGTAAGGAACACTATATCGAGTTCGACATTTAGTTTAAACTGATAATCGTTTGTTTTACTGGCGTTTCAGTTTCCCCTGTTAAATCCAGTCACACAGTCCGGCTGAGGGAAAGTGATGTCAATGCATTCCCTCTATACTCACTATACTCTAATGACGTCATGGAGCATAGTCGGCCAGTGATATTTCACTGGATCTTCGGTAAGACGTAAGGAACACTATATCGAGATATGATGATATTTGTCGTGTTTTCACAGGTGCTTCAGACACCGGTCGCGCTGAGGACGTTCCTCGTTGCATCAAAACAAGATGCAGTGTTGAGTTCTACTTTGAAAGGGAACATATTTCGATTGGTTGTTAGCTGTCATGCTCTGATATTGTCTCTGATGAGAGATTTAGTATATCTGTGTCCTGCTCTCACTGCCCATAAATGATAAATGAAATAGCCTCATCCTTAAATTTTTCCATCTCCATAGCAACTGCAGCTCACCGACACAAATCCCTGTGAAAACTGATTCTCAAACACAGCTGTCATGCAAGCTATACATACACACACATAGTAACCTATGGCAGATGTCAAACTTTTATTAAATGAACACGGCCTGTGAAATAATGGCAACAGAAATGGCATTCTGGGTTGAGCACACTGAGACACTTTCATCAATGTTCTTTAAACATGCGATACAAAGTCTTATTGGCTGCAATGCTCTTAAAAAATGAGTGAAACATTTCTACTACTAAGTGTTAGTTTTTGGTATCATTAGTATAAATTGTGAAGAATTGTGTTTATTAATTCCAAAGTGCCGTATGAATGAAAAAGTTATTATAAAATTAGATATTATGCGGAATATTCACACTGCTCTTTTCCATACAATGATTCTATTTTATTGTTGATAATATTATATGATATTCATGGGTTTTCAGTAAAGCACGTTATAAACTGTTTTAAAAGTCACCAATTAGTGTATTGTGGGGTAAAACCCTAGACCCGGGCTGGGAAACAGCGGCCCTCGACATCCACTTTCCTGCAGAGTTCAGCTCCAGCCCTAGTTAGACAGACGCATATGAATATCCATATCTGCATTAGATTTCAGCAGATGATTTTGCTAATCTAAGACAATACAAGACAAAGGCATTAGCTAAGTTACCATAGTTTAATTCATGTTAACTCTATAATACTGAGTTAATACATATATAAACACAAACCATCACATTCAAACCTCTGTAAGGTTATCCCATTTCTTCGGGAATTAAAATCTCTGTGGTTTTTACAACAAGAATATATCTATGCGTGCTCACACTGTAATGGCTAATCTTGCCCATAACCCATTGCGAGGCAGTGTGTTTGATCAGGGTTAGAGCTAAACTCTGCAGGAAAGTGAAAGTGTGAATCAGTCCTCATGAATTAATATTCATTTATGCACCAAGTCTTGTGTCCAGATGTACACCATGATCAGTTGGTGACCTCCTCATCCTGAGCAGAGCTTCTCAAACCTTTCAGGCCTCCTTTGATCAAATCAGAATATCGGACAACAATCTCCCATTTATTTATTGAGCAATTCCGTTGCTTGCAAAGTCAATGAATGCGGTAGCAGCATAATGCCTAATATTGATTAACATTAAAGTACCCCTATTATGCTATTTTAAAGTCTCCTAATGTTGTTTTGGAGTCTCCTACAACAGATTTACATGCATCAAAGATTAAAAAAATATATATAAAAAATAATAATTTCGTTTTCTCAAAATAAAATTCAATAAAATTGCACATCACCACATTTTTCAATGATTCTCAAATCTATCTATCTAATATTGTGTTGGTCATAATATACAATAGGGTGGGAGAAAAGATTATCTCTCCAATGATTCTGAGCACTTTTTAACCACAGGTGTGCGATGATGCTGTGTGTGCTGTAGAAACACCCATGTTCTGCTTGCTTCCAATTCCTCAAACACACAAACACACACACACCACTCGAACATTCAGTAAAATAATATTTCATAAAGTTTGGAAAGGTTGAAGCGAATTACAAGGACATTCGCGGGCTTCATTGCACTGGATATGTGCTGTGAGAAGCTCATGCTTGATGTCACTCTTGCAGTGTGTTGTCTCGCCCACATGCTGTTTCTTTACACATGCTACGAAAACATCATTTATGTTGTTTGGAAGGCAGTGGGCTTGATATGATTTATTTTAATTTATAGTATATGAAAATTATGAAACTCACTGACAGGAGGCTGCTTTCAATTTCAAATACTCATGTGCGTTTTGTGAAGAGCGACTTTGTGTTGTTAAATGTACTTGAGTTTAAAAATGCTTTTAGGATGTGAAATTAAAACACATTGAGTTATATCTTAAGGGATTAAACGGACAGGACAAACCACATCTTATATTTCAAAAGAGATCCATGTGAACACAGCTTACCGGATCTCACGCTGTCTATGACGCCACCAGATATAATCAAATAACAGTAAAGCTGAAAACATGATTGTATGTCCTGACTTCTCTTTGCACCCCAGCTGATTGGTTATAAAACAGTGCTGAATATTCTGCATTGAATATGAGGTATATCTGGTAATTTGTCTCTTGGGGGTTTAAAAAGGTCAATGAGTTTCTGTGTCAGGCCTCCAAAAACTAAACAGCCTGTTGACAGATTGTGTCGTCTAGAGAGTGTCTTCCTCTCTCCATATGCTGCCATCTGTCCTGCTCGCACTGAGCCGTTGAACAGTGATGGCTGACACATGCTCCTCGAGGAGAGCCACTGATCTACTTTCACACTGGAACCAATAGGATTATGCAATTTCATTTGAGCGTAGAACAAAATATTTCAAACCGTAGCAGTTTATATGGATCAATCACATCATTTTGTTTGCTTGAAAATAATGTTAATTACAATGGTCTTTTTAAAAACAAGACAATGGTTTGAATTGTCCTAAAATAATCTATATTCTCTTTGTTTTTATTTATGGAGAAAATATGGCCTTGGCATTTATTCATTAGGTTCACCTATATGTTCCGATCCTAATAAATGTGTCTCATGTTTAATTGATGGGTTTTAGTTTTAGTGTTGAGCAGGTTTAGAAAAATATGGAAAGCCATGACAAAAAATATATATATTAAGAGCATATTTAAAGCATGTTTGATATATATCCACCACATATGCTCAGTGATTTAATGGAATACATATAAGTTGGCACAGCTACAGCTTTATCCATTGTCAGTTCAGTTTTAACCTTGCATGTTTGCCATGTTATTTATTTTTAAGGCACAGGCAGCTGTGCCTTAAATGAAAATTGTATTTTATTCATATTTGACTTTGAACTACACGAAAAGGAGTAAATAATGACAGCATTAATTGTCTGTCTTTATGAAGGGCTTTTCACTTTTCACTATTAACTATTCAGAGAATGTGGTGAGCTGAATCTCTTGGTCTCTTAGTTAAGGTTATACACTCCTGAGCTAAAAAAAAAAAAAAAAGAAAGAAAAACGGGTCATGGCAAAATATTTAATGGTCTTTTATTGGTCCTAACCATTTTAATCACAAATCACTGGTCAGGAAATTAGCAAGAAACAAAACGTTTTCCATGAAGGGGAGTCAGTGTTGTTCCACTCAATGCTAATGGCTTCAAACAGACAGAAAAATGTCTCCCAGTCCATTGAGTTTAAATATTCACTATAGTGTTCAATCTGGCCAAAACATGAGCCTGAGGGACTATCTCTTGGTTGTCTTTGCACTTTAAGCAAAAGCATTGAAAAATAACATCTGATCATTCCTCTTTAGATAACAACTTTTCTTTATTGGGAAGCAAGCCATCCTGCAATATTCTCCTATCCTCCAATGCATTAAATGGCTTTTCACGGTGAAGTAGCTCAGCAACACCAGCAGATAAAAGGCCTGTCTTCCTCCATGCTTTACTGTGCTAGAGATGCATTTATTATTATATTTCTCAGCAGATAATCGATGACACCACTCTGGAGCATAACCATGCAACTTGTGTTTCATTGTAATTAATCACTCCACACACAACTTCCCATATTCTGCCAAAAACTTCATTCTGTCTTTAAGCCAATTCACACCGCACAGACACACTCCAAGAAACATGTTTGTTGGGTTTTGCTGGATCAGTGTGTTACCCCCTGGCGGTGTCTGCTGGCGTTGGTTGGGGTTTGTTTTCACCCGACTGACCATGTTCAATCAGTGTTTGACAGTGTGTGTTAGGACAGTGTGAACATGACAGTTATTTCCCATAAAATTATAAATCCAACAGCCAACTTATTTGGTGTTTGTTGCCGTTTGTCTGTGCGGTGTGAATTTGCCTTTTGATGTTTTGAGACAGCAATGGCTTTTTAAGTTGTGCATTGTGCATAATTTCCTGACTAATAATTTGTGGTTTAGACACTTACAAGCGTAGTGTTTAGCCATTTTGGGCTTGGTACATTTGAATCTGAAAAATCTGGTGTATTACTGTATATGAATTAATGGAAGAAAAACTGTAAAGGCCATGTTTTCTCTGGAGTAATTTCCATTTAATTATCTTTTGGTTATATTTTGATTATTACACGGCTATGTGGAATTATTGATTCTGACTGGTCAATTGCTATTCCCCGATAACAACTGGTAAAAACTGATAAGACAGGCTGATCCTGGTAACTGAAGTCGCTGCTTTACGATTGCTATGAAGATTTTAACTCGTGAAAAGTTTGCGTTTGGTCAACTTTGGTGAGCTAATTAAAATATTAAAACTCAAATCAATATTTTGTGTACAGTTACTTAATTATGCCATCAGTATCGTGGACTCGCTCTCTCTTGTTTCATACAAACGCAGCTGCTGACATTTTGCAACAATTGTTTTGTACACTGTTGGATTATTGTAACAATTGGAAACAATGAACGTGCTTTGTTGCTTTGTTTTAAATAAATCACACACAGTAGTCAAGTCAAGTCAAGTCACCTTTATTTATATAGCGCTTTTTACAATACAAATTGTTTCAAAGCAGCTTTACAGAGATAACAGGAAAACAATGTTGTAATAGTATTGTTCAATTGAAAATTAAATGTCCCCAACTAAGCAAGCCAAAAGGCGAAGGCAACAGTGGCAAGGAACCAAAACTCCATCAGGTGACAGAATGGAGAAAAAAACCTTGGGAGAACCCAGGCTCAGTCGGGGGGCCAGTCCTCCTTTGGCCAACGAATGAACAGTGTATGATTATGAGTTAGGCAGCATAATGTCAGGAGTCAGATGGGATCAGAACTTTCACGATATTATCCAGTTCATCTGGTTGGGTAGGGTCATCCGGCCGGTGAGGAGATGAGTGGTGAGGTGTAAACAAATCCTTAACAAAAAAAATTGCAATGAATGTGCTTTGTTTTAAATAAATCACACACAGTAAACATTACCCATCTTTACTAAAAACGTTCTGTCAGACAGGTATGACTGAAATCATTTCAGGACAGAAGCTTTTAGACCCATCCCAAGACTCTAGTCTAGATAAAAGAGTAGGGTGATCAATGGTATCAAAAGCTGTCGAAAGGTCGGTCTAAGAGAACAAGAACCACAGTATCTCCGGACACAGTAGAGAGATAAATATCGTTTAACACTCTCAGCAGGGTGGACTAAGTGCTGTGATCAGACTTAAAACCAGATTGAAAAACCTCATATATACAATTATTTGACGAAAAGTGTTGGAGTTGATCCAGCACAATTTTCTCCAATAGCTTAGAAATGAAAGGTAAGACAGAGATATGCCGAATTTTTTAAAACAGAAGGATCTAGTGAAGGCTTCTTGAGTAGAGGAGTGACCGTAGCCACTTTAAGATTGGCAAGAACAGAGCCCGTTTTGAGACATTTGTTGATAAGAGATACCATACCTGGCCCAACCGAATCAGTGATTAATTTAAAAAATCTCGGGTAAATGATATCATTAGGACAAAATTAAGGTTTGAGCTTGACAATCACGTCCTTCAGTGTCTGCAGGTTGATAGGATCAAAAACCTCCCAAAAAGCAGAAGCAGGTGTCAAGATTGGGGGGACAGTTAAATTAAGTCGTAAGAGTGATTTTGTTCATAAAAAATCTTAGGAAGCCTTCACATAGAGCATCTGAGGCAACAGACAGTGTGTTAACAGGAGGATAAACAACAGAAAACAGAAGCTTTTGGTTAGACTGATTGGATTCAATTAAGTTTGAGAAATAAGCAGCTTTCGCAGACTTATCAGCATTCTGGTATGATGTTAGAGAGTCTTTGAACATTTGGAATGAGACAAGTAGCCTGTCCCTTTTAGCGTTCTGCCTTTCTACAATTTGTGTTTGGTGACGAGTGTCAGAGTTTTGCCACAGTTCAGATTTTGGTTTTCACTTGTGAGGCTTAAGGGGAGCAGTCACAATTGCTACCTTAAGACAGGCAGAATTGAAAAGGCTAAGATGTTGATCCGCATCCAGATCAGATAATGGTTGATCCAGGTGCAAGTGTGAGCATTGTTAAGCAAACCACAGAGAAAAGTTTGTGCTAAACTGTGGAGAGTAGAACCGCGGCAATGTTACAGGTGCAATAGTGAGTTGAGAGAGCACATAAGATAAATGATCCAATGTGTGGCCCTAAATATGAGAAGAGTTTTTGATCCACTGCGATAGATTAAAAGCATCTATTAGATTAAGGAACTCCTGCGACAAGGAATTTGAGAGGCAGCAAACGTGAATATTAAAATCGCCCACCAGTAGGAAGGAATAGTTTGTGGCAATATTGCCGATAAGCTCAGTAAATTGCTGTATAAAATCCTTAGTAGAATGTGGTGGGCGGTAAATCACCCGTAGACAGACAGGACCATTTCAGTCTAGGTGGAGAAGATGGGTTCAAAGCTGGGGAAGGCCGTTACAGGGACAAGCCGGCAGCGTGAGGAGAGAGAGTTATTTACATTTTTTATAATCCCACCCCCGCGTCCACTCGGACGAGGAGAGTTAAAAAATGCACAGTTCGCTGGAACCAGTTCTGAGAAGTGAGTTAAATCACCAACTTTTATCCAGGATTCTGTGATGAACATACATTTTACATGATGAGTAGAAGTAATTTAATAAAAAGCAGGGCTCGCAAAATTTCAAAATCGCTGGTAGCCCTTCGGGCAGGCACTCTTCAGGTTTTGGTAGCCCGAAATGAATTTTACTAGCCCAAAATTAAGAGAGAATTTTTATTGTAGAAAATTGGTCAATTGAGTCCAAACATCAATCAAAAAAAATTTCAAAACTCAAATATCAACATTCAGATATAAAATATCAAAAAATACAGATATAAAATATCAAATTAGACTCATCAATACAAATGTCTGGTTCTAACTGAACTGAAATTTATGAGAACAGTATGGAACATGAATCAGTCTGTGTCAGATTCTGAATCGCAGATCTCCACTGAAGTGACAGAGAAAATGCCACTCGATGTTGAGGGCATAGCATCTCCATCAGCTTTCTCCTCCTGTGCATCAATCTCCACTTCTCTGCTCTTTTTTGCTGGGGTTTTATGTTTCAGGTGTCTTGAACCAATTCCAGAAAACATCCAGGAACTAACTGCCTTGTCGGGGCAAAAAGATTCAACCTCTTCCCCGTTTATGGAGAGTTGCATGAGATCATTCAGTGTTTCAGACTGTAGAGAAGTACGATATGATGTTTTCACTCGGTTCATGCAGGAAAATCCTCTCTCACAGATGGCTGTCGATGGACTTAGTGTCAGCATTAATTTCACCAACAACAAGATATGAGAAAGGTGTTCTGGATTCTCAGTGAGGAGATCTTTGTACAAGCAATCTTGCTTGATACCCCGGTGCTCTGAAAGCCACATTTTTAGATCCATCCATTCCTGTGGATTTTTCTCCTTCTCTTCCTCATTTAGCAAACTGGCAAAATGTTTGATGAGATAATCCACCTTTTCGTCCCCATAATTTGCCAGCTCTTCTCTGGAGTGGGGGAGAGTAGAAGGGTCAAAGACTTTGAAACAAGACAGAGGTTCTTCAGACAGATTTTTAAATCTGCTGTCCATGTACTTTGCTGTGTTGTCAATAATCCTCTGTAACTCAGCACCAATGGTGTCCTTGTCTGAGCCCTCACCTCTTCTAGCAGGTCGCTGGCTTTTTGTGAGGTCAGTTCCACAGTAGCACATGCTACCATCATCTTTCACTGTGAACTTTGTGTCCAAGGCTTTCTGGTATTCTCCTGGTTTTGTTTTCAGACTGAGTAAACGTGATGTGGTGCTCTCAACCAACTGACTGGTCCGCGTGATGTATAAGTTGTCATGTTGAAAACCAGTACTGCACATGGATAATATGTTGCTGTAGTCCAACATGAAATGTAGGAAACGAACAAATTTCTCAGTCTTCATCATCTGCACCACCCCCTTTGCTTTGGCAGCTTCCTCTGGTTTGATATCACTTCCTCCTGCCATATTCTCCATATGCACAACAGTGGAAGTGTAATTTTTTTTCAACAGCCTTCAGACATCTTAGCCTGCTTGGGAGCCACCGTGTGCTTTTCATTCCACTGAAATGTGCCACTTTCTCATTAAGCAATTCACTTATTTCAGTCAGTTCTCTTCGCTTCTTTGGGGAATAGTAGTACATCTTAAAGATGGTTTTCAGTGTATCCTCAAATTTTACCAGGTACTCACAGCCTTTCACACCATCCAGCACGGCTAGCTCTAATTTGTGTGCCACACAGTGGATTGTTATGATGTGGGGTATCCTCTGTTTCAGTCTCCCAGCTACACCTGTTTTCGCACCCATCATCACTGCTGCTCCGTCAAAGTTTGCACACACTACTTTCTCCTTCCATGTGTCTTCCCTGATACCCATGGTGCTCACTGCCTCATCAATAGCTTCTAAAACACCTGCAGCATTTGAGCTCTTGACTGGCTGACATTTGATCATGTATGTGGATATGTCACCATTGTCTTTCACATACCTGACTTGAACCAACTCCTGTTCTATGATACCAGTGTCTGTACTGCCATCTGCAAGAATGGTTAAGAACTTGCTATCTTGAATTTCCTTTTCAATCTGGTCTCTTAGGGTTTGTGCTATTGCTGCAATAAACTCTCTGCAAGCATGGTCATTGTGGTAAGTGGAACCAAGGTCTAGTCCATTTGCTGTTTGAAGTTTACAAAGAGTGCTAAATTTGGCCAACGGTAATTCATTTTTTGCAACATAGTATGCTGTTCTGAAAAGTTTTTTCAGGATTTCTTGTTGTGCTTGGCTCATTTTTAGTATGTTTTTTGCGATTGGTGTTCTTTCTGGGAAAGACACTGCAGACTGGGCACCAATGCACTTTTTGTGATGCACTGATTTGTCATGGATTCTGATGGGATCCTTCCTAAAATGACTGGTTCCAGTGACAAAAACACTCGTTGAGTCAGAAATAGTGGGGAATTGACGACAAACTCGACAGAACATTGTGTCGTTTACCTTGTCATGTTCCAGCCATAGAAATTCTTTTGTCCATGACACCAAAAAGCTGCGCTTTCTTTTTGCCTCATAGCCAGATTTTTCTGAACTCTTTCGCTTTTTGGCTGTATGTTTTTCTTTGTCTGTCTCTTCATCCTGACCTGTTTTTTTGGGCCGAGTAGAAGTGAAATATTGCCATAAATCCATGCTCCTGTTAACATCGTCACACGCGCCCACACGATGTTCGAAATGTTCTCAAGTGCGCACGCAATCTGTCACTTAGCAACAAGATTGACAACAATAAAGGGGTGAAGCACCAGTTGTCTTTCCCAAACGCTCAGAACGTGCAGTTGGATCCCGGATGGGATGGAGAAATAATTACTCTTTGAAGCTTTCATTATGTTTCTCTGACTGTTTCGGTACAATATTCTAAGCATCGGGAGTTTTGAAAACAGTTTCACCCTGTGGCAGATAAAATGTATAGCAGCCATAAACCAGAGCGTCTCTGTTTTAAAGTTAATCTGCTAAAAGTGTTAATTTTCTGAATAATTCACATATTGAAGTGTAGCAATACATAAATAATAATAATACCAGACTTTTTTGAGGCAAGAAAATGGTGCTCTAATTATTTTATGCTGTTTATGTAGCAGAATGGTCTGAATGATGGTCCAGTCACATTTATTTACTCAGCACTCACATTTATTTCAAAGCAGCTTTACAGTTATACGCACACTAAAGCATTCGTGAGAAAGTGGAGCTTTAAGTTTTATTGATCATGTGTACAGACATGGAGATTCATGAGAAATTGTGCTGCGAGTAAATCAGCATGATCAAAAACTTGCGCGGTCATATTTTGCTATAGGTCGGCGGTTGCGGTCAGCGTGAATGCTTATCAGTGCAAAAGAGACTCAAATAACTCTTGTCAATTTTTGTCATACAGGTAAGTGTTATACAGCATTTAAAACTGTTCTTTTATTTGTGATAATAATAATAAATAAAAAAATGTTGTGTTTTTCGTTAAATAAAGAAAATAAACATGGTGCGCGTTCTACCCGTCTCACTTGAACGCAACAAAAATTATCTTTCACATAACTCAGCAAATGCTTTCCACACTGACATTAGACATGTATTTATTTTTAAATGATGTAAAAAAACTAAATGTTGTGTTTTTCGTTAAATAAAGAAAATAAAGCGCGTTCTACCGTCTCACTTGAAACGCAACAAAAAATGATCTTTCACATGTCTAACTCAGCAAATGCTTTCCACACTGGCATGAGACATGTATTTATTTTTAAATGATGTAAAAAAAAACACAAATATTCTATGTTTAAGTAATCCGTATGAATAAAAGCAACGAGAGGACATACAGTCCTCTCGTTCAGAAAAGCACATACAGTTTCTCAATGTGACTGACCACAACCACGCACGCACGAGCTGTTCAAAAGCAAAATATCCTAGTGAAGAAACCTTGTGTTTTTTATCGAGTTTGGAAGACAATAACTTGTCAATAATGTGAATAAAAGGAGGAATTTGATTACACTATTTCAGATAGCCCGTCGGGCCGGCCGGTTATGCATTTTGGTTGCCCGACTGGAAAACACAATAGCCCCGGGACGTCGGGCAGGCGATTTTGCGAGCCCTGAAAAGGTCTTATTCACCACAGATGCCATCTTAAGTGGAGGAATAGTAATATGAGATGAAGACACTTTTCTCAATGAGTGCAGATTTCCATGATTAAATCTGGAAGTGACAGGACTCAGCTGCACAGAGACGAAATGCCAGCTCGTAAATAAACCTTCAGTTTCGCAATGTATCCTCCGTTCGGAGCGTCTCATGCGATTTGTAGAAGAGGCAGTCCACGTCCAAGGTGTGAGAGTTTGTGAATGAGTCCACAACAGAGAAGCGGATGTCTAGGAGAGCTCGACGGGTGTAGACCAGCAGGTTAGAGACACGGTAAAGAAACCACGAGACTCAGAGCAACAGACGGCAACCCAAACACACAGGCGCCATCTTGAAAGGCACACGTTTATATATTCTCAATTATAATAAGTTGATTTTTTATCAACTGGTTACATTAACTTTAAAGTGGATGTGACCAGGAGAAGTGTGACTGATTGAGGCTGAGACATGCTGGCCAGGAGGCCGGCCAATATAGATTTCCAGTTGTCCTTATCTTGAATTGAGTATAACTTGCACAAGAAGCTGCACAGTGTACTGATTTTCTGATGTTGAAATTGTGAACCTGCACGACCGGGCCACTGTTGAGACGAGGTTAATAAAGCTCAACATGTCATCAAACATAACCACCAGGTTCCCAATGCTGTAGAACTCAACTGGACAGTGACTAAACAAGGTTGAGCTGGAAGTAAAGTTTCTTCATCCGAACTGAGATATCTGAAAGGCAGAAAGAGATATAATCTGAGAGGACGGGGTTGTTGGGTTGTAACGAAAGGCAGAGCTATATGATCTGCATAGTAGTGATAAGAGAAGCCATGTGTCTTTATGATTAAGTGATGTTGTATATATGGAGAGACTGAGATTGTTGTTTGAGGGTGAGGGTGCCTGCAGGTTGCTGATTTTATTCTGGTAGTAACACGGAGGGACAATTGTATTGCTCTTCCTTAGAGGTGATTCTCAGATATCTCATATTTTAGTATCAACAGTGGAGTTTCTCCTAAAATTTCTCAGGAGAAATAAAGATAGACACAAAGAAAGACGTGAGAACGTTCTGAGAGAAGTAGAGTCCAAATATAGTGTGGGATTTAAAGGACATTTCTTTGTGTTCCTTTTAAAAACAAAAATTTTTTACAAAATGAAGTTAAAAAAAAAACAGTACACACACACACACACACACACACACACACACACACACACACACACACACACACACACACACACACAAATGACATTTAACATTGCATTGGCAAAAACAATGAATACAATTAGATAGTACCTTTTCCACAGCATCTGTTTGCTGGAGTGACGTTACAGAATAAAATGAGGCATATTCCTTAATCGAGAGAAAAAAAGCAAAGGATAATCTTTCTTGTGCCCCTGTTACACTCCTCTCCATATATTGACTATAATGGACTACAAATCCCATCATGCACTGCCTTCCACACCTGTTCATCATCACCTCATTATTTACACACAGGCTGAAATCTCTTGAGTTGGTACTTATTTTGAATAAAAAAATATTTCACAACTGCTAAAAAAAAAGGGTTTTATATAGTAGGATTGTCCAGAACAAAAATAACAGGAGGACAAGCTGCTCCTAACTGGATCATTCTCCAGTTCGTATCGAAACACCATCCGCCTCGTTAACTTGCAAAAACAAGGCATAAAACTACCACATCAGAAATGCTGAATATAATGCTTCTAATAACCAAGAGTGGCATTAAGGCATTTGTAAGTAAATAAAACACATAACTTAACGTATTAAAAAGCTGAAGGCAGTGTGTGTGAATATTAAACCTCCTTAAAATGGTGTCCTTCCATTAAGAGTAAGATCCCTCTCAAAAGCCAGCTGAACTAACTGGGCCTTCGGTTCGTGAAGAACTGGCCGTCTGGGGTCAAAAAACATAGAGGAGAATAAATTCTCACAGGTTGCGGTAGAAGCGCTGAAAGTCAGAGCATAATTGAGTCTAGTACACTAGGCATTGTTTGCAGAGTTTTGTGATACTTGGAGAGAATGAATCTTGTGGTCCAGTTTTCCTCATCTTTGACTGTATTTGATTCCTTTTGCGACCTCAAAAAGTGTTTTGTGACATCAAACTCTGCATCGACAGCTGGTGATTGTATCAGGTCCGTGATATGCGTCACAGGCCATGTCCACACTAATACGTTTTCATTTGAAAACGTATATTTTTCTCTCCGTTTTGGCCTTCCGTCCACACTGAAACGGCGTTTTAAGTCAACGAAAACGTAGCTTTTGGAAAACGCTCTCCAAAGTGGATAAATTTGAAAACTCAGTTTTCGCGTTGTAGTGTGGACTGTGAAGCCGGAGGTATTTGAAAACGATGACGTAAGTTTAGTCATGTGATCCATGTTGTACCAATAGACAGCGGCGGCGCCAGGGGGGTCTGTGGGGGTCTCAAGACCCTCCCAAAAAATGATTAAAAAATATATATATCCGGGATAAATATTTAAAAATGTTTATCTTCAAACTACGCAGAACAATAATAATTAATAATTTATTCGACATACAAAATATATAAACATAAGAATCACGTTCCCTCTAAGCTGCGCGCGTGCGCGGTCGTGCACTTCTGATGCCGCGGCCGCGCAGAAAAGAATAATATGCCACGAAGAGGACTGACGCGAAATGTGTGGGGAAAATCCATTTGATTTTATGTGAGAAATAATTGCAGTGTTCAAACTGGTGAGTGCAGTTAACAGGTTTCAAAGAAAGAGAATGATGTGAGCGCGTGTGATTGGCAGTGTGCGCGGACCAAATATCCCAATACGAGAGGCGACGAGAAACGCAAAGACATGTCAAATAAAATCAAGTCATAAACAATATCATGTTTTAAAGAAGAGTGGTTTGATTAAAGTGGTGGAAATAACGGATGATGGACACAGAACGGTAACAATTACACACCCACCCGCGTGCAAACTCAAATACATCATTAGTTTACATAGATTTAAATAGTTTCAGGCATGGTTAGATTAGGCTAATATAAAAGAGTTCACATATTCACTTTTCTTGAAAATATTTAACTATTAGATCTAGCTATTTACAGTAAATGCTTCAGTTTGTTTTCATATTATAATAATATAATATGAAAACAAATTGAAGCATTTAAACTGATATATTATATCACTTCAAATACTTCAATTCATTTTTTATATTATATTAGGCCTATATTTTATTATATTATAAGGCCTATATTTAATTATATTATATTTTATTATATAATAATTATAAATAAAGAATCTCACAAGGGTATTGTTTAGGGCTCATTGCCATTAAAAAGTTTGAAACCCCCTGCTAAAGAAAATATAGGCTAGGAAATTCATAAGCTATAAACAATCATTTAACTTTGATGGTTTAATGCTGCCTGTACAATTTATTGACTGTACAAAAACACCTTATGGTTTTCCTAAACCATAAAGTGTAACAGCTTAATTTTCTTTCATAATATATTATATTATTGTAAAGAATTGAACTGTCCTGCAGAAGATTTTGTAAATTATTTTTCATAGGATTTCTTAGTAAAGACTGGAAACAGAGGACACCGAGGAATTGGAGGATGAGGAGGATACTATTTTGTAAATATGTTTTCTGTCATGGGTGTGGCTATGGAAATTAAAGTTCAAGCATATTGTTTGCAAACTGCAATTGATTAATTAATTAAAAACAAAGTAGTTGATATGCTGTGTTGTTTCTGTTGTTAAGTAGCAGTAATATGCAGTTATTAGCCGTGTCCACTGTATTTTTTGTTGAGACCCCCCTTGAAATGACCAGGACCCCACATTGCCCCCCAATCAAAATTGTCTGGAGCCGCCACTGCCAATAGATATTCATGTTTACTGGTATTATTGTGCCTGTTATGTGCGATTCACTTTTACAATGTTGCTAAAATATGTTACTTTGCACACTCTTCATATCACAGTAGCCTACTGCAAAGATGACAGAAAATGTACTCACATTTGCTGTCCTGCGGCAATACAGGAGAGCAGTCGCGTTTTAGACCAAACATATAGTTAGTGACTGAGTGCGACCTGGACGCATCCGTGAATGGTGAGATATTTTGCTAAATAAAATGATCATGTTAGAAGAATTGCGCGATACCTTTATTATTTATTTTTCCATCTGTATCATCTCAGTGAGCTTTTGTGAGGTTTCACGCATGCGCAGTAAGGTGAATTTATAAGTTTCTCATCCACACTGAAACGTCTGAAAACGCCTGAAAACGCTAGTGTGGACGGAGAGCGTTTTTAAACGAAAACTCCGTTTTCAAATTTATCCGGATTAATGTAGACGTAGCCACAGTCTCAGGATCCAGAAATGAATCACTCAGGACAGTCTGTAGTACAATCTCTTAAGTGCTTTTTCTACGTCATCCTCTCTTTGACCCGTCGTTTCTGCCACCAAGTAATTGTAATCTATTTTCTTGTTTGCTGTGCGTCTTGGCTTTGGGTCGTGGATCTCGACAGAAGGCGTGGCTTTCCCCCACACTTTTGTAAATCCCTCATCACATCAAAGTTTCTGCACACACTCTTTTAAACTGGCCATAATGCCCAAACACCCCAGACCTGTCAAAGGGTCAGTGTCCTCTCTCTACAGAAGCTTATTTGGTGGATCCAACAATGCTAGCACTTCATGCTCAAAGAACAGGAATTTGTGAGTTGGTTCTCATTGGTTTTCATTCGCAGCTCTGGACCATGGGCTTTTACAGAATCAGTTTTCAGTCAGAAGAGATGTGATCTCATTCACATTTTTCAGAACACTGAAACACCGTATCTAAATGGCCTGTTAAGCTTAGTTCAAGAAGCCGTTTGAGTCTCTCACTCTTGTAGTGCACAGCTATTGTGGGCTTCTTACAATATTTGTTCGTTGTACTACAACCAAATGTAACTGATGTTTGATTGTATAGTCCAGCAAAGAAAGGAAAGGGCCTTCGTTGTCAAAAGCATCCAATTTCCCATGTAAAGGTTGTTGGGTTTTTTCCACAAAAATAGTCAATAGCATCTGTTATGGAGGACACATAGTACCTGTTTCAGTTTTTTGCTCAATCGTCACTATCCAATCAGGAAATATGTTAAATTCACAAAATTACATATCATGAATAATCAGCATTTACTAAAGTAAAATGTTCAATAGTTGTTGAAAATTGCCCCTAGATATAAAAAAGGAATTTTACCAAGATGTCAAAACATTGTCAAAGTAATGTCATAGTGACCAAAATATGTATCACATAACTACACAATGATCTATGTGCACATATCCAGCATAGCACTATCTCTAAGGGTTCAAGGCGACGATGTATCAGCTTAAATTACCGTCTCACTCCATCTATCTATCCTGTTTGTGTAGGTCAGGATCGCAGCGAGCAGGTCCTGGTTCAGCGCTTCAGAGGCGATGGCATCAGGTACAAGGCCAAGCTGATTGGGATTGATGATGTGGCGACCACACGTGGAGACAAGCTGTGTCAGGACTCCATGATGAAGCTAAAGGTAAAGAAGATTTGGTTGCATATAAGCTGCAGTATTCCCTATGTTCTTGTCTCAGTGTTGAAGACCGCTGACATCCACAGTGCATTCAGAAATTTGAACATATTAAAGGGTCTGAATACTTTCTGAATGCACTCTATGTATATATTGTAGCTAAGCCATTTAGCATTGCTTTGAGACAGACCGAGGTTTCGAACCTGCCTCCAGTGACCATGCAATGTGTTTAGAATTGCTTTTAATAATTCAACAGAGTGAATAAAATGATGTTTCTTTTCTGCCCTCAGAAGTCAGAGAAAATAGCAAACTAGACACATCCCTTTCAAATGTTTAGAAGTGCTGAATGAGTAACAAGAGTGACCTGACAAACTATGCAGAACACTATGGCTATATTTACACTGCAGGTCTTGATGCCCAAATCCGATTTTCTGACTATATCCGATTTTTTTGATGACCCGCTTACATCATCTTTTAAAAGTGACCCGTATCCGATTTTTGCATTTACACTATACACTGCTGAAACTATCAAATGTAGACGTTCTGACCCGGAAAAGGAAGTAAAACAGCACGAAATACAATGGATGCAGATGCGAATAAAATTATCCAGTGTTTTGCTTTCGCTTTGTATATTTGTTTTTTAAGCTTTTTATCTTACGTTGGCCACGAGCACTTAAAACCGTCCCTCCCCATACCTCGTGAAATGTCTTCAAACACGGATTTATTTCTGTAACAGCCCAGCATTTTTGCGTGCACTGTCTTTTCGCCCCAAACACTCAAAAGACATGAAACCTCCGCAAATTTGCTCCACTGTCTGTATCCTTCGTTCTCCATTGCGCCTAATAAGAATGTGATCGCGCAGTTGGTGGTGTCCGCCTGAGTTGACGTCACTTTTTTAATGACGTACGACTCGCATTTACTGGGGAATATCCGATTTGTCTGCTTACATGGCACACGCAAATGCACTATCCGATTCATATCCGATTTATTACCACATATGAGTGAGGCCTGAATCCGATCTGAGAAAATCGGAATCCATGCGTTTTCTTCCTGCTTACACGTTCATGGTTCATATCCGATCTGTGCCACATGAGAGGAAAAAATCGGATTTGGGTCACTTGAACCATGCAGTGTAAATGGAGCCTTTGTACCATATGCAAAACCCTATTCAAAGTCTGTCAACATATTGCTGATAAAGTACCTTTACACTACGTTTTTATCGATGCTTGCTTGTAATTCTTCTCATGCTTGTGTTTTATCTGTTTATTGCTGCAGGGAATTGCTGCCTCGGCACGATCAAAAGGAAACCACAAACAGAGAATATTCCTAACTGTGTCTTTTGGTGGAATCAAGATTTATGATGAGAGATCAGGGGTAAGAGTTTTCTAGAAGTGTGTTGTTGTGCCAGGTAAACACTGCTCTGATTCTATAAATAATTGTCTGATATCTGCCAGTTATAGCAGTTTCATATGAACACAAGTACTGAATATCAGCATAACTGTGATTCATCTGTAGACAGGAGACAGCATCACATCCATGCTGATATTCAATACTACAGCACAATCCTGGGTTCAGTTCATGTTTTTAGGGCGCTTTTCAGGATTTTTTTTTTCATGCCTTTGCATGTAGAACTACTTTCTTATGCACTACTTTCTTCTGCAGAGCAAGTATAGACTAGCTACTGCCAGTAATACACAGACACACTGCTGTGAGCATGTAAGATATGCTGCTGCTGCATACATAGACGCACATAAATCCTGAAGCAGATCTAGGCAGGTGGAGCTGGGGGAGGTGGAGGAGTTCAGAGGAACTCTGATAGCGCACTTATGGGCTAGTTTACAGAAAATGCTGAACTAGGCTATTTAAAGTTGACCAAGGAACCTCATTGGCTGCTGAATCAGCAGAGGCCAATCAGCTTGTGTTGTGTTGTAAATTATGTGATTGCTCGCCGATTACATATAAGATTACATCTAGAGTTTCATGACTTAACTAGATATGTCTGCAACACTCAATAACAAGTTGGAAAGGAAGGCATGTTTAGCACTGTGTTTGTTACATCACCTATCATTTTTCAATTGTACTCATTTAGGACCCGAGGATACTAATTGTTGTAGTTTTGCAAGTGGAACGTTAACCCAAAACCTAAGTTGCACAACAGTCCATGACGTCGTTGTCTGTTTCTCCTCTTCATGATGCACTATTCCTTCTCAATAAGGACAAATCTGGACTGCAGGCCAGTCAAGCACACAACACTGTCTATAAAGCTCTGGCACATGGAAACTGATGCATGGAATTTAAAAGGCATAATGTTATGTTGTAAGGTGTGTTAAAGAATAAAGCAAGAACTGAATCCAGATGGCAATCTTTTAATGCATGAAAGGAAGCATGTAAACTGATCATCTCCAACTCCATAACTGAACTGAACTACTTCTAGTCTCCTTCCACGTTCCAGCTCATTGGGTTACACTGACATCTAGCGGTCATTCACAGAATCACTGTAATTCACTCAACACATATCAAAGGCACGGGATGGATGAAAAACCCCTTGTGGGATTCACAGTTTGGAACAATCTCTGTTGCATTTAAGGAGATTGTGAATCTCTGTTTGTGACACAGACGTGTCTCGCTGCAAACCCACATGACTTTCCTGCATGCTGAATGACTGATGAATATTAATTATGTCTTTGATAAGTTTCCTACATTGCATTTTTAGCAACCATCAGGGAGTGATGCACAAACACAGCTATACAGTGCATTCAGAAAGTGCTTTCTCAGTATTTTTTTCACAAAACCAGTCTTTTTTTAATCTTCAGTTTCATCTTTATCAAAAACCAGTGAACTTGTGAATAGAGGGTGTTTAAAACTTATTTTTTACACGCACGAAAAACACATGGAAATATGAAAATGGTCTTGTTTTAGTAACTGTTGCTTACATATATAATGATGTGATAACACCCCCAATCCTCAGGTCTTACAACACCATCACTCTGTACACGAAATCTCCTACATTGCCAAAGACACAAGGGACCATCGCGCCTTTGGCTATGTGTGCGGTAAAAAAGGCAACCACAAATTTGTGGCAATCAAGACAAGCCATTCGGTTAGTTATTAATATTCCTAAATGAATCTTGCTTGTTAAAAGTGGCACTATTTTTCTTTAACCTCAGTTGTCCTCTCGTAGGCAGAGCCGGTAATACTGGACCTGCGTGACCTTTTCACCCTTGTCTATGACATCAAACAGAGGGAGGAGTCACAAAAAAGTCTCAGAAGGACAAGCACTGTGAACAAGCCATCTATCAGGTAAGACCATGAACTTAAACTACGTAATTACGTAATTTATAAATTGCTATGACTCTTTCTGGCAAAATTCTGAATGTATTTCTGCTGTCCATATGCTTCATGCCATACAAGGTTTCCAGAAATGACATATAAATCAGATTAATCATACCGTCTCTCATATGAAATATAAATGATCATTCAAGAGGGTGTTTTGAACAACCATTTCCTCTGACACAATTGCTGTAAAACATTCCTTAAAGAAAACATTGACAACTTATTGAGATCCATCCATTTTGCAGATCGATTGATTTATGTAGGGCCGCAGGGATACATGCCAACTTATTGAGATCCATCCATTTTGCAGATCGATTGATTTATGTAGGGCCGCAGGATACATGGCCAACTTATTGAGATGGTCAGAGATTTATTACATTTTACAACTCCTTTAAACTTGACTACAGGCTGAACAACTGTTCCATTGTTAGGACTGTTTACCAACATGTTAAGAATACAAAAGAATAAGTTTCCTGTAAATTATGATTACAGCACCACTTTTACTGAAGATAGTGGGATGTTTCAGTTTCGTCACTAATATCACTGAAGATTTTGTAGAGGGGAGGAAAAACAAACGATAGATGGATATACTATCAACCCTGCCAGTTAATCGGCCCATTAATACTAGCTATTAATGATATTTGAATAATTCCATCTTTAAAGTCCCACTGTAGTCAATTGTATCCCTTAAAACTCATCTTTGATCACCAAAATTACATATTTAAACGTTTTTTGCCTTAAAATATCTTGAATGAAATTCGACACCCTTGCCTCATTTCATATAGACGGTCCTATGAATATGCAAATGAGCCCCGCCTCCACTCACTCAGAGATCCACTGGTTGACGATCACTCGTTGATCTGATTGGTTACTGTAGTTTGTGACGTCAGAAACACCAGCGATTTCAAAGCGTGTTTTTGAGACTGTCTTTGGTTCACTGCAGTTTTAAGCAGAAAATACTCAGCAATGCTGTCGACTTATGAATTTACACATGCTTTGTCTTAAAGCATATTAAAAACACCACATAGACATATAAACAACATTAAAAGCTGGATTTTCACAACAGGGGGACTTTAACTCTCTTTAAATGGTCTTCAATCCATGTTTTCACTGTTATACGGTAGGGTTATACGTAGGGCTGGGTATCGTAACAAAATGTTCGATACCGATACCGATACCTTGACTTCGATACCGGTTCCTGAACGATACCTTTTTCGATACCAATTTTATGTAACCAGTTTTATATATAATATTACCTAAATTTTCATGTTATTTTTCAGTTTGTTGACTTTTTCACACTCATATTTTGAGTATGTAAAAAAGCACCAATGCTAAATTTTTCTATGTTTCCTAATCATTTAACAACATGTATTCTTTACTTCAATGAGCTCATTGTTTCTGCCTCATCTTAATGCATAGTTTAACAATGAAACTGAATGAAAATTAATTGAAATGCATTTCACTGTCACCTCTGATAACAGATCACTCTAAATTGTAATTTATAAACATGCATTTTCTGCAAAGCAGCTTTGAAACGATATGTATTGTGAAAAATGCTATACAAATAAATGTGAATTATATTAAATATAGGCTACTGGGGGGCGGGATTTATGCCTCGCGCTCAGCACACAAGCTTGCCGCAAAGCACTGGCAACAGTAGCCTAATGATTATGGATGTGTCGGGAAACAACAGCAAGGATATATTTTTAATTGTTTATTAATGAACAAGTGTTTAATAAAGTGTGCTGGCAGCAAATATGATTATGGCGATGCTGACTCGTCATTCCTGCAGTAGTGAACGCGCGCGCCTATATGGATATGGAAATAACTACTTATTTCTAATTGTTTTGTTTAAAAGTAGACATATTTTGACCGTCTATAGGCCTTTTTCTCATCTCTATGAGGCAAGTATCCTATATGTTCAGTTTCGGTTTCATTTGTGACGCGTCCAGTTCTTGCAGTCGAAAATGGATAAACTTTCTACTCTCAAGTGTCTGTGCGCTTATCAGATTTATCGTGTTGCCGGTCTTGGCGGCAATTATCTTGTCGAAAATATTGCATCGCGTGCTTCTGGCATCGAGTCTGGCACATAGGTACACTTTGGATCATTTCCACATATTTTCTATCTATCTGGGTTGGGACGCTTACACGCACACACCATAGACTGTGAAGCACACACACACATACAGCCTCACGTGCGACGAGCTACGTCTCTGGGCAGCCGCGTACACTAGTGTTTTCCGCATAGACTGTAAAAAGGTTTTCCGCCACAGCCAATCATTCTGCATGTTTATTGTTTCACTGACGTTGAAAAGATTAACCACTTAGGTACCGAAATTTGGTACCGAAAAACAAGACATGTTTCGATACTCGGTAGTACCGAGGCAATTCGGTCGGTACCTAAAAAGTACCAACTCGGTACCCAGCCCTAGTTATACGCTGTTACGCATCTTCTGAAAGAGAACAGAATCTCCTGATCAAAACACAGGTGAAGAAGCAGAAACAAATGATAGAAGATTATTTACGCACATGTAAAATATCGTGATCATCAAACATTAAACAACATATCAATCAAAACTGCCTAACGTTACTGAATGAAATGTCGAACCCATGAAGAGGAACGACTGGAACTTTGAGGATGATCTCGATCTACTTCATCTGTGGACGAAATCTTTGAAAAAAACACAATTTCCTCGGATTTTTGTTCAAAATGTGGCTTTTTTATGACATCTTACCCACGTTCAAGTGTTGATGAAAAAGAATGCATGAAGATAGAATAAATATCTTTTTAGCAGAGGCTCTGTTCTTTATTTTAATATATTGCATGTTCAGATATTGATACAACAAAATATTCTGGGGCCATTTTTTTTTACGCTACTTCCAATAATGCCTGTTTTTCTTAATGACTGACACAGACGATTCTGGAAGATGAGATTGATGATCCAGTCTATCAGGTGAGTAACTGTCAATCTCAGTTACCATAATCTGATTTTATTAAGAAGTGGTATTCTATGTGATTTTATTATCATTTAACTCCTCCATTTAAGTGTTGCTGATATTGTTTGCACTTGATGCTTACACAACTTCTGTTAACCATTCAGCTCCTGTCATTGGCAGTGTATTTATATGCAGTCATGTTTTGTGGTTGTGTGTTTATGTTCTACTGAGAGTCATAAACAGTCCCACTGGATGCACTGATGTGTTGAACCCAGTGCTCTCGCGCTCACACTGAATACAGACAACTTTAACCATCATTTAACATCCACATTTGATCTCCAAACAGAATCCCTAAGATAGAAGCTCTCAAAATTGGTTTAGTTAAGCTTTGAAGTCCAGTTTGTGATGGGACAAAGTCCAGTTTGTGATGGAAAAAGTCCACTGTTTTTACCTGTTGAATAATATAATTATTGTGTTATATATTCAGAGAAAATGGTCTTGCTCAGGAGTACCATATTACCAGCCATACGGTACACGACATCCAAAGTTGTTGGATTGCTTTTCAATTTGTGCCGATGTCAGTTCCAGTCAAAGCATCTGTATCAAAGACAGACTAGATATATTTAACCGGCTAAATGTCTCTCGGCATCTCTCAGATCATGTCTTTGACACTTCACTTCTAGCGATCGTCACTCGCGTGAACGAAACATGATTTACCTCTGATTTCAAACTTTCAATCTCTATTAACTGCAATCAGGGCTAACATTGTGTTGTGACGGCAGTATTAATGAAATTGTAAGTAAAGTATCAACTTCTCATATTTGTAGATAGATTTCTCCTAAAATTAGGAGAAATAAAAATATACATGAATGGGATATTAGTAACAAACATACATTAAGAGTATAGAGATAAAAAAAAAAACGAAAAGCATCTCCGATCGCTTAAAGGGTACATATCATGCTTTTAAATCGTTCCTTTTTACATATAAATCATAATTTGTGGTCTATATAAAGCAGAACTGCAATGCTTGGGTCTGAATTCCTCATTATTATAACTCCACAGGCCCCTTTTCTACAACTTTTCTGATGTGCGTCTGAGATCAACTCGTTTTGGTGCGGTCTCTTTAAATCCAGCTCGCAGAGGTGACACTCGGTTCAACTCCACCCGTTCGGCCATTTTTGTAGTTTGTTAGCAGAGATACGATTATCTAGCGGAACAGAAACTTTTTATTCACACGTTATTAACAAAATGTCAACAACGAAGACTTGTCCATCAAGCCTTACATGTTCGAGCCAGAGTCGGAGCGAGATGAAAATAAGACGACGAACCTGCAGAACAACGTCTTCATATGGATGTATGCAATGGTGTGTTACTGTATTTACAGTAAGTTCTCCATCCATGCCACTCTACAATACTGCATGATTTACAACGACTATTTAATACTCACAAAACAAAATATAAGTTATATTATAAACAATTAAAGAAAAGTCGATTATTTCTCTTGTTAAAACAAGCACACTAACAAGACAACTGCTAAACCGTGACCACCGTGCGTTTTAAGAAAGTAGTACGTTATTTTTATTAACGTTATTTACAGCTTACCGAAGTGCTCTGTTCGTCGTCTCCAAAGATAGAAGGAACCGACCCCTCAATCAGACGAAGTCTATCGGCAAATCCTTCTTTATATGGCGGAGGTTGCTGAAGTAACGTTAGTTATCCATGAAGTGCTTCGCGCACACAAACATGACTTTACCCACGGATGTGGGTAAATTTCCTGAAAAATAAAACTCAACCAGGCACTTCAAAGAGGTTCTGATGCTGGGAGACGGTGTAATGAAGCGTGTGGGTTACTACATCCAACAACCGAACATTTTGACGTACCCTCTCGTAACTTCTGCATCCTTGAACTTGGACTACAAAATTGCAGCGAGAAATAAAAATGGCGGATTGCTCAAAGTGTTTGGCCGGAAGTCGATGTCCTTATTTGGCAGTTCCGCTGCAAATACTGTGACGTAACAGTTAACAAAACGTCATAGAGAACAGAAAAATCTAAACCGGTTGAAAAATGTGACCAAAACAGAATATAAAGATATCAACGAAGTTCCTGAAGATACTAATTTCAACTTTTCTGTACTTATAAACACTCCAAATATACAACAAAAGGCATTTAAGGGCTAAAAAAGTAGATTTAGCATGATATGTCCACTTTAAGGAAAATTTGACATTGAGATTTCTGACTTTTGATTGCTGACTGGTATCTTGGCATCTCTTCTGAAAATGGGAGACTTGTGAGATTCCTAAGGTATGTTTTGTGAGAAGTAGGAGAAAAATAACTAAGATATTGTTGATTTTCTATCCTGTGGAAATAAAGAGGGCCACCCTACAGTTCTGGATACAGATACAAAATATATTTTTTATGGATAAAGAGTCGTCATTGAATGTTCTTAGTGTTGTCTCTGTCTGATTGGTTCCATATGGGGCCTTTCTCATTTTCTTTCCCACCTCCTTGTAGTACATTGTGTTTGAAGCTGGACACGAGCCCCTCCACCAATCAGAGGAGAGCGTTTACCAGGTACTTCCTCGAGCCACTCCCCTCTTCGCCCACACTTCTACAGATACAGCATCACAAAGAAAGGGAATCTAAAAATAGATTTCCTCTAATAATATCTCCCCAAATTAAACATTTAAAATATCCAATAATCTGTCAGATTAAAAGTATACTCTAACATACCTGCAATACATATAGCCTTGTGCAGTAGCCTTGTGTTGTTAATTCACTATCATTTTTAGGTCCCCACAACTCATCAGAAAGACGGGATCTATGATGTTCCAAAACAGCATCTTATGACTGTAGGTTCTCTCATCTCTCAAACATTCGCTCAACCTCCCCGTCCGCCATCAAGCAAACCTCTCAGTCTCCTTCCCCCTGCTTCGTCTCTCAAGATCTCAAGGGATTATTTCTGAATCCCATGACGAATTGAAAGCGATTACTGTACTAAAAATATTTCTTTGTTCTTGTACACATTGTGAGTCTTTCATTATACGAGGGAAATGGATGAGGGGGGAATGAAACAGAGGTTTGTTTTTGGGGTTCACCTCTAGAATGGATGTACTGCATGGATTTAGACAAAAATAATGTGACAATTGCAATGCATTATGGTTACACTTTATTTCGATTGTCCACTTTAGTATTCTACTAACTATAAGCAGCTTTCAAGTACATGTCAACAAAGTGAGTAGAATGTCTAAAGTGGACTATTGAATAAGGTGCAACTTGCATTAATGACAAGTATTTTTAATAACTTTTTTGGACCTAATGAAATAAAGATGATGATTGGCTTGAACAACAACATTCATATTGATTGAAAATTTCAGAAAGAGGATGTCTTCCTAAAATTCCTAGAGGTTATTATTTTATAACAATCTTATCCACGCATACATTGCATAATCCGAGACAGATCTATGATAGTCAAAACAGAGCATTGCTTTCACCAGAATGAATCCATGTTAAATGATTGTTATCAATCCATTTCACAGAGTGTTATCGCTTGTCTGTTCATTCAGTCGGAGCCTATCGAGTGCCTGGTCACGCTTCTGCAATGTTTGCTCACGCGCCAAACATTGATCTTGCTTGAATCTTTGAGTCTTCTGGTGTGATTTGCTAGCTTTTCTATACAACATGACCATTGTGTTGGTTTTCTTTTTTGTTTTGTTTTACATACACATTGTGTTCTGGTTAAATGGTCTATTGATCATCCACCTCATTGCTTGCACCTTCAGTTTAGTTTTTTTAAATGTTTGTTGGCTGATTCCTTCAGTTGTTGGTGTCCTTCAAATGCCATCATTGTCTTCATTGAAGCCTTCCCCTGTTATTCACTATAGCAGTGTAGTAGTTACTATATTTCTACTGTAGAATCATATTTTCATTGTCGACCAACTAATTAATAACTATTCCATTTGTGGACTGCTCTCCTCAGTGAACACTAACTCAAAATCTAACGTAATCTTTGAACTTATGCAGATAGTTGTGTTTGTGTGTTGTAGAATGCCTTCCAGTATGGCTTTATATCTTCTTTATCTTTCTCCCTGAATGTATTGCAGAATATAAACCAGTTTGATCTTTTCGGTGACATGGCCACCCCCCCAGACATCCTTTCAGTAAGTAAACCCCAGCCTCTCTGAATGCAAACTGAATAAATTAGATATTTTAATAGTTAATACGTCTAAAAGAACCTCACGACCAGTTTGCGATGACCTAATTATATACAATCTGATTATACAGTATATTAATAAATCTGTATTCAAACTGAATATATTTATCCATCTGAAGAAAGTGTTGTAAATCCAGTCATATATAGTTACAAGTCAGAGTAAATTTAAAGGGCTCTTAACATTAAAGTGGTCAATTTTCTTTTGACATATAAGAGGTTTTATATGACAATGTTTTTAAATCACTTACTCACATGCAATAGCTAGTTGGCAGTGATACTGTTTCCCATGGAGTGATGTTAGCCAATCATAACAGTGGCCCTTTACCGAGAAGCCTTATAGGAGATACCCATTAAAAACTTACCATTTCAGCTAGTCAAAATAAAAAATAAAAAAAAAAAAAAAATGTACGCATATATTTGTTTTTTTGTGTGTGCACAAATTAACATTACAAGTGATTCTCAAGGAACATATTGAAATAATTGAAATGTGTGACCCATTTAAATTTAATTTCTGACTATACATAGTTTATATCATTTATCATTTTAAATAATTGTTTTCTGATTGGCTCGCTTAGTAATACCACAGTGATATCTCTAACGCTCTAATATGTTTTATTAAGTGTGCAATGTATTATGATACAATAATGTAAATTATTGTAGAGTCAAATATCAAAAATGACATCAATATTCACCCCAGATGCCAGCGTCTCCTGCTACCACAGTGGATCCGGAAGGAGACGCCGTCAGCTCCACCCAGAACTCCTTACTCATTTTAGCCCACCGGCCGTGCCCTCAGGTAACAAACACGGCAAATGCCATTTTATATTGAGAGTTACTTTGTTCCACTGTAAAATTTATTTTCATCAAAGTGCAGCCAATTTAAAAACAGTGCTATAGAACAATTTCGAGCCGACTTCACAGTTACGTCACGGCGCTAGCTGGAGGCAAAACAAAGGAAAACTGCAGGCGGCTAATACAAACCAGCACAGATTCGGCTACATAATAAGGAGCTTAAATTATTATTATTATAAATGTCATATTGGTGTTGTTGGGTGCAAGAATCAATGAAAAATGAATATGCTGTATCTGGAATATTTATTTCTAGAAAATATTCACATCATTAAAATTGCACCGTAATGTCACTCTTTACATTGTCATCTTCTTGGCGCTGGCTAGGCAGAACGGCGGATCGTACCACACAAGTCTTGTACATGACCAATCATCACATAGTTATTGGTATCTAAAGATTTATATGCCCTCAGTTTCTCTTTACGCTCGGTTTCTCTATCGGATAGGTGTAAAAGTCAGGCCACTCAACCGGAGTTAGCCTAGCATTAACGTTTATCCTGTCAGATCGTCCATTGAGTGAGCGTGTACGGGTCAGCCAATCTGGTTCCGTCCATTAAAATTAACTTTTGCAAATAACAATCGCGTCCTGGACAGTGAGTGACCTTGTACATTAAGATAAAATCGGATTTTCTTCAGTCATTGTTAAAAAACAAGCTAACAAAACTTGCAAACTAACGTTAGGGAAGCGGCCAGAGGGATCGTTCTGCCTCCACCTAAGCTCCGCCCACAAAAAAACGTCACCGTGTTTACCAACTGAAAAGGGGTCTATTAAAGGATTAGTTCACCTCAAAATGAAAATTTCCTGATAAATGACTCACCCCAATGCCATCCAATATGGTCATGTCTTTCTTTCTTCAGTGGAAAAGAAATGAAGTTTTTTGAGGAAAACATTTTAGGATTTTTCTCCACACAATGGACTTCAACGGTAACCAAATTGTTGAAGTCCAAATCAATGTAGTTTCAAGGGCTTTGAAGTGCTTCCAAGGGCTCTGCACGATCCCAGCTGAGTAATAGGGTCTTATCTAGCGAAATAATGGGTCATTTTCTAAAAAAAAAAATCCTTAAAATCCTTTCGTGTTCGTATCCAGGATGTTTAAAACAATAAAACAATCCAGCATGACCTTTCCAACGTAATTACGTAATGCCAGGCGCGTCGCAGACCAGCACAAGACGAACAATTGTGGTTAAAAAGTATATACAATTTTAATTGTTTTAGAAAATGACCGATCGTTTCGCTAGATAAGACCCTATTACTCAGCTGGGATCGTGCACAGTCCGTTGAAGCACTTTAAAGCCCTTTGAAACTGCATTGATTTGGACTTCAACAATTTGGTTACTGTTGAAGTCCATTGTGTGGTGAAAAATCCTGAAATGTTTTCCTCAAAAAAAAAAAATTATTTTCCACTGAAGAAAGAAAGACATGAACATCTTGGATGGCATTGGGGTGAGTAAATTATCAGGACATTTTCATTTTGAGGTGAACTAATCCTTTAAAGAAACTGCTTGTTCTCGCTTCTCAGGTTATATGACCATGAGTACTATCCAGGCTGCTCACTGGACCCAACAATCGTTCGCCTCCCAGGCTGGTCCAATGGCCTTCGGGGTTCAGGCCCCATTGCAAGTGGCCCAGATGCTTCCTGGAGGCCAGCCTGTGATTTGGGGTCAGGCTAACCTCTTCCACTCTCCAGCAACTGGCCAGCAGCAATGGGCATTCGTCCCAGCCCAGACAGTTGGCATGGGGGCACATCCAATTCCAGCCGCAGTGCTTCAGGGTCTGGTCCCGATAGCTGCCATGCGGCCCCACTCCTGTGAACCTCCCGACACTTCGTCCAGCATCACGAGTCCTCAGCACTTCGTAGACTCTAAGCACACCCGAAACACGGACCCCCAGGAGGAATCCATAGCTGTTCACATTTGCACAAGCAAACAAGACACTGCACAGCCCTCTGGGAAACAGATCATGGACTGCGGTGCTGAGCTTGATTTTTCACAGATGAAATTGACTTCAGGGTCATCGATACCACCATCGCCAACTGACTCTTGTGAGTTTAAAACACTACGGCCAACAATTGAGATGTATCATGTGATATGCATTGTTCTTACTCATTTGATTCCCTGTCCATAGGTGCTACTCCTGGTCCTGAGCAGGAGACCATGTCAGTAGAGACATCAGGCAATGAGACAGAAGTTTTGGTAATGCTTATGTTTGTTTCACAAGATATTTGTTGGTAAAACCTAATTTTGATGGTCCTCTTTAGACATTCTGTTGACAATAAGTAAAGTTGCAACTACATGTCAACTAACTCTCATTGAGTTAGTATTAGTTATGTCTCAGTATCAGTAGACTGTCTGCTTAAAAGATAATTCCGGTATTTAGCACTTTGAGTCTATTTTCTAGTTTGTTTTGGATGAACTCGAGTGGTGGACACAGAAATTTTGACGATGGGTCCTGTCTCAACTTTTTGACTTAACTTTCGTTTTCAAAATTGTGCAACTCACCGAGTGGTAAGTGGTGTCCGTTGATGTTCCAAAACAAGTAGCGTAGCGAAATACAGTTTCTGTCGTGTTTTATTTGGCATTTTGTAAAATCACATGATTTCTGTTGGAGGACTCATTGCAATAACTCGTGCAATAAAACACGACAGAAACTGTATTTTGCTACGCTACTTGTTTTGGATCATCAACGAACACCACTAACCACTCGGTGAGTTGCACAGTTTTGAAAACGAACGTTGGGTTGTTTTAAGCACATGTTTGTGCATGCCCATAGACAGCCACTCTGAAGCGCTCAGAGGCGATTCTAAAAGAGTCAAAAATTCGAGACAGGACCAATCGTCAACATCGTGTCCACGTCTCTAGTTCATCCAAAACAAACTAGAGGATAGTGCTAAATACCGGAATTATCCTTTAATATCTGCTATCTCGTTATTGGGATGCTCCCCCAACAGACATTATACTGACTATAAGTAACTTTAGAAGTGCATGTCAACTTATAATAGTTTACTAACACTCTACTAATACTGTAATGAGCTGTGATTCAGCTAGTTCTAGCTAGTTTTTTTGTTTTTAATCAATCATCTCATTCTCTATGTCTTGCAGAAGGCCTGTGCTCAAACTCTCAGCACTGATGAGATGCCACCAGATGCTCAGATAAGCCTTCCAGACACTTCACAGCTAGATGCCTAAGAGAGATGTCTTCTGGGTTGGTTTCCTCTCTTGTTCACTTCCTTCAAAATAATATATTCAGGGTTTCCAGTCCTGCTTCTGGAGGGCCACTATTTTGCAGAGTTTAGCTTCAGTCGTAATTAAACACACTTGAACCAGCTAATCAAGGTCGTTAAAGCTACACTGTGCAGGATTTTCTACCATCTAACAGTGAAATTGTATATGACTACCAACTGAATATTACTTTCTAGCTCCTCCCATTCCGAGAGCGTTTTAACCCTTAGGGGTCTGAGCTGTTTTGGGGCTCTTTCGGTGTTTTGATATGCCCTGACATTTGTGCTTATTTCAGCTACTTAAAACATACCATTTGCCAACATATAAATTTGCTGTATTCAGCACAAACTCTGCTACAATAATATGTGAGCAAAATGGATGTACATGTTTGCATTTTATAGAAAAAAAATAATATGTGTGGTTAGTACGTTTTGGGAAAAAAAATGTCACCGCAATAAGGCCATTTAACACATACTGAATAGTTGTAAACAATACTTTTGAGTTACTATTCTTGTAGGCTAGAATTTTTACTTCAAAATGAAGTGAAAATCATTCTGACCACTCTTTCAGAAACATCAATATAACGATTTGAATTTCTTACATCAGTTTTTGGGTCATTACTGCTGTATGCGTGGGAGTGTTAATGCCCATGAATATTAATGTGATTTACACCTGGGAAGACTAAAGACACTCCCCCAATGGCTAATGCCCAATCAAGGGGCTGTGAGGCAACCTGAACTAAGAATGATTCACTGATGAATAAAAAGTTAAAAAGAACAGCATTTATTCAAAATAGAAATCTTTCCTAAGAACATAAAGACTTAAAGTCATTCATATCACTTAACACTTCCTTTAAAAAAAAAAAAAAACATAAAAAGACCAAACTTGTTTTTTTTATATAAAAAACATATAAAATATTGCTTATATAGTGGTTATATAAAAATAAAAAAAAGTGCATTCAAAGAATCCTAAAAAACTATCACAGGTTAAAAAAAAATAAGCAGCACAGCTGTTTCCAACATTGATTTAAAAAAAAAAAGTATATCAGAATGATTTCTGAAGACTGATGGTGACGATGTAAACACAACAAAACAAAAGCAAAAAAACTCTTAGCACATTAACCAAAGTACACTGATGGACAATTATGATTATAGATGCACAGTGTATTTGTTGATGGACAGAGAAACATCTATTCATGGGTAGACTGCGTAACCGCGAGTATCTGTTTATGGCCCATATAGACCGCACGCATTTACTGATACACTCAATGAACGGCTGTACCTAATACAAATAAAACATCCCCAGTTAACTAGCAGAGCATTCATTTAGTCCGCTCTTAAATAAGAGATCTAGAGCTAAAATGTTTTGTTTTTGAACTCAAGCTGAGCGCTCGTGTCCGCTGCTATCAGTGTCATGGATACAGTCTCTTGTGGCGGCGCGCGCGCGCAGTCTTCACTCGCTCTTAGGACGTACTCTTCAATCTATTGCCATTGCGGACACTATTCATTCCGGTGAAATCACAAAATAAAATGCACACAAACGGGTGTCCTATATACGTGTGTGCTTGATATAGACTGTAACCACTGATGAACATATTCGGTTTTGATGAGAGAAAAAAATATGCCGGGGGCAGATTCGAACCCGTAACCTCTGACACGCTTGGCAAACGATCTAACCACTAGACCACAGAAGAACTCAAACAAAACTCGCAGATCGATATATTTCACTAACCTAAGCAGTTATTTAAAAAGTTTACACAAGCGTATAAGCCTGCTACACGAATGTTGTGTTGAGGTAATTACTAGGCAAACTATAGTCTGAAAATGCATTTGAGCTCTATGATCAGAAAAGGAATTATAAAACACTAAACAACTTACCGGTAGCCTACTCCGAACTTGAATCCTCGGGGTCAATTCGTTCTTCAAAATGGAACGTTCGTCGTCTGAGTTTCAAATTCCACTGAGAAAAAGGTGAATTATTCCCATTATTCCCAATTATTCGCGATGAACTATCTGTGAATCTCTGATGAAGAATCTGTGTTTGGCATTGATCGGGGGGCGTGCCGCGTGTGATGCATAGATTTACCATGTCAAAAGCGCTGGGGGTGTGGCGGGCTCACCTAATTATCTATAATGAAGGGAGAGCGAAAAAACTGTAACTCTCCTTTGTTTCAAACGGATTACATAAACTGTAAATATATATTTTTTAAATAAATTACTTCATTTAAAAGAAGAGAATCTCAGCTTCATAAAGAGACATATCTCGTATCTCTGTGACAAGTATTGAGAGAGTTACAGTTAATATTTCGGACGCGTTTCAGAACGGACCTCACTGACAGAGACAAGTTAAAACGCGCATCATGTTTATTTTTCTTTGTTTGACGAAAAGCACAACACTTCGTTTTATTGTGAGTATCCACAAAAAAAAATAGAAACTTAACAGGATCTAATGATGTACAACACTTATATTTAAGATCAAAATCAACAGAGTAATTTGATTCTCTTTTGCACTGATAAGGAAAAAATCCAGCAAAACGCGTCGACGCGGTTTTCGACCCCTAAGGGTTAACTCATACGGTGGCTGTATTATTTCAAATCTCGCAGTCGCAAGTAATCTCCCCCTCGCATTCGTCACGGTGCCACTTAGTGTAAAAACGGACATTCCAGGAATGTCCCTCTTTGGCTAATGTATTTTCAAGATGGATGCGCAACATGGCTTCCGCACACATAATGTATGTATTCTAAATGGCAGATTCTACGCATATGAGAATACTTGATTAGTTGGTAGAAGTAATTACACATAATTTTGAAAGAACAAAATGTTTTTGCTAAGAATCATCTTAAAAAATTACACCGCGTAGCTTTAAACCTTCTAGGCGAGTGTGTTGTGGCAGGTTGTAGCTAAACTCTTCAAGACACCAATAGAGCAGGATTGAACACCCCTGTTCTACACAAGGGTTTACAGTGCAAGAAAGGTGGCAGTCTTCAGGTAAAGCTATTGCCTCTTGGGGACAGATTTACCAACAGCTTACTCCAGCGCTAACCTTTTTTTGCCTTTAAAAAACTACTGTCAGGATTTACTTAAGACAAGCAGTGAAAAATGAGTGCTGAAAGGCATGGACAGGGTTATTTTTGTGGCTGACCTTATTGCAAATGCATTTGTAGGAGTTTCCCTTTCAGATGCAAAATTTATGGGAGGAGTGTATTTAAATGAATCATGCAAAGTGATTTACTTAGGTTTGGGCTAGTCAATTTACTGGTATTTGCTGCATTATTTACCGCCCAAAAAGCATGTCTTAAGGCCCAATAAAGATATAGTTCTAAAAATTGTTCTCAATATTAAAGAATAGCAGAGTTCTCACCACAGCTATAATGATAATGGCACAGAGAAACAATATCGTTGGAATCACTTTCAGAACGATTTTATCCAGCTGATGAATGATAAAAATATTGACAGCCAATCAGAATCCATCCCACTGTAATGAGCTTGAGCATTTAAACTAACAGACAAGCACACGCTTATAATAAACAGAAGGAGATTGTCCGCTGGTGTGAACGATAATATAGTTATCTTCATAGTTCTTGGTGTGAACGGGCCTTTAAACCAGATGCTAATTTGCGCTGCTCTTGGTAGATTGAGTTGGTCAGTATGGAAATGATCTGTGTTCTTTAATGTGCAGTAGATCACGCGCAGAACTTTCCATTCCCATCGCTGCTAATTTGCCCTGTTTAGTAATGTTAACCACAATTGTTGCAGATCTTGGATCCAAACAAGTGTCTTACAGCAGTAGATCTTCATTCTGTCAGTTTTAGACACAGGTAGAATGGTTAACACAATAAAGGTTTAAATTACAGCTCTCTCATTTTTATAATACTGTTAGAGAAACACACTTTGGTGTGCCAGTTCCTCAAAGGGGCTTTACTTTTCTTTTGTAATCACATCCCTAGTTTCTAATCGCAAAGATTTTTTGGTCTCTCGTGTCTATAAACTTTATTTCTTTGTTGACTAAACCTGTATTCGCATGTTCGTCCTTAGGAAGAGTCACCCTGAACAAAGAGAAGAGCACTGAGAGAATCCACAAATCACAGTGATGCAGATGGGACGTAAAATAACACTGTGTTAAGCTCTGTGCGACATTTCACAAACTCTGATGACTGATAACAGAGAAAGTAAAATCTATTTTAATGAATAAAGTGCACCTTTAGTTTGCAATGGACTTGAACATTGACTGTCTACAAGTAGCCACTGACTTCAAAATTAAATATTTTTTGTAAAATATTACTAAGCTGTCACAATATGGGAAAATGGACCAGTAAGATCAAAGTTTAACTGCACTTGGAGATTCATTTCAATTGATATTTGTAATGCACAGATACATTCAATGTTTGATTTCTTGACTGAGGTGAAGAAAGCTGTGTAGTTGCAATCCGCATATAAAGAAGTCAAGCATTGGTTAAAATAATGTTGCTTTTCTTTTTCTTGGAAGGAATTATACTGTATGTTGGCATTGTGGTGAGGCTTCTTACAATGTTTTTTTTTTTTTTTTTGAAAAGCAACTTGACAGACCTCTTTTAGATTTTATAAAATGATATGTTTATTTAAAAAAAATCAACATTTTTAATAAGAATTTTCAAATAATTAAAATATCTAACATTTTCTAGCTTCTGTGTGTATAATGATACTTTCAATGTTATATGTTTTTGAATGTCAAAACATATTTGTTGAATTTTCAAATATCTGCTCTGGAGTTTTTTTTTCTTCTGTTTTGAGGTTTGATTTACTCTGTGTTGAAAGTTCAGTGTGGTTCATAAGCTCGACTGTATACATATGTACCTCTTCAGGGTTGATGTTTGTTTTACTGACAAACTATTGCATTCTGCATTTTCCTCTGTGAATCTGTCGGAGTAGAAGGTCCTTGTTAATGGCTTCAAGTTTCATTGAATTAAGAAGTGTTGCAGATAAAGCGATTCAAAGACAGTTACTATCTGGATATCTGTCTATTTTATTACAAAAAAATATAACTAGAATCAGTTTAATTTCTTTGTTGTACTGTAGTCATTTTCTCAAGTGACCCTTTTTGATGAAAAAAATGTAAGTGCCATTTTAAGTTTTGTCCTACTCTGTACTGGTGCATTTTTAGTTTGCCTTATTTTGTCAAGTAAGAAAAAGGAGTAATGATGGGATTAATAGATTGATATAAACTCAACATTTGATTTACTAAAAAACATGTCTATGTAGCTAATTATCATTAAGCTTGGTTCAATGATAAATCCTGAAGACTAACAGCAAATCAACTGGAAAAAAAGCAAATATGTTGGTGTCATTGGTTAGATTTGTTTACATCACATTTTTTTATTTACTGTCCACATGATTTTACTTTTTCATTGGGCAAAATATAATTGTTTACATTATAATTTAGCATATTGGGTAAATATGACCTTGATGTATGTTTTCATAAATCACTCCACTGAACATTGTTGATGTCATTATTTTAGATTTTGTTTCAAGTTTAAGGTTGATTCTTCCACAAACATAGGGTATAAGATTCAACAGATTGTATGCAATTGTTTGACTTTGTGAGAAATTTTTAATTTTCTAAATATCCTAACATTTTTGGATGTCATACTTTCAACTGGCTATAGTTCTGCTTTTATTTCTATTTTTATCTCTGGATTAAAAATTAAAATTCTGCATGAAACGGACGTTGCGATAGTCTTTTATTTCTTGTGATATTGCTAATGCTACAATCTCATAGCCCACCGTGACAGTTTTTCCCGCCCTCACGCCAGTAAATGTCATCAGTGTAGGAACTGAGCAGGGGAAAAAAGCATTGTTAGCCAACTATAGTCGCAAGTTCAGTCGTTATCAACATAGTTCAATGAGTCGGTGGTTCCCGAAACCATCGTTCCAACGAACATTCACAAACAGCATCGAAAAGTTGCAGTAGCACCTCATTGCAGTACACGAGATCCAGGGGGCTGAGTCGGGTCCAGATTAAGGGGTGGGGTTGGGTAGGTTTAGGGGTGGGTTTAGGGATAAGGGGGTGGAGCTGGGTAGGTTTAGGTATATGTAAAGTGGGAGGAGTTGGATCTGGATCCGACTCCTCCCCGTGGATTTCATGTTCTGCAGTGAGGACCATCTTAAAATTTGTGGTTCTCAAGCTGTGGTTAATAGGCATAGTTTCTAGTTTGCATGACATGTGGACTTAATAAATCCTTATCTTGAGTAAAATAAGCAAGCTGACACCTCTGTCTTTTATTTAGAATACATACAAATGTCATTTACGTCTTTTAGTTTGTCAAGAGATTTCGTTTCCCGAAAGCATTGTTAGCCAACTATATGGTCGCAAGTTCAGTCGTTATCAGCATAGTTCTTGCATGGTTCCCGAAACCATCGCTCCAATGAACATTCGCAAACAGCATCGAAATGTTGTGTGTTTGGAACAACAGCTCTCGAGCTGTGGTTAATAAGCATAGTTTCTAGTTTTCATTTACGTCTTTTAGTTTGTCAAGAAAATTAAAGTGTGTTTTTTGAAGAAACGTGCTCTACTATGTAAGAACAAACCTATGATTGAATCTGGAAATAAAGCAAAATGACTCAGAAAAATTAGAAATCTACCTCAGATGCCATGTCTGTCATTTATATGCCACTTTTAACCTTGCCACTGTTGCCTTCGCCTTTTGGCTTGCTTAGTTGGGGACATTTAATTTTCAATTGAACAATACTATTACAACATTGTTTTCCTGTTATCTCTGTAAAGCTGCTTTGAAACAATTTGTATTGTAAAAAGCGCTATATAAATAAAGGTGACTTGACTTGACTTGACTATATCAAAACGTCTCTGGTTACTTACGTAACCTATGTTCTCTGAATAGGGAACGAGACGCTGCGGAAAGCGCAGTGGGATATTCTCTGAATGTGCCGATTGTCTGAAGCCTTATAGAATCACGCCAATTCATTGGCTGATGGCGTCCGCGCAATATGGCTCCGCCCCGACGCTCTTACGTCGCATCATACGTATTCGCGCGCGCGCCATCTGCTCCTCAGATTTCTCTGCCGAAAAGAAACTGTCAGCAGCGCGAGGAGCTTGGCCGCTAACGCAGCGTCTCGTTCCCTATTCAGAGAACATAGGTTACGTAAGTAACCAGAGACGTTCTCTTTCATAGGTTCTCTCAACGCTGCGGAAAGCGCAGTGGGAACGGACTACCAAACTCGCCAAGCTAGAGCGCTTTTATGACTGGTAGATAAAAGAGACAACGACCGAAACGAGTTCAAACAGAAAGAACCTGGGAACCCGGGGTCATGTCAAGATCCAAGCTATAGAACCTTACAAAAGTATGCGGAGAGGACCAGCCTGCCGCAACACAAATATCCTCCAAAAGTGCTCCTCTGAAAAGAGCTTGAGAAGATGCTACACTTCTGGTGGAATGTGCTCTAATGTTAAGAGGTGAAGGCAAGCCACGCACCCCATAAGCCAACGAGATAGCCTCTGTGACCCAGTGAGAAATCCTCTGCTTCGATGCAGCAAGCCCACGGCGGCTAGCACCGAAACAAACCAGAAGCTGGTTAGATTTCCTCCAACCGCCTGAGCGGTCTACATATATCTTAAGAGAACGAACTGGGCAGAGCAAGTTAAGCTCCCTATCTTCCTCAGATGAAAATGGAGGAGGGTGGAAAGCATTAAGGTTAACTACCTGAGAGCGGAAACTTGAGGAAAGAACCTTGGGGACATACCCTGGTCTCGGCCTCAAGGAAACTTTGACCAGGCCAGGGGCAAAGTCCAAGCAGGACTCGCTAACAGAAAGAGCTTGTAAGTCTCCCACCCGCTTTAACGAGGACAAAGCTAACAAAAGAGAAACCTTAAGAGTCAGAATCCTATCCGGAGCTGACTCCAAGGGCTCAAAGGGGGCTTTCGTCAAACCCTCTAGGACAACAGAAAGATCCCATGAGGGGACTCTAGGGGAGCGAGCCGGTTTCAGGCGCTTCACCCCACGCATAAAGGCAGAAACTAACCTTAACTTGCCTAGGGGAATCTCATCCGATTCCCTATGCGCTGCAACAGCCGCGACATAAACCCTGAGAGTGGTAGCGGCTGCTCCAGCCGCAAACTTCTCCTGCAGGAATTCCAGTACTGAACCAGCAGGGCAGTTAACTGGGCTCTTATCATGTGCTAAACACCAAGTCTCAAAAACCTTCCATTTGGAAGAATATAATCTCCTTGTAGAAGGAGCTCTAGCACTCGCAATAGTCTCCTGAACGTCAGTTGGGAGACCGGAACTTAATGCTAACGGCCTCTGATCGGCCAAACATACAGCTTCCACATGTCTGGGCGAGGATGCCATATCCTGCCCTGTAGCTGGGACAGCAGATCTTCCCTGACCGGGATCCTCCAGGGGGGAGACTCCAGTAGAGGAACTAGCTCCGAAAACCATGGCTGAGATGGCCAGAACGGAGCTACCAGGAGGAGGCGGACTCCGCTCTCTCTCACTCTGGCCAAGACCGCCGGGATCAGTTTGATGGGCGGGAAGGCATAGAGTTTCTGCGTTGGCCAAGGGTAAGCGAACGCATCTATCCCCAATGGGGCCGGGGGACTCAGGGAGAACCAAAGAGGGCATTGGGATGACTCTTGAGATGCAAAGAGGTCCACCTCCGCCTCTCCAAAAACCTTCCAGATTAGAGCCATCGTCTGGCGGTTCAACATCCATTCTCCCGATCGGAGTTTCTGTCTCGACAGAAAGTCTGCTGCGAGGTTCAGAACCCCTGGGACATGAACCGCTCTTAGAGATAGGAATCTGCTCTGAGACCACAGGAGAAGGTGACGCGCATGCCTGTCTAGGGTGCGCGACCGAGAACCTCCCTGCCGGTTCACATGAGACACCACTGCCATATTGTCCGTTCTGACAATGACATGGTGACCCTCCAGAAGAGGGAGGAAATGAAGCAGAGCCAGAAAAACGGCCCTTAACTCCAGGCAGTTTATGTGCCAGGAGAGAGCCTCTCCGGTCCAGACCCCACACGCTGGTCTGCCCTCGAAAACCGCTCCCCAGCCGGTGAGAGAGGCATCCGTCGTAATCATCTGGCGACGAGATACCGCACCCATGCTGACCCCTTTCCGAAGAAAAAGAGGGTCCCGCCAAACTGACAGGGCTCGAAAGCAACTGCGCGATACCTTCAGTAGGCGAAGGGTTGACCCGGAGGGTCGAACCCCTGAGAGTTTCACCCACCACATGAAGGGTCTCATGTGGAGTAGGCCCAGCGGTAGCACGGAGGAGGCCGCAGCCATAAGGCCCAGCATCCTGCGGCAGGTGCCCACAGACACATGATGGCCTAGTGAAAAACGAGCCAAGCATGTCGTCAAGCTGGAAATCCGTGCAGGGGCCAAACGGGCCTGCATGAGAACGGAATCCATGTTCACCCCCAAGAAAACGGTGCTTTGAGCCGGAGCAAGAACACTCTTCTCCGAGTTCAACCTCAAACCGAGAGACTGGATATGACTCAGAACGACGTCTCTGTGGTGGGCCACTAGCTCCCTGGATTGGGCTAAAATGAGCCAATCGTCCAGGTAATTTAGAACACGGATGCCCTGGAGCCGCAATGGGGCCAGAGCTGCATCCATGCACTTTGTGAATGTCCTTGGAGCTAGAGATAGGCCGAAGGGAAGGACCCTGTACTGGAACGCCCTTTCTCCAACGGCGAACCTGAGGAATTGCCTGTGTCGCTGTACAACCTGGATGTGAAAATAAGCATCCTTTAGGTCTATCGTCACGAACCAATCCCCTGGCCGAATCTGAGATATGATAGCTTTCAGCGTCAACATCTTGAATTTCCCTTTGTAAAGGGCGAAGTTCAGCCGGCGGAGGTCCAGTATGGGACGCAAACCGCCGCCCTTCTTCGGGACCAGGAAGTAACGGCTGTAAAAGCCCCGCTCGGTTTCCCCTGGAGTAATCTCCTCTATTGCTCCTTTGAGAAGGAGTGAAGAGATTTCCTGCTGCAGTACAGAAGCCTGAGCGGCGCTGTCTACTACAGTAGGAAACACCCCGTTGAAACAGGGGGGATTGCGGCAAAACTGAAGAGTGTAGCCGAACCGAATTGTGCGAAGAACCCAGGACGATACCCCTGGTAAGCGTTCCCACTCTGGAAGGAAATGTGATAGAGGAGGAGGGATGTTGTAATGCAGACGACATACCTGAGTAAGGGTGCCGTGTTGACGCTCCTGGGGTAAAGAGGTTGACTGTGCAGGAGGGCCATCGGCGTCCTGGCACGTGATGGGAGGCATCGAGATTGGGGTCATGGTGACCAGGTCCGCCTGCTTCGGAGGAAAACGGAAAGTGCCTCCGAGGATGCGGCCGGTAGTTATAGAGAGCGTGGGGGGTGAGGGGAGAAAGCCGAAAGCGTCTCCTTCCTCCCGCACCAGACTGAGTAGAGAAGGTGAAATATGGCCTGCACTTCGAGACACTCTGAGTGGCGAAGGTGACAGGGCAAGGAAAGGAGAGCTGGGAGGTGGGCAGAAACGCTTGCGCGGTCTGACCCAACCCTGAGGAACCAGAGGAGCTCTCCTTTTTCTGACCGGAGGGTCAGGAACGGCTCTGCGCCGCCGGAGCAGTCGGTTTGTCGGACCGCTTCAACTGGAGGCGCTTGTGAGGCCGTTGACGGGGAAACGGGCGACCGCGGGCTCCCCAAACCGTGGCAGGTGGGGGATGCCCTGGTTCGCTTCTTCTGGAAGAGAACTCCGGTCTATGAGAGGGACGTTCTCTGGGTCGCACCGGGGGGGGAGCAGAAGGTTCCCTAGCCCTCCTGGGCATGAACTGTCTGAACGCGGCCGATTGGGATTTGGAGGAGCGGAATTTCTCAACCACTGTGTTGACCGCCTCACCAAACAACCCTGTTTGAGAAATGGGGGCGTCCAAGAGGAAAACCTTCTCTTTATCACGGATCTCCGTGAGATTAAGCCACAAGTGGCGCTCCACCGCAACAGAACCAGCCATAGAGCGACCTATAGCACGTGCGGTATGCTTGGTGGCTCTTAAGGCTAAATCCGTAGCCTTACGAAGCTCCTTGACCGCTTCAGGGGTCACACCGTCACCCTCGTCCATTTCCTTCAGGACGTCCGCCTGGTAGGCCTGAAGAATGGCCATAGTGTGCAGGGTCATGCCTGCCTGCCCAGCCGCAATGTAGGATTTCCCAATCAGAGAGGAAGTAGTCCTACATGCTTTAGAAGGGAGAAGGGGGCGCGACTTCCAGGACGGCGCAGACGACGGAGCAAGATGGTCGGCTAAAGTTTCCTCAATCGCCGGAATGGCGGAATAGCCCTGTTCCACAGAACCTACCAGGTTGGTGAAATCAGCAGCAGCCGCATTAGTGAGGCGCGAAGAGAAAGGCTGCTTCCAGGATCTGGAGATCTCATGATGCAGATCACTGAAAAATGGCAGCTTCCTCCGTTGAGGCCTAGAATTAGGGCCACTGAGAAGCCTTTCGTCGAGTTTCGACGACTGAGACTCACGTGGCTCGTCGGGCCAATCAATAGTGAGCTTCTCCGTAGCGCGCGAAAGCACGTCAACGAGCTCCGCGTAGGCCGCAGTAGGCCGCGCTTCCTGGCCGCTCGGCGGAATAACCTCGTCGGCGAGAGTAGGCCCGAAATCCTCGGAGTCGGAAGCCTCGGTAAAAAGTATATCCTCCAGCCCGAAAGAAACCGCGTCGCGTGCTCCCGGGCTGGGGCGCAAATAATCGTGTGAAAATTCGACTGGCATGTCTCGCGCGTGCCGAGGGAAGGGAGGGAGAGAAAGAGCGGGGCTCGTCTGCTCGAACTCCGCATCCTCAAGCTCTACATCCGAACCCCAGGTCGCGGATCCTCGAGAGGCCTCGGGAGCGCGACAGGGGGAGACGAATGATTCCCTCTCAAAGACCGCGAGCCGCAATTTGAGGGTTTTGAGCAACAAATTTTCACAGAATTTGCATTTAGACGATCCTATAACTGCCTCACGCGCATGTGAAAAACCCAAACATTTAACGCACTTACTGTGTGGGTCGTCGTTAGCGATGTAACGAGCACATGGCGGAGTACAGCGTCTGTAATCCATGGCAGCTTCACCGTAAGGAGAAACAGAGTTCCGCTTGAACAGTCGCAGAAGCGCCGAGAATAATCCAAATGTAATTGTAGCTCAGAAAAATCACGAGCGAAGGGCAAACGTGACCGCTTCGTTCTGAAGGCAGAGAAATCTGAGGAGCAGATGGCGCGCGCGCGAATACGTATGATGCGACGTAAGAGCGTCGGGGCGGAGCCATATTGCGCGGACGCCATCAGCCAATGAATTGGCGTGATTCTATAAGGCTTCAGACAATCGGCACATTCAGAGAATATCCCACTGCGCTTTCCGCAGCGTTGAGAGAACCTATGAAAGAGAACATCTAGCGTTAATTCAATCTCAAACAGTTTCATTAAAATAAGTTATTACTCTACCACATGCGTGACATCATAAACCAACGTGGTTGAACGACAACTTTGCGACAATATGGTTTCGGGAAACAGTCGTAACTAGCTAGTTAATTTCTTCAACGATGGATTTTTTTTATTTTATTAAATGCTTGAAGAAAAAACATTAACCACAATTTAAACATTAAACATTAACAACAACTCATGCCTCACTCTAAATTTAGATAAGACTGTTTCAATGTTTTTCAGAAATCGTTCTAAAATACAAATCTACCCTAATATTTTAATTGAAGGACAAATCATTTCAAATCAAGAACAGGTAAAATATTTAGGTGTCATATTGGAACCAAACTTAGGCTTTAAAAAACATATAAAAAAGTTAGCAAATACAATAAATTTTAATATGGCACAATTCAGATACATTCGAAATTCCCTTACAATTGAGGCCTCAGGAGTCTATCTGAATGCAATGATAGTTTCTCATTTTCGATATTGTATGACAAGTTGGTCACAGGCTACTAAAACTGCCCTCAAGCCACTTGAGTCATTATATAAAACCTCTCTAAAGATTCACGATCAGAAAAGCAGACGATTTCATCACTGTCATATTCTTGTAAAATACCAATTTCTCAATTTTGAAAATTTGATAATTCATACCAATCTGTGTTTGATGTATAAGATCCTTTATGACAACACTGCTCCTCCTCTAAAAGAATTTATCTCTTTGGGCTCTGAAACAACAACTCGAGCCACTAGATCTACAAAGCGAGGGGAATGCAGGATCCCTAAACGCAGGACAGCATTTGGAAACTCTGCTTTTTCTGGTGTGGCCGCTCGTCAGTGGAATATGTTACCTACAGAGTTGTTTAAAAGCACAAGTTTTTACACGTTCACACGCCAGGCAAAGAAATGGCTTTTATTAAATCAATTTTGTTCTCATATGTGACCAGATGTATGTATGTGTGTCTATGAGTGTGTGCTCTAAGGTCTGTATATGAAAGGTGTGAACATCTCCTTTTGTACATTTTTATTTTGTCATTGCAAATCTTATTATTCAAGTATGTTTTTGATGTATTTTAGCTTAGCATCAGCCTGCCCAGGGACTACGGGTGAGAATTAGCTCTTGAGCTAAAACCCGGTATAATGCATCTTCCCCTTTGAGGTTAATGTCTATTGTACGCTGTCCCTGTTTCTCCAAATAAATAAAAAATAAATAAATAAAAAATTATCGTCCTTGTTATAACATAACAACAATACTCCAGAGTCCTTCAGTCTTTATGTCCAGATTAAAGGGATACTCCACTTTTTTTGGAAATAGGCTCATTTTACAACTCCCCCAGAGTTAAACAGTTGAGTTTTACCGTTTTCGAATCCATTCAGCCGATTTTCTGATATTTAGAAGAATATCAGTAAGGAGACAGTTTCTGGTCTCATTGACTCCCATAGTATATTTTTTTCCTACTATGGAAGTCAATGAGACCAGAAACTGTCTGCTTACTGATATTCTTCTAAATATCAGAAAATCGGCTGAATGGATTCAAAAACGGTAAAACTCAACTGTTTAACTCTGGGGGAGTTGTAAAATGAGCCTATTTCCAAAAAAGTGGAGTATCCCTTTAAGTTCTTCAACAATGCATCATACTTTGGTAGTGAAGCAGCGAGTTACGTTGTTGTACGGGAAACGCACCCAAGATTGGACAGACATGATTCGTTCAAATAGTTTGAGCCAACTTACGAACTCCGGACTCTAAATCAGATGATCTTCCATTTGGGACGCCATTCAGTCTAGAAACCCCTAGCTAAGTACTTTATGACCATGCAAGCTTGTAAGAGATGATCCTAGCTAAAGGAAGAGTCAACGTTAGGCAGTTAACCCAAGACTAAGGTTTGAAAAGACGACAAATCATGACTCGCACAAAGAAAATCTTGCACAAAGAGTTAACGCCAGAGGTTGTTTGATCCCACGATAGAGATACAAAACAGACCACCTTCATGTAAGATTAATTAACAAAGCATTTTATTGCTAAAAGTAATTGCTAACAGCTTAGAAGTCCTCCCGAGGGACATCAAAAGGGTAAAACGTGCGACAGTTTGTAATACTCATTTGTGTTCATTGCAGAAGCCCTCTCAGTTGACTGTCCTTTGGAGGAAGTATCTGTAAGTGCTTAACTTATATTGCATGTACTCATTTAGCTAATAAGTTCGACATCAATTGAAAGGCCGGGACACCCCTCCAAATCATTGAACTCAGGTGTTCCAATCACTTCCATGGCCACAGTTGTATAAAATCAAGCACCTAAGCATGAAGACTGCCTTTACAAATATTGGTGAAAGAATGGGTTGCTCTCAGGAGTTCAGTGAACTCAAGCGTGGTACTGTGATAGGTTGCAACCTGTGCAATAAGTCCATTCATGAAATTTTCATCATCATCTTCTTCCGCTTATCCGGGGCCGGGTCACGGGGGCAGCAGTCTAAGCAGAGATGCCCAGACATTCCCTCTCCCTAGACACTTCCTCCAGTTCTTCCGGGGGGACACCGAGGCGTTCCCAGCTGCACCGATCCATCTGTCAATCTCCCGTTCCATCCTTCCCTCACCCGTGAACAAGACCCCAAGATACTTTAACTCCTCCACTTGAGGCAGGAACTCTCCATCAACCTGAAGTGGGCAAGCCACCCTTTTCCAACTGAGGACCATGGCCTCGGATTTGGAGGTTCTGATTCTCATCCCAGCCGCTTCACACAAGGCTGCAAACCGAATAGAAATTCTGTCCATAAAAATTATGAACATAACCGGTGACAAAGGGCAGCCCTGCCGGAGTCCAACATGCACCGGGCATAAGTCTGACTTACTGCCGGCAATGCAAACCAAGCTCCTGCTCTGGTCGTACAAGGACCGGACAGCCCTTAGCAAAGGGCCCCGGACCCCATACTCCCAGAGCACCGTCCACAGGATGCCGTGAGGGACACAGTCAGTTTATGTGGATTGGTTGGGCAAACTCCCATGAATCAGCACCCTGAAGAGGGTATAGAGCTGGTCCAGTGTTCCACGACCGGGACGAAAACCACACTGTTCCTCCAGAATCAGAGGTTCTACTATCGGCTGACTTCTCCTCTCCAGTACCCTGGCATAGACTTTCCTGGGGAGGCTGAGAAGTGTGACCCCCTGTAGTTGGAACACACTCTCCGGTCCCCCTACTTAATAAGAGGGACCACCACCCCGGTCTGCCAGCCCAAAGGTACTGTCCCTGACCGCCACGTTATGCTGCAGAGAAGTGTCAGCCAAGACAGCCCCACAACATCCAGAGACTTGAGGTACTTGATCCACCCCAGTGACTTGCCACTGAGGAGCTTCTTGACTACCTCGGTGACTTCAACAAGGGTGATGGACGAATCCACCTCCGAGCCCTCAGCCTCTGCTTCCTTAATGGAAGACGTGTCTTTGGGATTGAGGAGATCCTCAAAGTATTCCTTCCACCGTCCGATGACATCCACAGTTGAGGTCAACAGCTGCCCACCTCCACTGTAAACAGTGTTGGTAGGGCACTGCTTCCCTCTCCTGAGACCAACTCCTCCCAGGCCAGATTTTTTGCCACCACAACCACCCGGGCTGCAGTTCGCTTGGCCTGCCGGTACCTGTCAGCTGCCTCAGGAGTCCCACAAGCCAGCCAGGCCCGATAGGACGCCTTCTTCAGCTTGTCGGCATCCCTTACTTCCGGTGTCCACCACCGGGTTCGGGGATTGCCACCTCAACAGGCACGGGAGACCTTATGTCCACAGCTCTGAGCGGCCGCGTTGACAATGGAGGTGGAGAACATGCTCCACTCTGACTCAATATCTCCAGACTCCCTCGGGATCCGGTCGAAGCTCCGTCGGAGGTGGAAGTTGAAGATCTCTCTGACAGTCGGGCTCGACCAAATGTTCCCAACAGACCCTCACAGTACGTTTGGGTCTGCCGAGTCTGTCCAGCTTCTTACCCCGCCATCGGATCCAACTCACCACCAGGTGGTGATCAGTTGACAGCTCCGCCCCTCTCTTCACCCGACTGTCCAGGACATACGGCCGGAGGTCGGATGAAACAACCACAAAGTCGATCATGGACCTCCGGCCTAGGGTGTCCTGGTGCCACGTGTACTGATGGACACCCTTATGCTTGAACATGGTGTTTGTTATGGACAAGCTGTAACTAGCGTTGAAGTCCCCCAGTAGAAAGAGCAGTCCCCCAGTCGGAGCACTTTCCAGGACCCCTCCCAGAGACCCCAAGAGGGCCGGATACTCTGCACTGCCATTCGGCCCGTAGGCACAAACGATCCGAAGGCGCAGGGAAGCGACCCTCTCGTTCACCGGGGTGAACTCCAATACATGGCAGCTGAGCTGGGGGGCTATAAGCAAACCCACAGCCGCCCGCCGCCTCTCACCATGGGCAACTCCAGAGTGGTAAAGAGCCCATCCTCACTCAAGGAGTGTGGTTCCAGAGCCCAAGCCTTGCGTGGAGGTGATCCCGACTATCTATAGTCGGTACCTCTCAACCTCACGCACAATCTCAGGCTCCTTCCCTGCCAGCGAGGTGACATTCCATGTCCCTAAAGCTAGTTTCCATGTCCAGGGATCGGGCTGTCGAGGCCTCTGCATTCAACTGCCGCCCGATGCACTTAGCACCGACTCCTTATGGTCCCTCCTGCAGGTGATGAGCCCACGGGAGGGCGGCCCCACATCGCTCCTTCGGGTTGAGCCCGGCCGGGCCCCATGGGTAGGGCTGGGTACCGAGTTTCGATACTTTTTAGGTATCGATCGAATTGCCTCGATACTATTGAGTATCGAAAAATGACACGTTGTTCGGTTCCAGATTTCGATACCTACGGAGTTAACTCGTCAACGTCAGTGCTCAAACAAATACATATGAAATGCACATACACGCAAACTCTACACACACAAGACGCGCAGAACTCTCCGCGCACATACTCATACAGACGCGACTCATGCGAGCACTGACACGCGAGCACACACACACACACACACAAACTTTCCGCGCACGTACTCCTATGAGATGCGACTCACGCGAGCACACACACACACACACACACACACAAACTCTCCACGCGCATACTTATATTAGACGCGACTCACGCGAGCACTGACACGCAAGCACACACACACACACACACACACACACACAAACTCTCCGCGCACATATTCATATGAGACGCGAGCACACACACATAATACCTTAAAGATGTGGAAAAGACGATCAAAAGTGTGGGTACGTTTCTCCAGGCTCGATGCCAACAGCGCGCTATGCAGTATTTGCGGTAAAATAATTGCAAGGACCGGTTCCACGACATGATGAAGACCTTGACAGTGCACAGAGTAAACATAAAAGTTGCTACTCTTCGATTGGTAAATGAAGAGATACCTTGTTGATCACTCGGACAGTGTTTATATTGCAATAAATAATAACCTACTTAATGTACACTGCCGTCCAAAAATGTGTTGGTTAGTCAGAATTTCTTTTCAGTAAGGATGCATTAAAGTTATCAAAGGTGACATTAAAACATGTGTAATGTTACAAGATATTTCGTTTTTAAATAAATTGTTCTTTTGAATTTTTTATTCATCAAAGAATCATGAAAAAATGTATCATATTTTCCAAAATATTAAGCAGCAAACTGTTTTCATATGTCTGAAGGGTCATGTGACACTGAAGTAATGATTTTGAAAATTCAGCTTTGAATTCAATTAATTTCAATAAATTTCATTTTGAAATATATTTAAATAAGATTTTAAATTGTAATACTATTTCACAATATTACAAGTTTTACTGTATTTTTTATTAAAAAAAATTCAGCTTTGGTGAGCATGAGCTCTTTATAAAACATTTTTTATTCCTTTGTGCACTGGCTAAGGAGCATGAGTCAAACTGAAAAAATAAATAAAACCAAAGTCTTTCTGAGGTAATGTGTTATGTAACCTTGTTAAAATGGATTTCATAAAATTGGTATCGGAAAAAGTATCGTTAGGAACCGCTATCGAAACTGAGGTATCGAAATTGGCACCGGATCGAAAGATTTTGAACGATACCCAGCCCTACCCATGGGGGAGGCCCAGCCACCAGGCGCTCTCATACGAGCCTCAACCTCGGCTTGGCTCCAGGGTAGGGCCCTGGCTGCGCCATGCCGGGCGACATCACAGTCCTCGTTATGAATTCCATCATAAGAGTTTATGAGCCGCTCTTGGTCTGACCCATCACCTAGGACCTGTTTGCCTTGGGAAACCCTACCAGGAGCATATAGCAGAACGTTAAATCACAGAGCAGGGGCAGCGCATGCTGAGGCGCACAGTGCGCAGAAGTCGCCATCTTTCTACAGTCAACAGCTACAGACCTCCAAACTTTGTGTGGCCTTCAGATTAGCTCACGAACAGTGCGTAGAGCTTCATGGAATAGGTTTACATGGCAGAGCAGCTGCATCCAAGCCTTACATCACCAAGTGCAATGCAAAATGTGGGACAGTGGTGTAAAGCTTGAGATGCAGCGGTGTAAAGCGTGAGATGCAGCGGTGTAAAGCACACCGCCACTGGACTCTAGAGCAGTGGAGACGTGTTCTCTGGAGTGACCAATCACACTTCTCTGTCTGGCAATCCGATGGATAAGTCTGGGTAACTCTTAATACTTCAGCATATAAGACATTTTGGACAATGACATGCTCCCAAGTTTGTGGAAACAGTTTGAGGATGGCCCTTGCTTGTTCCAACATGATTGCTCACCAGTGCACAAAGCAAGGTCCATAAAGACATGGATGAGCGAGTTTGGTGTGGAGGAACTTGACTGGCCTGCACAGAGTCCTGACCTAAACCATATTGAACAGCTTTTAGAGTTGAAGCTGTTATAGCTGATAGATTAAAAATGGGATGTCATTAAATTTCATGTGCATGTAAAGGAAGGTGTACCACAACTCTCTCTCTCTCTCTCTTGTGTGTGTGTGTGTGTGTGTGTGTGTGTGTGTGTGTGTGTGTGTGTGTGTGTGTGTGTGTGTGTGTGTGTGTGTGTGTGTGTGTGTGTGTGTGTGTGTGTGTGTGTGTGTGTGTGTGTGCTTGTTTTTGTGATATATGAGGACACAAATGTGTATAATGACATGGGTATTACACTGGTATTACAACTTACACGTGAAATATGAGGACATTGCATGCGTCCTCATATTTCAAACAGCTTAAAAAACATAAAAAACAATGTTTTTTTTTTTAAATGTAAAAATCCAGCATGTCTCCTGTAAGGGGTAGGTTTAGGGACAGGGGCAGTGTAGGGGGATAGAATATATAGTTTGTCCAGTAAAAAAACCATTACGCCTATGGAATGTCCTCATAAGTCACAAAAACAAACATATATACAAAAATACTATAGGGTTTATCAGTAAACTGGTTAACTTTTTAGTTTTTTTCACTTTTACTCACTCTGCACCATCTGTGAACCAGTGACATCGCTATTCCCTCTTCCTCTCTCAAGACATCTTCTTCCAACTTGGTTGAGTTTAGGCTTCTGTGGGTTAACAACTGGGCACCCCCTTCCTCTATGTTTCATTGATTTAAGCCCATGACATCTCGAGGGGGCTCGGCAGTGGAACTAGCGTCCTAATTCCACCCCTGCTCTCCACCTCCAAACTCAAGATGTTTTGGCCCTTTGCCATGTTGATTCTGCCACCACTCATTTCGTTGTATCCATATTCACCGGATTGCTAGCTCTGTCTGTTTGGCGATGTTTGCTACCAGCCGCTTCCTGGTCTGGCCGTCAATTCCAAGCAGACCAAGTGTCCTCCAAAGTGACTGTCCTGTGAAACCCCTGCAGCCAACCTCAACCGGCAGGTTCCAACCCTTCCATCCTTCCTGTTGGCACTCAAAAATCAGTGCCTGGTATTTCTTAAGCTTACTCTCCTGTGCTTCCTCCATTCTTTCCTCCCAGGGTACTGTCAGCTTGAAAGACCAGAGCACAATGTCAGGTCTGAGGCTAGTGTGGATTATTTCCTCTGGGAATTTGAGCTGCTTCTTAAGGTCTGCCCGCATCTCCCAGTCATTTGCCGTGGCCAGGACTCCTTTACTCCTCGTCTCAGTTGCCATGCTCTCCCCAGACCAAAGAATCTGAATGAAATAAGGCCCCTTAAAGGGATACTTTTTTTTTTGGAAATAGGCTCATTTTACATCTCCCCCAGAGTTAAACAGTTGAGTTTTACCATTTTCGAATCCATTCAGCTGATTTTCTGATATTTAGAAGAATATCAGTAACCAGACAGTTTCTGGTCCCGTTGACTTCCATAGTAGGAAAAAATATATACTATGGAAGTCAATGGGACCAGAAACTGTCTGGTTACTGATATTCTTTTAAATATCAGAAAATCGGCTGAATGGATTAGAAAATGGTAAAACCCAACTGTTTAACTCTGGGGGAGTTGTAAAATTAGCCTATTTCCAAAAAAACGTGGAGTATCCCTTTAACAGGCTGTCTTGATTTCTTTTTTGCCTGCTCCACCCCAGCAGCCAGCTGGGTCAAAATTTGATAATGCCACCGCCACTGAAATTTCTCATCTGCCACACTTGTTCTGCATGAGGTAAGAACATGCTCAAGGACAGCTGGCCTTCGACAGAGCGTGCAATTGGGGCTTTCTGCCACCCCACTAGTATAGGTTTGATGGAGTAGGTAGGACGTCATGCATGGGACACAGCAATAACTTGTTCCAGTGCTCGTCCATGATAGGACTTCAGTGTTAACTTATGGGGCATAGTTTTAGACTTAACTGAATATGTTTGTTAATAGAATCCATGAGATTATCAAATATTTTGCATCTAGACAATTTTAGAATGTGTACAAAATTTGAGACCGACCTGTTAAGGGATAGTTCACCCAAACATTTACTCATACTCACCCTCATGTTATTCCCATCCTGTATACGTTTCTTGCTTTTGTTTAACACACAATAAGATTTTTGCAAGAATGTTGGTAACCAGACAGTTGGCGGCAGCCATTGTCTTCCATAGTGTTTTTCTTCCTACTATGGAAGTCAATTGGTGCCGCCAACTGTCTGGTTACCAACATTCTTTAAAAAAATCTTATTTTGTGTTCAGCAGAAGAAAAAAACTCATACAGTGTTGGAACAACATGAGGGTGAGTAAATGATGACAGAATTGTAATTTTTGGTTGAACTATCCCTTGAAAATTTATTTATATATTTTTTTACTCCAGATTTATACAATGTTACACCGTGACCCAGTAAGAGAATGAGATTTTCTACTGAAATGTTATGTTAATTAAATGATATATTATTGATATATTTTCACTGATATTTTACTAATAAAGTTATACAAATCATTCCACTGAATTGACATGGTAATTGTTGCTACAATTAAGCTCTTGGGGTGGCCCCATTCGTTTCAATGTTTTTATGCTTTTAGCTTTTTGGACATGCGCATCATAATAAATAGGCCTGTTTTACAAAACTTTAAGAATTTTCCCATAAATGTGTCACTAAAAAGGGGATAATCTCAGCTTTAATGTGGTATATGGCACATATGCAGGATAGTTATGGATCAAATGTGTTGCAGTTTTAAACAAAGCTTTTTTTTTGGGGGGGGGGGGGGGGGGATTTTTCAAAAACATGATTTTCTGAGCCTGAAATTCAGCAAATCTTTGACATAGCCTTGCTTAAAGATATCAAGGTTATATTTTCACAGAATGTTCTTGACATGATCTAGGATGATTTTATGTAGAAAATGGTGAATCACAAAAAAAGGACTTAAAAAACAGCTTTGTTTTCATGGGCAGGGTCAGAAATATCCAGTCTGTAACACGAGAGTCTGTATTAAAACTACAAAAAAAACTCTCCATACATTCGGAAAGAGAGATTAAGCAGTGCATTAAGTTATTAGAAAATAACTGTGCGAAAAGCTTAAAAATAATAGTACTTCTAGAAAAGCATGTAAAAAGTAAAAAAATAAATAAAAATAAGAAAAAAAGTCAAATAAAGGAAAATAAATGTAAAAAGTATTACTCAAGTCAGTAAATGTAAATAAGATCATTAATGTTTAACAGAGAGTCCAATGGTTACATTGAATGCAGCTCAAAACAAACAATTTTCTATTGATTCTGTCTGTTAGTTTTGATGGGACTCATTTACGTGAAATCAAGACTTCACATAACACATCCAGGAAAAGCCTGATTTTGATTTGTTCTACCCATAAAAAGAAAACACATTCAAATACATTAGATGTTATGTTTTTAAAAAGTTAATGTTATTTGGGTAACTCTTCCTTTTTCAGTCCAGTTACCCATACATACTCAGTACTTATTTTAGTGATTACAATTACTGGGTAATAACCAAAGACTGTAAAGAAATAATAATACGTAATAACTAGGTACTAACCCTGAACCTACCCCTAACCCTAACCCTAACCCATGTACTTACTTTATATTAGCCAGTACTTTCTAGTTAAGTACACTGTAAGTACTGTACTGTAAAAGGAAGCGTTACCTTTATTTGTTGGCTCAAAATAAATATTTGTAGTTTTATTGCAAAATGTTGCTAGTATGAAAAAATGAAATGCTCTCTAATACAAGTAATTTAATATTATAGAGGTTCACAGTTTAACCGCAGCATTGTCTCTTGCATATAAAAGTGGATGTGTATGAATGTCGTCACAAATCAGAGGAGGGGCTGCTGGGTAGGTTTCAGGGTTTAAGGTCTGTTACTGTGTTATCTAGTCTACTATTATCTAGGTTTACTTGACACAACAATGCAAAGTTTTCTAAGAGCTAATTCAGCTTACAGCAAAATAATACTTTGTCTGGGCATTATATGGTACGTAGGAATATTTAACTTTATGAGCATGAATGTACAGTGTATTTCCAGTTTGAATGATTGACTTTTTGATGTAATTATTTTGGTCAGTGTGCACCATTCAGAGAACTGTTTACCATTTAGTTTTGTGACTGTAGTGGTCAGTGGACTGTAGACAGCAACATTATCAATCTGTTATTATAAAATGTACAAAAATACCAATAATTTAGAAAGAAAACAGCTCTCTCTCTCATACATATGATAATAAAAATGTCGGTAACACTTTACAATAAGGTTCATTAGTTAACATTAGTTAATATATTAACTAACATGAACTAACAATGAGCGATACTTTTGTTACAGTATTTATTAATCTTTGTTAATGTTAGTTAATAGAAATCCAGCTGTTCATTGTTAGTTCATGTTAGATCACAGTGCATTAACTAATGTTTTATAAGTACAACGTTTGATTTTATTAACGTATTAGTAAATGTTGAAATTAATATTAACTAAGATTAATAAATGCTGTAGACGTATTGTTCATTATTAGTTCATGTTAACTAATGAACCTTATTGTAAAGTGCCACCAAAAATTATTGTACGTATTACTTTCATAAAGAGCTTGATGTTGTATTAAATAGAATAAAATAAAAACATAAATCTGCTTCCAACAGTGCTGTAGTGCATTGTAGTTCAGGAGACGCTGTACAGTCACCTAAAGACCCCGTGGACTGCTCACTGTCTGAATGGTCTCCATGGACGCGCTGTGACCCCTGCTATAAGAGGAGGGTGAGCATGTTCTGAATATTGTCTGGTTGTCTGTCTGGTCCATTATACTGTATGTTTATTCATTTATTTTATCACCAAAAACGACACTAACACATTTGGAGTGTGCAGAGAAATAGAATATATATTTGTTATAAATATTTTCTGTTTATATTATTTTCTGAAGAGACACAATCCATTTTTTTTGATGAACAGGCTTTTATTCACAAAGAAACATTAATCAAGCCTAGAAATCTAGCGGCAGCAAATGTAATTTGCAGCCAGGGTCGTCTAGCAACTCTCCGTTGTCTTGCGAGCTGGAAAAACCAAACTCTAGTCAGGCCAATCACATCGTGTATAGAGTTGGTGGGCGGGCTTAACATAATGACGGCAGAGTTGTGACGGTTCCGTGTGATTTCCCTCCTACTTGAAAACAAAGAAGATGGCGGCTGCTGATGGCGAACAGCGGTCTTTCGAATCGGCTTTGTCCGCGACAAAGACTTGGAGATAAGCTTTTCTTTGAGAAAAGAACAAAGAACGGCACTGAAGTCTGTCGCTCTGACTACGCCACCTTCTTCGTTGCTCTGGTTGGTTGTAGCGCTATCTTATTGCGTGCAGAGGGAATTTGAAAAACAACCGTTTATTGCGCACAGATTGGGCCCTGCCAATGATGTACTCCCAGTTCCAACATCTTGATGTGGGTCTGGCTTGTCAGGCTAACATTCATCAACTGACACATCAGATATGTTAAAAGAAAGCTCAAGCATGTTTGCTTGACATGCAAGAACCAATGAGGTTCATTCTCGTGTTACGCATCACGTTTGAGCTTCAGCAAGAACCAATGAGGTTTGATCTCGAGTGTCAAGCAGGTGCAGTTAAGCTTTGTTCATTTTCGCAGATCAGTGTTTTTATCTCTCTTTATCTTCAGTATCGCTATGCCACACTTACCCAGCCATCTGAGTTTGGAGGAGAGCCGTGTCATGATCACGGCAGAGAGGATGAATCCTGCATTGTTCCAGCACGATACTCCTGCCAGAAACGCACTCCTCTATGCCAAGGCTTCAGTTGTACTACCACAGGTGACCCTCACATCACCACAATCCCTGAGCATTGCAAAGAACTGTAATATATACAGGGCCTAAACTAACTTTTTTCAACACCTCCCAATGGCTGGTTACTGCAGAAAATGTACCAGCCATGAAACTGTTTTTACAAAAACAGGCAGTTTTGACACCAACATTTTAGATAGCAGTGAAAATTCTACATTTTAAGGTACAGAAAATTGAATAAAGTAGGCTGATCAAATGTAAAATAACACTACATATTCACTGTATAAATGAAACATATATTAATCTTTATTAAAGTAACAAAAGTTATTCAGTCAAGAGCAGGGAGTGTTTTTAAACATTAAAAACGCAGACAGCAGCAAGTATATATTAGACTGCTTTAACTTTAAGAGTGAATGTACTGATCCAATATACCAATACTTACTGTACATACATTTTCTTTCTCAACTATTTACATTCAAGACATAACCAACTATGTTTACTAGGATACTCGCCGAGACGGACATTTATTTTTTAACAAAATTTTGTGTGTATTTGTCCGTTCAAGCGCAAGAAGACGAGAAAGAATATGCCTACTATGATATTAGACTACATAGCATATAATAAAAAAAAAAATGAATTTCAAACATGAACCAAACATATTTTTATTTAAAGATCAACAGTCTGTCTTTAGTCTGCCACAACATTAAAATCATGAACTCAAATGTCTTTGTGGGGAAAAAAAACAATGACTGTGCGTAAATCAGACCTTTCAGGCTATAGCCATTCATATTTTGAATGAAAATTAGCTTATCAATGCATATCTAAATTCGCGCTTATGGTATCTTTGTAGAACTTCAAAAAAGAAAAAAAAAGATGCTGCAGTCAATGAGCACGGAGAGTTTTTAATATTTTATCAGACAATAACTACTCAAGATGTTGCTTTAGTATAATGTTTTGGACAATTAGGGCCGGATTCGGGACAACAGCTTATATTTCAGGACTGTCACAAATTTTTCAGGACGTCTGGTCACCCTAGCGGGCATAAGAGGGCTGATTAAAATGTATGAATTATTAACAGCTTACTCAAATAATAAATCTGCTATTACCTATTTAATAATGTAAGTGGTTAATTGTAAAAGTACATAGTGTTTAAAAAGCTTTTATGTTCTGCATGTTATTGATTGGTTTAACATTAATAATGTTACATTAAAACATTTTTAAAAAATAGTAGTCACGGCATTGTCAGGGTTTGTGCAGGTGACCGAAGACGAGGACACGGAAACTTCAATATAAAGTTTTAATAACATAAATGAAAACTTTCAAACTCAAAACAAGAACAAAACTCCAGGGCTTCATGGGTTTACACACAACCATACGTAGACGACGATCGACAAACACTGGGAGAAAACACAGGGCTTAAATACACTAGGAATGATTGGATAATTAACAGAACACAGGTGATAAAACTGAACACAAACGAGGAGCGGGAAAACTTAACAGGACTAAACCAAAAACCACAAAGACAGGGGAAACCAAGATCACAAAACAGAACTTAAACACATTGACTCGTTACAGTACCTCCCCCCTCCCCGAAGGCGCGTCCTCGCGCCGTATAACATCCAAAGGGGTGGGAGGGTGGGCGCCCTGGAGGCTGACGAGGGCATGGTGCAGGTCCAGGAAGCCTCCAGGGCGGAGCAGGCTGTGGGCGTGGCCACGGCGGAGCAGGCTGTGGGCGTGGCCACGATGGTGCAGGCTGTGGGCGTGGCCAAGGCGGTGCAGGCTGTGGGCGTGGCCACGATGGTGCAGGCTGTGGGCGTGGCCAGGGCGGTGCAGGCTGTGGGCGTGGCCACGACGGTGCAGGCTGTGGGCGTGGCCACGGCGGAGCAGGCTGTGGGCGTGGCCACGATGGTGCAGGCTGTGGGCGTGGCCAAGGCGGTGCAGGCTGTGGGCGTGGCCACGATGGTGCAGGCTGTGGGCGTGGCCAGGGCGGTGCAGGCTGTGGGCGTGGCCACGACGGTGCAGGCTGTGGGCGTGGCCACGGTGGAGCAGGTTGTGGGCGTGGCCATGGTGGAGCTGTGGGACCCTCGGGCGTCCAGGGCGGAGCTGTGGGACCCTCGGGCGTCCAGGGCGGAGCTGTGGGACCCTCGGGCGTCCAGGGCGGAGCTGTGGGACCCTCGGGTGGCCATGGCGGTGAAGACCCTTCGGGTGGCCATGGCGGTGAGGACCCTTTAGGTGGCAGTGCTGGTGAGGACCCTTCAGGCGGCCGTGGTGGTGAAGACCCTTCGGGCGGCCGTGGTGGTAAAGACCCTTCGGGTGGCCATGGCGGTGAGGACCCTTCGGGTGGCCATGGCGGTGTTATTTTTTCAGGCCTCCGTGGATCTTTGGCCGGCCACGACGAAGGCGTATAGCGCCCCCCAAAATTTTCTTGGGGAGGACAGGCTCAGGATCGGGAACTGACTTGACATCAATGGGCTCTGGCGCTGGGTCAACGGGCTCTGGCTCTGGCTCTGGGTCAACGGGCTCTGGCTCTGGCGCTGGGTCAACGGGCTCTGGCTCTGGCGCTGGGTCAACGGGCTCCGGCGCTGGGTCAACGGGCTCTGGCGCTGGGTCAACGGGCTCTGGCTCTGGGTCAACGGGCTCTGGCTCTGGCTCTGGGTCAACGGGCTCTGGCTCTGGGTCAACGGGCTCTGGCTCTGGGTCAACGTGGAACTCGGAACTGGACGGGACCAGCATTTCAAGGGACTCGGAACTGGACGGGGCCAGCAAATCAAGGGACTCGGAACTGGACGGAACCAGAATTTCAAGGGACTCGGAACTGGACGGGGCCAGCAAATCAGGGAGCTTGGGGCTGGGCTCAGGCTCTGGCGGGCAGGCGACGGGCTCAGGCTCTGGCGGGCAGGCGCCGGGCTCAGGCTCTGGCGGGCAGGCGACGGGCTCAGGATCTGGCTGGATGTGGCTGACGTGAACCCCAGCCTTGGGAGCCTTCTTTTTGGCCAATCGCACCGATATCAGTGGGGGATCAGTCATACCGGATATCATCCGGGGAAGTCCAGGGACCGATCTGGCGGCAGGGCTGATGCGGTGTGCAGGCTCTGGTGGGCAGACGATGGGCTCTGGTGTGAGCGTGCAGGTGATGGGCTCAGGCGTTGGCGTGCAGGTGATGGGCTCAGGCGTTGGTGGGCTTGGAGCTGGTTGGAGTGGTAGATCCTCTACCAGGTAGCTGGATCCACACGCCCACAACGTGTGATCCACGAACTCCAGGAAGGATAGATGGAGATCCTTGACTAGAATTATCTGGGCCAATGGGTCCCTCAGACCACCCCAGAAACTCTTTGTGAGTTCCTCCTCTTCCAACGACACATCATCGTAAAGTTCTAAATAGAGCCCCGCATACTCCTCGAGTGAGCGCTCCTCTTGGTAGAGGATGGGGTTTTCGAATGGGCTCACCTCTTTGATCTTCCTTCTTCGGCTCATATTTGTCTCTCTTTCTTTTTGTTGTAATGGTCGATCGTTCTGTCAGGGTTTGTGCAGGTGACCGAAGACGAGGACACGGAAACTTCAATATAAAGTTTTAATAACATAAATGAAAACTTTCAAACTCAAAACAAGAACAAAACTCCAGGGCTTCATGGGTTTACACACAACCATACGTAGACGACGATCGACAAACACTGGGAGAAAACACAGGGCTTAAATACACTAGGAATGATTGGATAATTAACAGAACACAGGTGATAAAACTGAACACAAACGAGGAGCGGGAAAACTTAACAGGACTAAACCAAAAACCACAAAGACAGGGGAAACCAAGATCACAAAACAGAACTTAAACACATTGACTCGTTACAGGCATTCAGTGTTATTACTAGCTTATTAGTTAGTCAGAGTTTCTTGTTCACTAGTAGTTTCTAGAATGTTAATGCTTCATTACTGATTTGTTCCTGCAATGTAATAATTAATCAAAGGACACAAGTGTGACAGCTGTGTTTGGTGTAACAGGTCGCTGTGTGCTGGAGGGTCTTCGCTGTAATGGCGATGATGACTGTGGCGATGGTTCTGATGAACAGGGCTGTGTTAAAGTCTACAAAGCATGCAAACAGTCGACTGAGGAATATTATGGAATCGAGAATCTTGCCAAAGGGTGCGTGTGTTTAATACACTCCTGTACTCACATATTCCTGTTGCACGCACTTTTAAAAACTGCAGCTCACTGATGGATCTCGACTTTTTTATTGTTGTACAGGCCTGCATTTCCTTTATTCCTTTCCTGGTAAAGCCATGTTGACCATGGGCAAGTTTTACCCTCGTGTTTATAGTGCATCCAGTAGCATTGTGAGCAGAACAGACCAAAATTCAAATAGTTCTTGAGGGATAATCTCTCGCTCCACTGCTGTTTCATTTACAAATTCAAATTTGGCATGTTGTTTTAAGGCACATTGTTTTAAACTGAAAAAAACATCCTGCTGACCCTTTGCCACGGGTCACTATAATGACCTAATAATGATCGTGCATAAATGAAATAATGTAAAGCAATATTTATTTTTGATGGAGCAAATGTGGGTGTTCTTACCCTTCTGAAAGAGAATTAATTTATTGTATTGTCACGTGTGGCTGTAGTGATGAAACGCACAGTGAAGAAACAAAGAATTGTCTGATAATATCCAATAATAAAGGAACAGGAGATAACAGGGAGCAACACAACCACATAAACTGAAACAAGACCGAACAAATAACTGAGGAAACTAGAAGCTTAAATACACAGGCAGAGTAATCACGGTCAAACAGAACAGGTGTTAACTAATTAAGAGCCAAGGAGACCAACTAGGGAACTAAGGCAAATTTTACAGAAATAATATACTTCAGTATATAAAAATACACTTAAGTGTAAACTAAATGTAATGAATTCAGACACTTAATTTCCTGTTCATGGAAATGAAATAAAAATGTATTATAGTTTAAATGCTGAACTTTAGAGTGTTTTTTTGGCCTTCTTAATTACGACTTATTGACATGTTTAAATGTAATTTCATAATTACTTCTATGGTTTTTGAAATATTTCCAAATGTGCTGACAAGCATTTATGGTGAAGTAAAATACAGATTAATTTAATTTCTATTAAAACTTGTATGTCATTTAAATATATTTGTCATACATACATTTGTAATGACAAAGTTTAGCACAGATTTAGTACATTAAAAAATATTAACTTTAAATATATTTTTGAATAATACACCATACAGTTAAAAATATAAGTAAACATAAAGTAGTACTTTACACGTGCTTTAGGATGTTAGTCAACATCAAAAAAAGTGTTCTTAATAATAATAATAATACATTTTATTTGTAATGCGCCTTTCTCATACTCAAAGTGCTACAGCATGTACAGAACAAAATAAACAAATATGGGAAAAAAATTAAAACTTTAAAAAAAATACACAGCAATAAATTCTACATTAAAAGCTTGACTAAAAAGATGTGTCTTAAGAGGTTTCTTAAAACAATCCACAGAAGCAGCATCCCTAATAAATGCAGGTAATGTGTTCCATAACTTAGGCGTGTTATAGAAAAAGGCCCTTCCCTCCATGGTTTTTAATTTACAACTAAGCTGACACAGGGAGAGAGAGAGAGAGACGGCAGAGAGGAGAGAGCGAGCGGGAATGGATGGAGTAACCAAGTCACAGATGTAATCTGGAGCCAACCCGTGTACAGCTTTATAGATTCATATCAGAATTTTATAATCAATACGTGAACTGGAAGCCAATGGAGTTTCTGGAGCACGAGGGTAATGTGATGGCGTGAAGATGTACAAGTCAAAACACGAGCTGCAGAGTTTATATTGCAACCTCTTTATAGAATTTGCTGGTAAAAACACAACAAAAGATTACAGAAAAAAAAAAAACATGAATTGGAAATTATTACAAAGTCCACTTTTTAAATGTGTACTTAAGGACATTTTTGTTGCTCTTGTACTTGATGCCAAATGTAAAAACTGCCATAGACCAGAGATAACTTGTTCTTCATTCCTAGAATCAACGTTTTGAATGGTAAACTGGAAGCAGTGGTGCTTGATAACCGATACTACGCTGGTGGCTGCTTGCCTCATTTTATCCAGGATGTTCGCTTTAGGAAGCCATATAACATACAACAGTACACAATAGAGGTATGTTGCATGTTTTAAAATCTATAGCTGTAAGATTCGTGATGTGCTTTTTCAAAACATTGCTATATGGAGTTTTGAAACCTTTACGAATCCTTGGTTTTGAGCGTTGCATTAAACTGGCCAAGTCATGTAATTTCAGCAAACGATGCTTTGTCGACAAAAAGCTTTTCCAATTACACTAGTAACAAATAATGGCAGTTTCTGATCTTTGGGTTCTGTTTTTAACATACGTGTGACATAATTTACTTTGTTCCCAGACAAAAGGCTCCTATGATTTCACGCTGGAGGCATTCGATTCTTACACTGAATACTCCAATAGTGAAAGCAAGGCAACTTTATCCAAGACCAGCGTCTCAATTGGAATTGGTGTTCCTCAGGTTTTCGAATTCGGTTTTAATTACGATGACCACAAATACAGGAAGTCAGTGAAGAAGATGCGCACCTTTTCAGGGACGGTATGTTGTTTTTCTGTCACTAAGGTGAAGCTTCATTTGAACTATCTTAACTAAACTTGTGAGATGACAACAGATGAAATCAGAAAATGGCCATTACTATGAAGAACCAAAAATGAAACTAGATTTTTACATTTTCTGGCTTGCATTTGCAGAAGTCTATTATGCTAATGTTCTGTGGCTGGTTACCAGAGCGTTACTTGGACGTATTGAGTGGATGTTAGGTGGTTTCTTACTGGTCCAAGAGCCTATCCCAGAGTATCTATGATCCCTAGATTAGAGGTCTTCACCCCTGCTCCTGGGGACCCACTGTCCTGTAGAGTTTAGCTCCAATCCTAATTAAAAACACTTGAACCAGCTAATTAAGCTCTTATTTTAGTTATGCTCAGGTTGGAAATAAACTTTGCAGAATAGTGGATCAGGTCCTGGTCAGATAGAAATAAGCCACATGGTTTGAGATATATTTCATATGTGTAGCAAAAACGTTACAGGAGGAATTACACTAAAGTTCAGGATTAGGGGTAGGCTATGATTAAATAGCTTTATATTCACTATTTTATATTCGCTGGTCTTAGCACACACCACTAACTATGGCCCCATTTACACTGCATGGTTCAAGTAACCCAATTCTGATTTTTTTAGTCTCATGTGGCACAGATCGGATATGACCGGCGAACGTGTAAGCAGGAAAAAACACATGGATTCCGATATTCTCAGATCGGTTTCAGGCCTCACTCATATGTGGAAACAAATCTGATATGAATCGTATTCGTGCATTTGCGCCTGCCATGTAAGCAGACAAATCGGATATTCCCCAGTAAATGCGAGTCGTACCTCATGACAAAATGGACGTCAACTCAGGTGGACTCCAACTGCGATCACATGACTTATTAATGACGCGATGGAGGAAAATAGTGCGGAAAGCAAAACACTGGGCAATCATTTTGTCTGCATCTGAATCCATTGCATATCGAGCTGTTTTACTTCTTTTCCGGGTCAGAACGTCTACATTGGGTTGTTTCGGCAGTGTATGGTGTAAATGCAAATATCGGATAGGGGTCACTTTTAAAAGATGATGTAAAAAAAAAAAAAGAAAAAGGTCGTCAAAAAAAAGAAATTGGATATAGTCAGCGAATCTGAATTGGGCATCAAGACCTGCAGTGTAAATGCAGCCTATGAGAAACTAGTTGTATATTAATAATATTAATAAAAGAAGAATGATAAGACAATATTAAATTCTTGACCAGACTGTGAAATCTATAATTTGGAGCCAACCATGACTTTATTCTGTGTTGTCCTCAGAAAAAGAAATTCATCCGAGCACACGCTGAGCTTGAGGTAGCCCGCTATGCTTTAAAGACCTCAAACCTGGTGCTACACCCTGAATTCCTGTCCCGCTTGCGCGCCCTGCCAATGGAATACACATATGGAGAATATCGCCAGATCTACAGTGACTATGGGACACATTTCATCAAAGAGGCGACTCTCGGTGGAGATTTTGAATATATTGTTGTCCTCAATGATGAGCGATTTGAAAAATCTGGTAGGTAAAAGTAAGGGAAAATATTATGTGATCAAAACAAGGACTTACCTTGTTATTCCAAAAGATGAGCCTACACTGAATCTAAGGGTTTTTCTTTCATTATAGGATACACACTTGAAGATACCAAGAATTGTGTCCAGGTTGGGCTGAAAGTTGGAGCAAACATTAAGGGAGTGTATGTGGGTGTAGGGATTTCAGGTGGTGGCTGCAAAGGCCTGTTGGAAGAGCTTGGAGGTGAGCAAATCCACAATTACACTGTTCAGATCAAATAACTGAAACTTGAAGCAAAGCTTTCTTTGCTTTTAAAATAATTTATCCAGCCTCAGCTTAATGTGCAGAGACTGCACCAGAGAACAGTGACACAACAAAGTTGAGAAAAGTTTATTTTAAATGCAAATTTCAGCAGCATCTACCAATGGAGGTCAGGAGTGCAACATAATCCATCTCTTGTAAAAAATCTTGTAATCCTTACAGACAGAAATTACCCTACCCCCCTTTTTTATTATTGAATTACGGCTATTCATTGCAATGTGTTAGGCTGGCCACACACTTGAAGCCTGATTTTGATCGGGGTGTGGCCCAATTCACCTTTGGCTAAGCCCCGTCCCCCTTAGTTACTGTTGCTACGTCCGACAAACTCATTGGGCTCTGGTTTGGTATCAACATGACTTATGCTGTGACAGCTCTTCCTGCTGAAATTTTATCAAACTTATATAAAGCAGCAAATAAAGTGTCCAATAGAAGTAGGCAAAAGGGGCTGCAATATGCGTTCGAAGGCTATATTCAAGACATAACGTTACAGGTGAAACGCAAGGAACAACAAGGCGTCCAAATAGAGGCAAAAGCATAACGGTCACAGTCAAAAAATGAACCACTGCATATCCTACTAATCGAGACGAAGGCTGGGTCAAACAATATCAGGGAGCAACACTGTTCGTGCAAAGCTAGGTAGGTCTCTATTCACTTCTATAATCGTTATTACAAAGCAAACGGACTACGCGAGTATAACGTTGTATTCAGTGCTTGACATTAACTTTTTTGCTCACTAGCCAATGTGGCTAGTGGTTTTCCAAAGTTACTAGCCACACAGCATTTTTACTAGCCACATTTTTGTTGTTGTGAAATTACCTGATTAAAGTTGAATATGGCATGATAAAATCAAGACTTCCTAAGTGTATAACAATACAGGTCATTATCATTAGCTCTGATAAGGTTGTGTGTAAAGCTCCTTTTTTTAAAATAAAACCATGTATTAAGATAAAGACATAAAAAAGTAGGTTCTTATTGCATAATAAAAGTGGTGCATGGATGTAGAAGATTAATGAAAAAGACTGTCTGTTTAAATATCAGAATCAGACTGAGAATTAGCCTACTTTATTGTGCCCCGATGGGAAATTCTTTGTTACAAGTTGCAATGGAAAGGCTGCTGGTGACATACAGGGCTGTACTGCCCTATCGAGTTTTCCCGTTTTTTAATCCATTCAGCCGATTTTCTGATATTTAGAAGTATATCCGTAACCAGACAGTTTCTGGTCTCATTGAGAATGAGGAGTCACGTGACGATTTGGGCGGGGTCTGAGCCGGTCGGCCATGATGGTAGGAGACGCTATCGGTTGCCAGGGGCAACGCCTTCAGAACTCCACAGAGGCGCGACTAAACATTCCAGAAATAGCGAAAGAGAGACAGCGCAGCTTAGTATTTGTTTACATTTGAGCGATACGCCGCAGTTTCTTTGGAAGACCTGGAGAAGGAAGAGAAATGAAAGTGGTTCTATCGGGAGAGACTAAATAACAATGCTAGACAGCTTTGAGAAACTGCTTGTCGATAAACTGACAGCAGCAACAGCGAGCAAATCCTGATTTCTAAAGCAACACATTTCAGCACAGTTCGCCTTTTATTTAACACAAACAAACGAAATGAATACTCTGTTATTCAACTAGAGTGGTTTCATTTGTTATAGATATATCTGTACCGTGAAATGTTTTAAAAAGATACCTTTTAATGACGTACGATTCGCATTGACGAGAATGTCCGATCTGTTCGCTTAATGTTGCACGGCAGGTGCAAATGCACGTATCTGATTCATATCAGCTGTATTTCCACATATGAATGAGGCCTGAAACATCAAGTATGACTGAACTCTCGCAGTTTAACGTTAACTTTACATGTTTGGGGGTTTCTAAGTCTTGCACCCATGCAGCCGCAGCAGAATTGTTCATACGCTTCTAAAGACTTAAAGCATCTGAACTGTTGCATTGTGTAGGCAGTAACGTTAGGCACTGATACCATAAACCAGGTAATTGACTAACATTATGTCAGGGTATGTGAAAGGTGGTATAGTGCTTTGGGTCTTTCGTCCATTCTGTAGCAGGTCGTACGGGTCCATGTTGTTGATGTCAAGTAGTTTCTCTAAATAACTCTGCTTTGTGTTGTTATTTAGTCTCTCCCGATAGAGGCCCTTTCCCTTTGCTTCCCCCTTCTTCATTTATTCCTAAGAAACTGTGCCTTATCGCAAAAATGCAAACAAATATCAAGCTGCTCTCTCTCTCTGTCGCTATTTCTCTCGGTCTCACGGTCGAAGTAACCATGACAACGAATAGCGTATCTTACCAAGATGGCGAATCCTTCCCACAGTGCAACGCGGAGTGATACGCGTGACGTCAACTCCTCATTCTCAATTGACTTCCATAGTAGGAAAAAAAATATACTATGAGACCAGAAACTGTCTGCTTACTGATATTCTTCTAAATATCAGAAAATCGGCTGAATGGATTCGAAAACGGTAAAACTCAACTGTTTAACTCTGGGGAAGTTGTAAAATAAGCCTATTTCCAAAAAAAGTGGAGTATCCCTTTAACATGGGAGCCGAAAAATAAAAAACGGACACACCACGCAGCTGAGACACACTTGCCACACAGCCAGTGTATATTATTATATTGATATTTTTATAACTCTTGATCAGGCTGCCTCTGACGTGATACCCATGATTGCCAATGAGAACGAGCAAGCTTCACCAACCAGCCATGAAAGAGGAGTTTGAACACTATCAAAACAATTCTCTACTTGTGTTTAGAAAGCCTGTTTGGAAACAGTCATTAAATCCATTTGCTGCTTGTAGAGCAGATTATTTAATGTTACAAATGTTTAAAGGGTACCTATTATGGCATTTAAAATGTTCCTAATATTGTTCTGGGAGTCCCCAACAACAGTTTTACAAGCATGCAATGACAAAAAACACTTTTGTTGTCTTATAATATGCATTTATTTTTACCTGATTTGCTCACCGACTCCCATATGAATCGTTTAGCGAGTCATTTTTCCAAACCCCGCCTTTGCGTGACGCTAATCTGTGGTGATATGTTAGACACCCAGCCGACGGGGTGTCATTGGTTGTTGCGCTAGATCTTACCCAGATACAACAGTGCTATTTTCTGATTGGCTAACAACACCAGACGAACAACACCAGAGGAGACCAGGGTTGCCAGGTCTGCACAACAAAACCAGCCCAATTGCTCATCAAACTAACCCAATCACGGCCAAAAATATTCAAATAGCGTTCCCAGGTGTTTCCTCAATAACAATCATGTTCCAGTGGATAAAACAATCGCGTCAACCAGCGTGCACTACACAAACAACCCGCGGAAACAGTGCAGGCATACGGACCTGGCAACACTGGAGGAGACGCGCTTGAATCCTGCCGGTTCCACAGTGAGTGAGTTTTGGGCACTGCGGCATATTAAATATATTACAAATAGTTTATCAGCGTGAGAAATACAATGTGTGGCCGGAGAGCGTGACAAAAGACCGAAATGAGTGACTGTCACGCTCAATGCGTGATGCGTGACATTTGAGAGCCCTGTGACAACTCCATTAACAACGACAAACACTTCACATATTTCAATACAATTGACATTGAAGACCTAAGTTAGCTGCTAGAAGCTGCGCTGTGCCTGTGCGTACACAACACACAAAATAATTATAGAACATGATACAAACATAAAAGCAACAGCCTACTTACAGATTGTGATTCGGAGAAGGAAGCTGATCCAAATAAACTCGGTACTGAACCTCCCGGGCTATAAGTTCGGGCTATAATACTTCTGTGGTATAGTTATGAACTGTAGCCACTGTCTTCAAATGCTCCTCACTGGGCAGATGAAAAAAGTTTGCTTTTGCGTCGCACTTCAAAACACAGCAGCGTCTCGTCGACATGATGTTTTCCCTGGTGTCTCCTAATGCAATGAGTGGGCGTATCTTATTCAAATAACTTGGACAAGTGACGTACGAAAGTGCATCGTTCGTCTATCGATTCATATCAACGACTCAGAGTCGACTCTTACTTTTGAGAGATAATAACTTTATATACGGTGAACTTTCATATTTAAAACTTTGCAGGATGTTTTCGTTCACTTAGATCTATGTTACACACTACATGAAAGGTAATTTTCAAAATTCCATGATAGGTACCCTTTAATTAAACACCCTGTTTTGTTGTCTGACATTTCAGATTCCACTGAAGAAAGGGCCATGGTGGAAGATGTCTTTATTATGGTCAGAGGGGGTGACAGTGAAACAGTGTCACATCTAGCTGCAAAACAGCTACCAACTCCAGACATTATGAAGCTGTGGGGTGATGCTGTGTTCTACAATCCAGATTTTATTCACAAGAAGGTGACATTTTTCACTCAGTATATATTTCTCTACAAAGCCTCAACTTGTCAACTTAAAGGGATAGTTCACCCCAAAATAAAAATTCTGTCAGTAATTACTGTCCCTCATGTTGTTCAACCCTGTAAGACTTTCGTTCGTCTTCGGACGAACACAACACAAATTAAGATATTTGTGATTAAATCTGAGAGCTGGCTCACTCCTCCATAGGCTTCTAAGGGATTGAAACTTGACAGCCCCGAAAAGTTGTTAAAGAAATCGTTCAAATACAGTGGCTCAATCTTAAGTTTATCAAGCGACGAGAATACTTTTTGAGCGCAAAAAAAACACACAAAAATAACGACTTTATTCAAGTATTCATTTCCTTCTCCGTCGGCCTCGAGATTTCACGTAGTATAATTGCGTACTGCTTCTGTGTTGTACGTCACACGTAGCCTCACTATTGGCCGAACGAAAGTCTTACGGGGTTGGAACAACATGAGGGAGAGTAATTACTGACAGAATTTTCATTTTGGGGTGAACCATCCCTTTAAATCTAAATATATCACAATAGCGCTATAGACCAGACATTAAACTGTTGTCTTCAATTAACCAAAAATCTTATACACCAATAATATACCAATAAAAAAAGTTTATGCAAATTTTAACACTATTCTCACATTCTTAGTAATAGCTAGATAGAAAGATAGATAGAAAACTTATGCTCTTTCGGCAAAGCCATTTACATTTGGCCTTTACTTTTATATAAAGTGAACTTTTCAGTGTACACATTTTACCAGTATCTGTGTTCCCTGGGAATAAAATCTATGACCTTGCTTGAACAGGTAAAGATCACTTTCGTGCATATTGGAATCTTATACCAGAGAGCTTCAAATTCTTCTATAGACGGTGTCATCACTGTTGAACAGAGCAGAATGTGTGATCACCTGCATATGCTGTGTTTTGGAGAGCCAACTGGGATGCTGATGTTCAGTTTGTTTCCTTAATTAGTTTAGTCAGCCAAACTTTCTATCTTGTCTGTTGCTTATTTGGTCACAAGCTACTTTAACTGAAAAGTAAAGAGATCTTTCTAGAACCTGATTCAGGTAAAAATGTAAGTATGACAATTGTATACTTTATACAACACTGTCTGAGAGAAAAGAGCATCTTGTCACTGCTGCATTTCCCTGAGAAGGGTTTGATTATGAAGTGCCTTCTGTACGCCATCAAGTAGCATCAGCCAATATTTATTTCTGTGGTTTTATATGGGTGTCATGCAATCATCACACAGGTGAGGTGTTCCCCATAGTGTCAACTGCTGTTGCAGCGTCTCGTTCTCAACTCAGGGAACTAGGGTTGCATTCTTAACCCCTCGGGTTGTGGTTGGGTCATTTTGACCCAGGAGAGGATATTCCTCTACCCGAAAATGCTAGTTAAGGTTATTGCATTGGACTAAAATTTACTGACTTTAGTCACCCAGAGTTTAATAACAACTTCCCAAAAATATTTTGATACTTTTTGTACATTTTTGTGTTTTTTTCCCCACATTGTAACACTTGTGGTGTTCCAGGTCAAAAATGACAAGCCTACAAAAAATTGCTTATAAATTTCTCATTGGGCTACATCATCACCAAATATTGGATTCAATCTTTTGCCAGCTTGTTTTCTTTCGATTTAGGAATGGGGTTTGTATTTATTTTTAAATTCATTGATTGTTGGCCTCATTGATCTGAGCTTACATACCTCAGTTTTTTTATGAATTGTGGATAATTTTGTCAGTTTCTAATAAATTATGAAAATATATTACACTAGTGTATTTTATTGTTTAACCAGGAAATTTGTTTTGAAATGATTTTATTGGTCAAAAATGACTGAAAAAAAGTTATTCTCACATCAGTGAGGCTCAGATCAATGAGGCTTACGATCAATCAGTTTTGAAAATAAAAACCTGTCTAAACTGAAAGAAAACAAGTTGACAAAAATATTGAATCCAATATTTGGTGATAAATAGCATAACGAGAGATTTATAAGCTTTTTGTGTGTAGGCCGGTCATTTTTGACAAATGTAACAACAAATGTATAGCTTATACATGAGAGCTAACTAGTGTGATAAACAGTGCAAATGTATTTTCATATTTTATGTAAAATTGGCAAAATTATCCACAAATAACACTCTTTTCACTTAAAAACTGAGGTACATAAGCTCAGATAAATAAGGCCTACGATTGATCAGTTCCAACAATAAATACAAAACCTAATCGAAAGAAAAAATGTTGACAAAAAGATTTAATCCAAAATTTGATGATGTAGCATACCGAGAGGTTTATGAGCAATTGTTTGGAAACATGACAAATGTAATATGGTTTTCAACACAGCCAATTGTCCTTGATTATTGATTTCACTTTGCAAAAATTTCCTGTAATGTTAAATGTAAACAATGTTTGCAGCTAGAACCACTTTATGAGTTGGTGCCATCACAAGAATCGAATGCTAACATCCTGAAGAAAAACCTGAGGAGAGCTCTGTCCGAGTACCTGAAAGAAACCAGCTCCTGTCGCTGCTCCCCCTGTCTCAATAATGGCATTGCAGTGCTCAAAGGTGAGGGTAATCTGACACCACATAATAACTATATATAAGTAGTGTTTTCCTATTATATTCATTCTTTTTTTATCAACATTTGAATGTTGGTAATTTTCATTTAAAAAAAAACTTTTCAACAAAAGGCTAAGAAAATTGTGTTTTTGTAAGACTTCTTCTTGATTGGATTCAGAACAATGATCAAAACTAAATACTATAGATATAGAAAGATGGTGCACTCTTATTACAATGAATGTGAGAAAGTGCAACACGCAATATGGCGAAATACGTCCCGCCTTTTAGGTAAATGAGCCAATCGCCGATTGGCAAATTCATTCCCATAGAAACTTGAGACTCGCGCTTAAAACAGTACATGCACATTGGCTGGTCTTGCCTGAAAATTAAGCTTTTGTACTGCTATTTGAGCATAAGAAACATCATTTATAGGACAATTCATGTCAGATTATGTTGCTGAATTCTTTAACCGGCTGTCGGTGAACATGGCAAACTAACCATCAAAGACTTCAGATTTTAGCCTTGGGTCAGAGGAATCTTTTAGGATTTGCAAAATTTGTCTCAGACCGCCAAATCGTACAGTGTGAACCCGGCTTTAGTGACATAGACCCGCGTCAGCATTCATATTCCCTAATGGTCTGATGGTAGAAGTTTGAAGGGTGCAGGACAATACAGTCTCATATGTGGTAGTTTGGATTCATTTATTATTAAAAAATGGGAAAAAATATTTCTTGTTGTGGTAACTAGGAATAAAACGGGACAAAACTGACTCTGGATTGATGTAATGAGGAATTTTCATCTCATCTGCATTGTTTTCACATAATTTGTATAAGTATAACATATAGGTTGATCCTATTGAGGTAATATGTGTAATAATTGTCTGTTTCTCTCGATAGGCACAAGGTGTATTTGTATCTGTCCAGCTGGTTTCAGAGGAGTGAGCTGTGAGATCACCAAACGGAAAGGTTTGTCTATCTCTCAAATGCTGCACTTGATGTGGATGTCCATTCATTTCAAGAGCTTTCCCGTATGTTAATGTGTGATTTAGAAGTTCTGATTGGGCTCTTTAGACCAGCAGAAAGAGTGCTTGTATTAATGCCAGAGTATGATGACATTTTCCTTCATAGAAATTGTAGGCTACTCAAAAATATATTCAGTTTAAGTTTTTAAAGTCTTTTATTAGCGTTTGATAGTGACAGACAGTCAACTGAACACTATATCAAAATTAAGAGAAAAGGTACTAGAGGCCATTTTAAAATTGGTGTTTCAGGCACCGTGTGCAATGGAATTACTATCAAAGTCTTTAGATATACAAATATTACAATGAATGGGAGAAAGTGCAACACACAGCGGTAGAGTAAGTCCAGCCTTCTAAAGAAAAGAGCCAATCGCGGAATGATAAATTCATTGCATTTCTGCAGCACATTTTTAAAAATATTAAACATTGTTTGTAAAAAATTCAAAATGAATATAGACTCTTACATAACAGAATATTGCTATGCAACAAAAATAAAAATGTATCTTCTATTTGTCTTCTGCATTTCACCTCTGCTCTAGTTTGTGTATTAAGCTAGTTTAGTTTAAACTTGGCATTGCATAATATGAATATGATTTTTTTTTTTTTTCTCATTTGTAAGTCACTTTGGACTGAAGCTTGTGTTAATTGAAAACACATCAATCTAACTCGTGCCTGTTTCTTGTTATCCGTTCACAGCTTCGGCAGTGGATGGCAGTTGGAGCTGCTGGTCTTCATGGTCCGCCTGTTCGAGGAAGACCCAGCTTCGCACCCGCCAGTGTGACAACCCAGCCCCACAGAACGGAGGAGCAGACTGTGTCGGGTCTCAAGAGGAATCAGCGGATTGCCTCTAACATGATGTGTGTCATCTCTCTATATCTATCTCTCTTATCTATCCATTTCACAAACAAGAAGATCTTTTTACATTTCCGGGGTCCTCTGAAGTGGAAACCTCATACTCGGATAAACTTCTGCTGAACAGGAGATGACAGCAAATATCATTTTTGTATGTTCTGTAACAGCAAATGAAATCTGTGGTTCCATGACTTTCCAAATGAGGGAAAATGTTATTGTTACAGCATTTACTTTTTCATTTACTGCCGAGGTAATATAACACAATACAGCATTATAAACGTGTATAAAAATGTTAAAAGCAAAAATAACAAAAAAAAAAAAACATTTGCAATGTTGATAAGTGGAATCGCATCATCACAGTCTGTGAAAAGGGTCCATAGTATTAAAAAGACTTAACATAGGTAAAATTAAATAGTTACAGTAGTTACACATTGTTGTAAAAACATTCCTTTACTCTGCCGAATATGGTGGGCATACGTAAATAAATAAATTTCTTTAACCAGAGCTGTAATAATTGCTTGAAAAAAAGTAATTATTTCACTGATATTCTCTATATGTGTGAAACATGAAAAAATGTCTGTATTATTCCCCAAACTTGTGAGTATTTTTATGAAAATTAAGTATATTCTCATATTGTAATTTTTCAGATGGTTAGCTTTGGGGGAAATTGAGTGTTAAGAAATTAATGTTAATACAAAAACCATAAAGATTTTCTTTAAGCAAATTGTCTTGATCTTTTTCTTGATTCATGAAGTCCTACAATATGGGCCTCAACAGACAAACATCGCTACGCTTGGACCAACACTAAATTAACTAAACTACATATTCCCCCACACAAAAAGTGCTACTTTACATTTTTGAAGCACTTTTGCTGTTCCGGTTTTGCTAATACATCCGGCAGTTTGTTACAGCTTTATTCTAAAATAGATTAAATTCATTATTTTCTTCAAAATTCTACAAACAATCCTATAATGACAACGTGAAAGAAGTTTTTTTGAAATCTTTGCAAATGAAAAATGAAAAAATCACATGTATATAAGTATTCAAGCCTTTGCCATGACACTCAAAATTGAGCTCAGGTTCCTCCGGTTTCCACTGATCATCCTTGAGATGTTTCTACAACCTGAGTGGAGTCCACCTGTGGTAAACTCAGCTGATTGGACATGATTTGGAAAGGCACACACCCGCGTTAAGTCCACAGTTAACATCATCTTAGCTTTCTCTGCTCGGCTTGGACTGGATCTTCTAGCGGACACTCATTTTAAGTGCTGTTTAGGGAACGCACATAGAGTTAACCTGCTAACTCTAAAGCTTACATAACACAACATGGATCAAACATAACACGAAGGACTGTACACAAGGACAACATATCTGCATAAATGAATATGTATTTTGTGGCTTGTGTACAGCCAAGTGTGTATGCCATCAGAATGATTTCTTACTGTGGTTGCAACTAGCTAATATTCTGGTCTGTTGCTTCTTATTTTAAGATAACAATATGAATAATATATTATAACTGAATGATATATAACCAACAACACTACGAGTCAGAGGTTTGGATACACTTGACTGAATTTATTATCTTTATATTCATGATACATTAAACACAGACATGATGTTTTAGTAAAATTTTATTTGTGTTCTTTGTATGTTTGAAATTGATAGTTATTGAAACTCTGAAATGCAAGATTAGTGCCTTTTAATAAGAACTGGGGCTGTCAAGTTCAAAAAAGGACATAAAAACACCATAAAAGTGGTTTATTTCAGCTGTTATTTTTGAAAAAAAAAATGTATATATATTTTTTGCTTTCAAATCTCATAAACAATTCTCACAAACCTGATTACAATTGATCACATCACATTTTTAGGTAAACTTTTTCTTAAAATGTAACAATTTGAAAAAAAAAAATGTTTTCTGCCTTATGTTGATAGGACAGTATAGTGATAAACAATAGAAAGGAGAAAGGGGAACATGATGGGCACTCAAAATCATCAATCTGACAAAAAAAGTAACATATTTTAGATAAATTAGCTAGTAAAGGTAAATCCAAAATAGTCATTTAAATTAGTGCTTGTCTTGCAGCCAAAATTAACATCAATGGCAGAATCAATATTTTATGCAGACAGAAGTGGTATTATGTTTGTAAGAAAACTGTCAACATGAGAATATCAGATTTTTAACAACTTCTCCTCTGATTACTGCTTCCTGGACAAGGCAGACCGCCGTCTTTAGGGGGGGATTGTTGCACTCTCGTGTCCGTATCTTTGCTCCAGACACACACGGGGACCAGGACCTCCAGCAGCTCCAGACTCCATGTGTAGGACCTGTCAGAGGGAACATGTGTCCGTGAACATTCATCATCTCATCTGATCACAAGTGCTCAGGACGTGACGGATCATACACCAATAAAACACTTGATAGTAAAATGTGAAAAGCATATGCAGTGGGCCTGTCCCAATATCAACACTTGTTTTCATGTGTTCAAATGCTTTTTTACCACAGATGCACCAAAATTAAATTGTGTTGCAAAGGAACTTTTTTTTTTTTTTTTTAAAGTACTGAATATCTAGTAGCTGAAAGCTAATATGCATGTTTTATAAATGAGGACCACGTGTTTCCCAATCCTGTTCCTGGAAACACAGAGTTGGGAAACACTGGGAAACCCAAGGTCGAGTCTGATTAGTCATAATAATAATAATAATACACTTTATTTATAATGTGCTTTTCTCATACCTAAAGCGCTAATGTCCTGATCCCACTTTTATTACTACTTTTACTTGAATTTGACAGACTATTTTATCCAAAGCCACTAACAGTGCATTCAAGTTCTGTCTGAAACTGCACCAGTCACTGAATGTAAAAACAGATAGTTACGGCCCTTGATTATGATTGGCTGAGATGCATTCAAAGCTGTTTCAAAATACTCTAAACAAACACCTGTGAACTGTGACCACATTACATGCATGCAACCATTCAGCTAAACATTGCTGAAGAACTACATCACTTGGCAGAAAAGTTATTATTTGCTATCAATGAATGATTAGCTCTTCTAAAATCACTGTAAACCAGGGCTTCACTGGGGAATATTGCTTTAACACATTATGATTTTGTTCCACATATTTTAGTTTGGTCACGTCATGGAATATACATGAACATTAATGCAGGAATAAGTACTTTAGAAACCAGCCTTTATTAATTATTATTGCAGAGATGGGGTTTGGGCATTGTGTACGTAACTCGATTTTTTGATCCAGACACTTTTTATTTGACCTACCTTTTGTCTTCTTCATTCTCCGAGTCCTTACCCATGTCTCCTGTTCCTCCCTCACACTCATCTCCCAGAAACATTCCCACTGACCCAGCCCCAAACCCCATCTCTGCAATAATAATTAATAAAGGCTGGTTTATAAAGTACTTCTTCCTGCATTAATGTTCATGTGTAGCCTAAATGGTTCAATTCAAACCTTAAATGAAGTATTTTACTGTTATATGTCAAGAAGATTCCCAAAAATACATTTTCACCTGCTATACCCAATGTTTAGATCTGTTTGGGTATTTATGCAAATTAGCACAATTGTAATTAGATTATGCACCGTTTGTTAACAAAAAAAAAAACTTGTAATACATTTTTTTGTTTGTCTTGATGTAAGTAATCAACTCAGTAATTTTCATGGTGATATTTAAAGGTTAAAATTTTTACCCTATTCACGTGAGAAAAATAATGAATGGCGTATGAATAGGCTATATTTGGGTCTTTAATGAAACTTTCCCCTAATGGGATTCTTCTGGGCTTTTTTTTCCTTACTCAGGACATATTGAGGATACAAAATCAGTTGAGCTTGCTTCTGTTGCAATTTGTTCAACCTTTTTTCATAAAATGACTGTATGTCTCTCTTCAATTTGTTCTTTGTCTGACACAAAATGTCCATGGTTTGGGGCTTCCAGGAACAGGGTTCAGAAGCACTGCTTTTGATGTTGGCTGCGTCTGAAAGCTTAGGCCACACTCCTGCAGAGTTTAGCTTCAACCTCAATTTAACACGCCTGATCCAGCTCTTCAGGCTTATGTGAAAACTACAGGTATGTGCATGGGAAGCAGGGTTGGAACTAAACTGGGGAGGTACAATCTTTCAGCTTTCAGACGCAGACGTTATTTTTAATTCGAAAAAAGTTTAGCCTCTTCTGACATACTGCTAGTACTCAAACATTTGTAAAATAAGAGTTATACTTTGGTGAAGTACATTACCTTTTCTATCCGTCTCCTCACAGGCACTACCTCTGTATCCACTTTTACACATACAACTGCACGCTGTCCTGGAGAGCATGGGGACGCCATTATTCAAGCAGGGCGCACAGCGACATGGGTTGAAGTTCTCCATATACTCTTCCCATGCCTTCTTCAGATGAGGCAACTTTGTGCGCAGCTGCTCGGCTGCTGTGCTTACGCGTACCAACTCATATATTGGTGCAGTCTATGACAGGACCACATGAGAAGAAAACCAGAAATAGAGAAGAAATAACTATAAATAGTATATAGCTTAAATTAAACATTTCAAACATAGAGTTTTGACAGAGATAATCAGTTACCCAGTGGTGTTGGGTTAGGAATGAAGGACAGACATGATCCCTTGCATGTGTAATTGCGCGTCAACGCGGACAGCGACGCAGAAGTATAAATGAAAACCAACGCGTAGTCTATAGCGTAGAGGCTCCAGCGTAGGTCCGATTCAGAAGTATAAACCAGCTTTTAGACTTTCGCTTCGCTAGCCGGTAGGAAAGAAGCCGTGTTATGGGAGCACGCACAAAACACTATTAAACACCGTGATGGTTAATATTTATCACACCCGTGGTGTATAACAGTGGGGGATGTAATGAAGAAGTGGCCTGACATCTTATGAGAACAGTTTCAATTATTTTGTGTTGTGACTCGGAGTAGATGGGTCTTTCTCAGCAGCTTGTTTAACAAATGCATCTCTGCATCTGCTGTGAGTTTGGGTTGGTTATAACGCCATTTCGCCTGTTTCACATGTACTGCATTTTGTCACACATTGTGCTTGCAAAGAACTCAAAATGGTGATTAAACGGTTAATGCAACAGATGCACTGTTAACTTTTTGACTAAAAAAGCTGATGAGCTTCTTGCAGTGTGCAGATCATAGATATTTGTTTTGACCATGCACCGAATTATGGTCAAAACAAATATCTTGCAGGTGTTTTTTATGCTGGAACCAGCTATTATGGCTCACCCTAACTGCGCAAAGGACCCCAGTCTGTCTGTAGCATGCGCTAGAGGTGAACAAATAGAACAAGATGAATCGCACTTTGGCAATTGAAAATGAGATGAGATGGCAATTTGAAAAAAGATCAAACTTCAGTCTGTTGCTCTAAAGCATTCAAGATTTACGACAGTTTAAGTTGGAAATTTAATTTTCAGGTCTATAAAAAAGTGAATAAATGGATTATAAATACAGTGTAAATATAATTTAGTATAAAAATTCTGCTAAAAATACAAAATATTAAATAAAAAACTTTATCAAACTTAAATATAGTAGATTAATTGCATTGACAAAATAAAAAAAAAACAATTTTTTCGATCGACCTGAGAAGAGAAGGTTAAGTTAGTACGGCAAATGCACCTCAAACTCAATCAGCGCAGGGTTATACTTGAGACTCTTCCCCAATCCTTGTAACTTTTGGCATCTCTGATACCCAAACTTCCACTGCTTGAGGCTGTGTCTCCACCCTTCACAAAGCCAAAGACATCCTCAATAGCACCGTTGGACTCATCACGAACTGTTAAAAATAAAATAATGATAAAAGTTGAATTTTAAGTATAAAACCAAAAGAAGAAAATGCATGGGGCTCCAAGTTACGTACTCTCATTCACTGTTTTAGCTTTTCCACATGATTTTACTTTCCCTTTTATTGTGACCCTTTTCTCCAATGTCAGGCCCAAAGATGCACCAATGCACCCTCCAATCTCTTGCCCAGTTTTTTCTAATAGTGAAAAGAATGTGAGAAATGGCACAAGTTACAATTAGATTTTCTAACTTGAATAAAGTTAGCTTAATACAGTTGAGTCATTTATTTTAGATATGTAATTTACTTACCATTTCTTTTCATGGCATTCTTGTTCACAACAGCAACATAATCAAGGACCCACCCATGGTTCCCTCTGTGACATAGTGTGTACCATATTCATTGAAGAAATTGGAATATGCACCAAAATCGTACTGATCTGGCAGATCCCCCAGAGCCCAGAGCATGTCCTCATCCAGAGTCAAGTCTTTGCTTCTCATTTTAAACTGAGCCGTTTGTACTGTTGACAACAGCCTGACAAAACCCATCTCCTAAACATGAAAAGGAAACAATGGATGGGGGTTATTAGGAGGCCATGATTGGCAAGCCCCAATGGATATAAGCACAAGCCCAGTCTGATTATGGAAATCCATACTATCTGTATGACAGTTGGCATACTTACCTTGGCTTACCTTGGCATTTATGCTGCCTGTTATTTGTATTGCTTGAGTTTGCCTTTGGCATTAATTGCAGCTTTTAAGCAAATTTAAAGTAGCACCAGGTAACTTTTCAACCTTCATAATATATTTCCAAGTCTCTTGTGATGGTACATCGACTTACAATAGGTTGAATGACACGTCTGCCATAGCCTGACGGGGTCTGTAGCGTTTTTGATCATACTTTTAAACTTTGGGTTTCGGGTAGTAACCGCGAACAAAGATAACTACAAAATTCGACTGCTTTACGGCATATACGTCACTTCCACCACCACCCCCACTTCCTTAAAATCGCAGGGCTCTCAAGTGTCACGCATTGAGCGTGACAGTCACTCATTTCGGTCTTCTGTCACGCTCTCCCGCCACACATTCTATTTCTCACGCTGAAAAACTATTTGTTTTTACTACTACTTTAAACAGCCTAACGCCGTGTCTTAACCAGACGCGATGCGTTAAGATTTCCAGCTCCAAGCAATTTGTCTGGCCAAACCAGACTCGACCGAGACGTGACAAAATCAACCAAAAATCACAGCCAATCAGAAGAGCATATGTGCGGACTCTCTCTGTAGATAATACAAATGATGCGTTAGGGGCTGCGTTTAAAGATTTACTAAACTCCTTTTGGGTCAAGCAAAACGTAACTGAGTAGGTTCATTGTATTAATCATACACTAGATTTAATTATTTCACATGGAACCAACCCTACTGATATAGATATTCTATAGCAAAGTGATGATATCACTGATCACTTCCTTGTAACGTGCATACTGCGTACTATTATTTATTATTAAGTACATACGCATTATCGGCAATGTAGAACAATTCTCTCAAATACTATCGATAGATATACAAATAGCTTGCCTGATCTGTCTCAGCTTCTCAGTCTATGTTTACACGGAAACGATCTAAAGAGAAAACACAAAAGTGGCGTTGCGTTTTCACTTTTTATACTGCGTTTAGACGAGCGTTATGGTTGGGAAATCTGCGTGTATATGGTGATGCAAAAGTGTGTGAAATTCGATGTAGTATGCACTCCAGGTGGCTAGTTGGCAATGTGAAGCACTCCCACACAACAACACCAAGTCTGCGTGCCTGCGTACAACCTTCCTTTTACTTCTCTCCCTAGTAGCGCGAAGTCCAAAGACATGGCGAATATTTCGTACAACTGCAGAAAAGACTCTTGTACGTTTATCAGAGATGCTAGGGCAACTTAAAGGTCCGACGTATGGAAATAATCCGACATGTTGGTTGTTATTTCCCTGTTCTGGCGCATGCCTGTGACGTAAACGTGTACGCGACGAGAGCCACCGTGAGCAGATTTGCGTTTTTACCCTTTAGACGGGAACGCGACGGTGGAGCTTTTTAAAGATTTCCACTCTGGAGGGTGGTTTCACTTTATTGCTTTTTTAAGCCCCCAAAACGCCGTCGCCATGTAAACGAAAGGCACATCCGATAAAATATTTTTACGTTTTCACCCGGAATCGTTCTCGTGTAAACAGGGCCTCAGTGTACCCAACACACAAATGAACTAGAGGAAATTACTAGCAGTATTTGCAACATTTTCTGTTGTACATTAGAAACTGTTGCACATCAGATTAAAAAAGGTTAGAGAGAAAAGTACTGCACCGTAGTGCAACAGTATTACTCACGCTATCAAGAGATGAACTCATAATATAGAGCGTAAATGGAAACAAACTCATCAAGAGAGCTTATAAATCACGTGTAAAGACAGCACTTCCTGTTATAAAAAGGCTTTAATAGCAGCCGGACATCTCCACAAACTAATGAAAAATAACCAAAACAATCCGAGGTTAAATAAATCACCTGAACTAAATATTACATTACAGTTTAGTAATAATGACTTTATGAATTCCTTCAATGAGAAAACTGAAAACAAATGTACAATCTTTGACAGTGTTTTATGATTCAGCCTCAATTATCGCCACTCAAGAACAATTGCATTGCTTTACTATAGGACTGGAAGAGCTAAATAAACTTATTATTGCATCTAAACCAGGGTTTTTTAAATTGGTGAATGTGAGCCTCCCCTTACACTAGGTTAGGACAGCCGACTGGCTGAAAAAAACTCAACTGGCTTGTTCACCAAATTTGTGTGCTTAGTTTCAATGTGACGCCGAAGTTTGCATGGTCTCATGCTATCATTTGCTAGCACCTCCTTGCAGAACACACACTGCGGAAGATGTGCAGTCTCGGACCCCGACCAGGTGAAACATAACTAAGTACTCAGGATCATATTTCCTAAGTTTTTTGATGGGTCAAGTATCACTGATATTAATATAGCTACTGATGTCTCCATGAAAATGATTTCCCAAAATTTTTTAAACATTTATTAGACTTCAAAAAATATAATACCTTTTAATTTAAGTTAACTTAAAACAATCCCCACTTAAACCCATAATAAATGTCATATTTACCTGTAGGCTACCTTTCCTGTCTAACAGTTATGAAATATACAGAAATTGAATAAGGTTAAAACAGTCCGCACTGCATTAATTAAATGAAATATAGATTAATCCTAATTAAAGCTACAAGTGTTCTTTAGTCAAGAGCAGTAAGTAATTTCCTCTGTTCCCTTTGTTCTTTGGTTAACTTTGCGGACAGAGAGAATGAGTGCCGCTGTCACTTTAAGATCTGCCGCATCTCATTCTCTCACTACTCTTTACTTCTATTTAAGATTTTATTTAACTCATTTAAGACTGTTCTTGTGAGGATACTCGACAAAACGGACATTTTGGCATAAATATGTGGGTTATTGTTCGTTCAAACGCGAAAGAGAACTCGATACTGGCGCGTGTCTTTCTGTGCGTCGTGTGTGTGTGTGTGTGTGTGTGTGTGTGTGTGTGTCTGTGTGTGTCAGAAGGACATTCACTGACAGCCCGTTCTCTTTTGTCTTGTCGCGAATGAATGGTTTAAAAGCATTTGCCTGAATAAGAGCGTGATCATATACAAAAATGTATCGCATGTGTTGCCGGAATACTTTAAACCCAGCGATATTAATAGAGCTGCATACAGAGTTATTTTTTCGTCGCGTGACGTGCCTCCCCTGTGGCTCTTTGGCGCCTCCCAGGGGAGGCGCACCTCACCTATTGAAAACCGCTGATCTAAACCAACAACATGTTTATTAGATCCAATACCCACTAACTTACTGAAAGAGTTGTTAGCAGAAGAGCCTCTTCTCAATATTATTAACTTATCTTTATCTCTAGGTTATGTTCCAAGACCGTTCAAGGCAAGCTGGCAGTTATTAAGTCTCTCATAAAGAAATCACAATTAGATCCAAATGAATTGGCAAATTACAGACCCCTTTTCAAATCTTTAAATATTCCGGTTTTTTAAATACTAGAAAAAGTCGTGTCCGCTCAATTGTGCTCTTTTTTTTGCAAAATAACAAAATAATATTTATGAAAAATTTCAGTCTGGATTTAGGCCACATCATAGCACAGAAACTGCACTCGTTAATATTACAAATTACTTACTTCTGACTTACTTCTTGCTTCTGACCGAGGCTATATCTCTATGGTTTTACTTGATCTTAGTTCTGCGTTCGACACAATAGATCGGCGAAGGACGCGATAGAGCCGGTGTCAGTAGCCGTTATGAAGACCGGCTTCTACAGCCCATACTTCATTGCACCCAAGAATGGTGGTGGGTTATGGCCATCTTAGACCTGCGCGTCTTGAACCGGGCCTGTACAAAATCCCGTTCAGAATGCTAACGCAGAGGCGCATTCATCAATGTATCCGTCCCCAAGGTTGGCCTCCAGCGTTCGATCTGAAGGAAAGAACTTCAGATCTCAATCCCTCCGCTCCACAGATCATTCTGTGTTCTTGCATTGAAGGTGCGAAATATCAGTACAAAGTCCTACCCTTCATGTGCTCCATAGCCAGTTGGGTGTTCAGGTCAACTGGAAGAAGCCAGTTGGGTGTTCAGGTCAACTGAAAGAGAGTAATCTCGCCCTCGGGCTGAGTATCTCTTTTTCAGTTTGGAGAAGGACTCAGTCCAACATGTCTCTTCAAGAAAGAAGTGTGAATTATAGAAGTGGGAAAGGTTCCCACTGAAAGAATTTTCAGAGGCTCCTGGGGCATATGGCAGTCGCAGCCATTTGGCTTCCTCCATATGATCCTTCAGCACTTGCTTTATGATCGAGTCCCGAGGTGACCGTAGCAGAGCGGCACGTCCTGTGTGACAAGATCACCTCGGCCTGCCGCCAAACCCTCAGTCCGTGATCAGACCTTTTGTTCTCCGGGCCTGTCCGCTCCTAGAACGAGGTTCACTAACACTGTCTGAGGAGCCATGTACAAAGGGCATGCTTTAACGGAGGCCTGGACTGACGACTGCATTGGCATTCGTGCCTCATGTTGGTAAAGAGCAGTTCCTCGCTCTGAGCCACTGGTGCTCAGCAATCTGGTACTGGTCCGAACATTGCGACCGTTGCGCTAAGCTTCCCTCGCATGTCACAACTCACCCGTCACCTCCTCCTTGGAGTCAGAAGCTTCTGAGGTCGCTTCATTTCCCTTAAATCTTCCGACCTGCTTAATCGTGCCGCTAACTAGCCTCATGAAAGCTTTGGTCAGGGAAAGTGGAGATTCCAGCCCCTGGCGGACCAGCTGGGCAGGGACCACTTCGGGGCCGCACAGTTATATCTGTTGACCTCTCCAGAGTCCTCCCTCTGCCAGTTGACTTCTGTCTGAGCAGACATCCCTTAGACAGACACTGGCTCCCAGCTGGCCCCGGGCTCCGCAGAGATGCATTCCCCAGTGAGCCTTCTAAAAAAGCGGTTATACAATTCATTGTCGTTGGTGCTGCTCAAGTTCAGTGATTTTTATCACACTCACATGTTAAGCAGAAATGCTCCTGAAGCTCAGTGATCAATTCACATGTAGTTTTGAACAGTGCTCCTGTCTTGTGAACGCATGCCGCTTGCACTTACTGTGCTAGGTCAGGAGGGAGCAGGTCTTGATAGTTGCCCCTAATTGGCCCAACCAGACCTAGCTCCCCTTGACAGCCTCCTGACTTCCCCTGAATACATTTCAGGGACGGGGCATGTTGGCACCCGCGTTCAGACCCCTGGACAGATTCCAAGCTGGCCCTAACTGAACATGGAGGTTCAGGTGACTACCACAGGAACATGTTATAGCTACCAACACTTCTGCGAGCACTCCCTAAATTAGGAATTTGTGCTTACGCCATTAGAAGTGGAACCTACTCATTGAGTGAGTCTTCTCTCCCTGAGGAGATCCTGAGAGCATTCGGTCATTTCAGTGCTCTTTTTCCTGCAAGTTGGGTTTGAGTAGGCTTTTTCCTCCACCCTCAAAATAATGTTGCCTCTCTTCTTGATGCACATCATGATGCAGAAGCATGGGAAGCACTTTCTAATCGTCAGGTTCCTGAGGGAGCAAGGGAATATCCTTGCGCCCCTCTTTATCTTCTTGGGCCTTATCTCTGGTGCAACTGCACTGCAGAGACTGCCACTGCAGGCAGTGAGTTAAAAATTCTGTGTTAAACAGTTCTTCTACTAGCGTGGTCTTTACTAGAGGATAGGGATTTGCTAGCTTTCGGCAACGAGTTGTGCCTGGAATTCGGGCCAGCTAACTCTCAGGATCTGTGACCCCGGCCTGGATATGTGCTCAAGGTTCCTACCTCTCCCTTAAACGGGACTAGGTGGTGAACCTGCAAACGCTGCCCCGGAGGAGGCAGACTCAGCCCTGGCTTTCTCTGTCCGTCCGCTTCATTGCGGGTTTTGTGCACAGAACGCAAACCTTGACCTTAGACCCGCTCTTATCTGTTTTGGAAATCAGCAGAGAGGGAAGTCTGTTTCCAAGCGAAAGTTGGCACACTGAATTGTGGCGGCCTTCATCTTGGTGAAAATTCCGAGATGCTCATGTCCACTTACAGTAGTTGAGCTCCTCTTAAATGAGTGTGTGCTCCGCCTAGGCGTTGACATAGAGTGCTTCGCTGACAGATTCTAGAGTTGGGGGCTGGGCGACACCTTCTTGAACCGCTGCTTCCGTACTTCCTTCTCATGAAGCCAGTTCAGGAGCTCGGTTCAAAGTGTCGGCTTGTTGTGCCATTCCCCTCCTATGAATGGATACTTGATGGATTCCTCCGCACCCCTCTGACATCGGACGTGGCGGAGCGCCCGGTGTTAGGCCTACCACTCGTAAGCTTGTGGAACCTGTGTTAGGCTGGGTCCATATTTTGTGATCCCTACGGTGATCCCATATGTGTATTCCACGGTACGGCTCCCTGCGGTCTTCCCTTGGCAGAGTCTGCTCTGCCGTCACTGTCCGGTGAGTCTCCCCCTGTCATAGGCTGGAGCTACCCCAGTGATATTCCATATGTTGGACTGCCCGGTTATCTGCCCAGTTCATATGCGTATTCTCCACATGTTACCTCCCTTCGGGCAGGATGTGGCCTCCGCAGCGTCCCTTCCTTCCATGTTCAGGGCACGCTTTCCCAGTGTGACCAAGTCTAACTGAGCGGGTCTTGTGGAAACAGCAGTGACTTCTGGCCTAAGCCCTGTCCTCTCCGCTAAAAGGTCGGGAGGATCAGGAGGCTTTTGTCTAATCACTGGAAGGTGGCAGCTTTAGTGGCGTTTTCAATGGTATCCCATTTCAGTCGACTTCGACTACGTCTGACGTTCTCGACTGAAAGGGAACGTCCTGGTTGCGTATGCAACCCACCTAGTCCCCTTGCCACTATCGCTGGACCACCGCTGACTCTACTTCCGTATTTATACCCGCGCCGCGGGGCGGAGTGTGAGATGCATATCTCGCACGGCAATGTGTATTGGCTCGTTCAATAATTACTCGAAGACAATAGGCTCCCTGGCGTGATCCCATTTCAGTCAACGTCCGAGGGTTGCATACGCAACCAGGACGTTTCTTGCTGTTGGGTTGCATTACAGAGACCACCGATCAACTATACAAAGCTATTATTGGCTGATAACAGTCAACGCACGATCAATCGGAGCACCCTTAAATTCTACAGCACTCTTAGTAGCCAGGAGAGACATTACAAGACAGAAGTGTCAAATACAGCTAGTGGCTGGGAGATCTTAACAAGGTCTTACACTTTCCAAGCAAGCCCAAATATGAAACTGTTATTCTGGATATAATAAGACTTTTGAAAAAAAAAAAAAAAGCCATTCATAATATGCAGACTTGGCAACACTGGTACATGGTAACAATAAAGAGAGTTGTGTTGATATCCAAAATGTAATACTTTACCTTATTATTGTATTGTGATATGTTTTTGAGAAACTTGTGTTCTTCACTACCTTGCAGACCAACTTCCACAAAAGAGACTCTCAGTGATACACCCAAGTTGAAGGAATTTTCTGTCTGTCTTGCTCTGAGAAAGCTAACAGCATCTTCATGATAGTCTGATGCTTCCTCAGTAGTTGCTTGTGCCTGGCAAGGACAAAAGCACAGTCAGCGGATGCGTCTCAATTGTAAGGTTGAATCCTGATTAGGCTGTGTCCTTCTTTACCCAGTCCTACCTATCAATTCAGCCAATACCATTGAAATTCAGATTTGAAATTTAGATAGAATTCAGATCAGTTAAATTTTCATCTGTTTTCACTAAGATTTATATTTAAGGATTGTTTCAATTGGTAGCATTAAATGCTACATAGTCATTCTCAGCAAACATTAGCCGCGTTTCCACTGCTGGGCCAGGGCCGAGCCGTGCTAGTGCGTGCCAGGGCCAGTCGCATTTCCACTGTCACTTCCGGGGCTTGATCGGGGCTTACTCGGGCCAACGGCCAAGATTTCTGACCCGTCGAATACCTTGGGCCAAAGCGAGCCAGCTCGGGCTAGAGGCGTGCTCAAGGTAAAAGGCGAAGTTTATCGGTGTTATGGAACGTTATGATCTGAAGCAAGATGCCGATTTCACTTTTTTATATCGCGCAAAATAATCACTGCTCGAAATGGAGAATCGCCTGTACTGGTCTGTCGAAGATACCAAAGCTCTTCTGAGCATTTGGGCAGAAGAAAGGGTACAACATCAATTTGACGGCGTATGCAGAAACGAGGACGTTATGAAATACATCGATGCTGAACTTTCTAAGCTAAGCATTCAGCGAGCAACGCTTCAAGTTCAGGAAAAAAAAAAGTTGCGGATGCAGTATTGTACAAGGTGATTAAAACGCACAATGGACAAAGCGGAGCTCAGAGAAGGAACTTTCCATGGTTTCGACTTGATGGACGGTGTGCTGGGTCACCATTCCTCTGTTAGTGGCGAATCGCGAGACAATCGGGACACTATTGCAGCCACCGCCGGTGAGTTAATCTACATACTATCTTTCTAACTTAAAAAATATATAAATTCACAATACTCGCTGAAATGGGTTGGGTTGTATGACGTTTGATCCAGAAAGGTGTGTAAGCGGCGGGGTTTAGGGGAGCGCTGCGTGGCTACTGCCCGGCAGTGGAAATGCAAGCCCGGTGCTTGAGGCCCGAGGCCACGGCTTGGCTTGGCTCGCTGTTAGCCCTGGCCCGGCCCTAGCCCGGCAGTGGAAATGCATACATATGCGCTATGTATGTCCCCAATAACTTACTACTAATGATAGAATTATGCTACAAACAAAAGAGCATAGATTAGATTCTGGAAATGCATTAACATGTAAAAAAAAAAAAAGTAAACTTTGTACTCCAACATCCTAACTAAACACAAATTGACCCAACTGTTCTAACCACATATTTAAGATTCGGGTTACTAGTTTAAGAATCAGCCATTGAAAAACTCATATTGGTTGAGCAATAATCTAGAAAATAATCAGTGTTAAAAAACATGCAAATTTAACACAGTAGTTTTTTTTTATTTGCAGTTTGAACCAAATTGATGGCCTTAGACAAGACCTGATAAAATATGACAATAAAATATGAAAAAAAGGTTAGTGTCTTTGTTGTCTCGCTTTCAGTAACAATATCCCTACATAAATGTCAAAATAGTGTCTATTCTGATTATTTATTGTAAGAGGTTGCATTTTGCTTAATAAAGCCAAGTTTATGGATATATTATCCAAATGTCCATATTAGTCCATATATGCATCATGACTGGTATTATAAGCCTTCTAAAGCAATTGCATAGATCTATGTGAGGAACAGGTTCGTATTAAAACAGAAAATATGATTTCTTGAATGTTCAGATGTAATTTTTCTAATAAAATAATGATAAAAAAAACACACACACAATCATGTGCAGCATAATAAACATTGAAAATAATTAAGTTATTTTCTGCCAAATTAAAGAGCCAGATATATCAGTGCTTACCATTATCTGATATGTGAGGAAGTTGTATGGTTTCCGGTAATATTTTTCAGCATCATCATAACTGAGGTGTTCACAGAAAGGATCATACGTGAGTTTTCGCCACTCTCCATTATAGATGTATTCACAAACACCTCCAAAGTATCTCGGGTCCAGAACATGATTCATAAAATCTCCAGTTAAAGCATTATATCTGAGGGAATTCAACAAAAAATAATTCAGGATTTGGATACATGTTGTACTTGTTAAAATATACTGAAATATAAAGCTAGATTATCTGACAAAAATTTTATTTTCCACTTGGGCAGGATTACTGATATTTAGCATTAAAAGCATACTACAGTACAGTATGTTGTCATAATTTACTCATGGGAAGACATTATACGGTAGATTTGAATAATATTGCTTCAGATTCTGAAATGCTTTTTGAGTAATTACTGTACATTGATACTGAAACAACTCCGGAAATGCATAAGTCAAGATAATAGACAGATTCATTTTCAATTTTATAGGGAAAGTGTATATTGTAGGTCCTGTAACTAGTCATCAACATAATTATGACACATCTAAACATACATGTTTTCTTCATAAATAAACTCCATAAGCTGCAGTTCTTGTCTTAGAGGTGATATCTCTAATAAGCATTTCTACACCGGTCTTCTGAATCTTACCCTTGAGTGGCTTTATAAGTTCCTGGTATGATCAACATGTCGGTGCATTTGGTTTCTCTTCTATTCAACACTTCACAGCCAATCTCATCATTCTGATTTAGACAGTCTATTTCATCATTGCAACGGAGCTGCTTTCCAATACAACGTCCTGTGAGAACACAGACAACACATTTGAAGGGGATCTATTATGCAAAATTCACTTTTACATGGTGTTTGAAAGTGTGTATGTAGTGTGTGTACACACAACCCCCCAATAATGCTAAACATCCAGTATCAGAGGCTCCACCCTCTTCTGGAAAGGGGGGGGGGGGGACGGGGCGGAGACTCAGTGGCTAATTTGCATTTAAAGATACATGCACGAAAACAGCATGTTTTTCCTTCCACACAAAAATGGTTCTGAGGACACCTGAGACGTCTTGTATAAAGGGGACCTATTATATGGGGCGCCGTTTGTAAAGTGGCTCACGCTGAAAATAACAGCAATGTTTTGTCACATTTAGCTTCAAACAATGTTTAAAAAACTGGTATGATTTTTTATGGTCACTTTTTAGCACATTTACAACAATATTTTTCAACTTAGAGATATTTTAAATAGTTAAATCTAAATATTACATGTTACACCTAAATGTTAAATCTAAATGCTAAATCTAAATGTTCAATCTAAATATTAAATCTAAATGTTCAATCTAAATATTAAATCTAAATCTAAAAGTTTAATCCAAATTTCGGGTGAAACTAAATATTTAACTTTATGTTATGAGCGAGGATGCATGGGTGTATCCTATGCGGAAGAGTTTTATCGACTAAACTTGACACACGCATCAATTCTCCTCCCCCTTCACATCTGTCACAATCATTTTAATTTATACTTTACTTTTACAGTTTACATAAACCACACGTCTCACATATTTCAACAGGGTATCTTGCTTTATTACTATTTATTATGAATTTCTTAAATAAACAAACTTTAACAACATAAGGGCAGATCCTTTGAGCGCTGCTGATGACGCTGTGAAGTGACGCTCGAGTGATCAAGTATTCCAATGTATAAAAAAAAAACTTTCATCCGATTCCTCCGTCCTCCTTTTCTTTCTTTGCAGCCTTCCCTCGCGTCCTACAGGGGTGGAGCTGAGACACGAGGAAAGGAAGCGAGGAAAGGAAACAAGGATGCACAAATAAGAAATAAGAAGCACCCTGGGCCCTATCTTGTACCCGGCGCAAATGACTTTGTACACTGACGCATGTATCATTCCTATTTTGCACCTGCGCAAAGCGGGCTTTTCCCTCCACAGACGCACGTCCGTAAACTAGGAAATTAACTTGCGCTCCCTGGGCGGGTTGGCGCAAAAAGGAGGCGCAAACGTTCCCTAGTGCTATTTTGCAGTTCCAGAAAACAATTCCGCCACGGACCAGAAAAAAACTGGTCTAAAGTCAGTGGCGCATTGTGCGTTGTTCATAATGCTATTTTAATGCATGCTTGGCCATAATGTAGCGGGTGCACAACGCGCATTCTCTCATCAACACAGATGCAGTCGTTTTTATTTTTGCAAATCATACATTATAACAAGGAAAAATATTACCACACGATGGAAATCATTGTGATGTCCATGAGGATGTGAAAAAATAGGCATAAATCTAGCTTACACATTTACCCAAATTTTTCAGGCTAATTGTAGTAATGACGGATCAGACCTGTTTGCCCAATCGTGGCAAGACACATATGTATATAAGGACATCTGACAAATTAGTCTGTCCGTCAAGAACCAGGAAAAAAAAAAAATCGGTCTCCTCGGCTGTGAACCGCTCCTGACGAGCGCCTGGTAAATGCGCCATAATAATAACAATCCGCCATGCAACATGCGCACCTGCTCTTAAAGGGTATGTTGGATGACGCTCTGATTGGTTTATTTCACGTTACGCCCAAACCACACCTATGAATAATGAAGCTATTTCAGACCAACCCCTTTTAAACTTGCGTCGGGCTCAAGAGGCATTTATCGCCCCGGTAAAATAGCAACAGCGCCCAAGACCCGCCCACAAAATTACTACCCTAACCCTAACCCTTGATACTTGCGTTTCAGATCGTTAGAATAGGGCCCAATGTGTGTTTATAACGAATAAAAACCATCTCATCTGGGGAAATGGACTCTTGGAAATGGATTATCGTGATAATAACTACCTAAAATAATAAACACGTTTGGAGAAACTGTATTTGAAGAGTAGGCTACTTTGAGTTTTTAGTGTCACTTTTATGAAAGGTGCTGGACTTATGAGCTGTAGCCATAATCTCCAGCCACGAGGGGGCTCACTTTGGTCATGTTCGCTATGCATAAAATTAGTTATTATCACGATAATCCATGTCCAAGAGTCCATTTCCCCGGATGAGATGGTTTTTATTCGTTATTGACACAATAAACACACACTGACCTCCTCGAGCTTTTATTTTGGCACTTCCGGTTACCGGCATTTTGAATTTGCATATTGTCACATTCACGTTAACTTCATCATCCGTATCACTACATTTCCAGCATTCCTGGATCCTCACCCCTGATCCTCACCTGATCTCCCTCATCACCACACCTGATCTCCATCACGTCATCTCATCACTAGCACGGACTATATAACACTCACTCTCCCTGCAGTCACTGTCTGATCTCGTCAATACCTGACACACAGACTCACCCATGCTATACCAAAGCCTTACCTGCTACTTACCTGCTACTCACCTGTTCCTGTTGGATTATCTTCTTCATCGTCTGCCATCTTCAGTTCCCAGCCGTCCAACTGCAACCCTTTCCAGTGACTGTTCATCATCATCTAAAAGAGAGACTCTGGTTATTCCTGTGGCTAAGTTCATCCAATTATCATCTGTTAATATACTCACCATAACTCCGTCTGCCTCTGCTGATCTGTTAATAAACACTATTTCACTCATTACCTGTCTGTCTCCTGTATCAACCGTGACAGAAGATCAGACCGCCCCAAGATGGACGATGGGGTAAAAATTATCGTCCTGGCTCAGGAGAGCCAAAATTGGTATTCATTTGTTGAAGGCTTTATTCGCATCGCACTCGTCAGTAATGTGGCTGACGAGCGGTTGTGTACCTTATTCTGGCTCGGGGCCAGATTACACCACCGGATCGACCTTCCAGACACCACCGGACTCAGCTGGAGGGAGACCGTGATCCGGTGTCTGGAGAGTGTCGGTTCCCGACCCGGGACACAACCTACCAGCACAGAGCCTTCGCCGCTGGTCCCATCCAGCACAGAGCCTTCGCCGCTGGTCCCATCCAGCACAGAGCCTTCGCCGCTGGTCCCATCCAGCACAGAGCCTTCGCCGCTGGTCCCATCCAGCACAGAGCCTTCGCCGCTGGTCCCGTCCAGCCCATTTGAACCTTCACCGCTGGTCCCATCCAGCACAGAGCCCCCACCGCTGGCCTCTGCCAGTATGGACCTAATAGACTTTTTCACAGAGCCAGAGCCCGTTGACCCAGCGCCAGAGCCAGAGCCCGTTGACCCAGCGCCAGAGCCAGAGCCCGTTGACCCAGCGCCAGAGCCAGAGCCCGTTGACCCAGCGCCAGAGCCAGAGCCCGTTGACCCAGCGCCAGAGCCAGAGCCCGTTGACCCAGCGCCAGAGCCAGAGCCCGTTGACCCAGCGCCAGAGCCAGAGCCCGTTGACCCAGCGCCAGAGCCAGAGCCCGTTGACCCAGCGCCAGAGCCAGAGCCCGTTGACCCAGCGCCAGCGCCAGAGCCCGTTGACCCAGCGCCAGAGCCAGAGCCCGTTGACCCAGCGCCAGAGCCAGAGCCCGTTGACCCAGCGCCAGAGCCAGAGCCCGTTGACCCAGCGCCAGAGCCAGAGCCCGTTGACCCAGCGCCAGAGCCAGAGCCCGTTGACCCAGCGCCAGAGCCAGAGCCCGTTGACCCAGCGCCAGAGCCAGAGCCTGTTGACCCAGCGCCAGAGCCTGAGCCCGTTGCCTGCCCGCCAGAGACCGCCGTCCAGCCAGAGACCGCCGTCCAGCCAGAGACCGCCGTCCAGCCAGAGACCGCCGTCCAGCCAGAGACCGCCGTCCAGCCAGAAACTATATTCCCACTCCTGCTCCTCAGTCGTCCTCCCTCGCACTGGTTACGCCACGGGCTTCCAGAGCCCCTTCTCCGTTTCGGTCCCATGAGCCTGCAGATCTGCCTTGGCCCTCCAGACCTGTGGTGTCACCTCGGCTCTGGGTCCATTCGGCTCAGTTGGGGAATTCTGGAACGTCTACAGGGTCTTCATCGCCATGGCCACCCGAAGGGGTCTCACCGCCATGGCCACCCGAAGGGGCCTCACCGCCATGGCCACCCGAAGGGGCCTCACCGCCATGGCCACCCGAAGGGGTCTCACCGCCATGGACGCCCAAGGGTCCCACAGCTCCGCCCTGGACACGTCCTCTCTCATCTGCTCCGCCTTGTCTCCTCTGCAGCGCGAGGTCGCGCTTTCCGGAGGGGGGTGTAATGTCACATTCACGTTAACTTCATCATCCGTATTCACTACATTTCCCAGCATTCCCCTGGATCCTCACCTGCACTCGATTCCCTCATCACCACACCTGATCTCCATCACGTCATCTCATCACTAGCACGGACTATATAACACTCACTCTCCCTGCAGTCACTGTCTGATCTCGTCAATACCTGACACACAGACTCACCCATGCTATACCAAAGCCTTACCTGCTACTTACCTGCTACTCACCTGTTCCTGTTGGATTATCTTCTTCATCGTCTGCCATCTTCAGTTCCCAGCCGTCCAACTGCAACCCTTTCCAGTGACTGTTCATCATCATCTAAAAGAGAGACTCTGGTTATTCCTGTGGCTAAGTTCATCCAATTATCATCTGTTAATATACTCACCATAACTCCGTCTGCCTCTGCTGATCTGTTAATAAACACTATTTCACTCATTACCTGTCTGTCTCCTGTATCAACCGTGACACATATTAGTTAAATATTTAGTTTCACCCGAAACATTTAGATTTAACATTTAGATTTAGATTTAACATTTAGATTCAACATTTAGATTTAACATTTAGATTTAGATTTAACATTCAGATTTAGACTTCGATTTAATATTTAGATTTCGATTTAATATTTAGATTTAACATTTAGATTTCGATTTAATATTGCGATTTAACATTTAGATTTAACATTTAGATTCAACATTTCGATTTAACATTTCGATTTAGATTTAATATTTAGATTTAACATTTAGATTTAGATTTAACATTTAGATTTAGCATTTAGATTTTAACATTTAACATTTAGGTGTAACATTTAATATTTAGATTTAACTATTTAAAATATCTCTAAGTTGACAAATATTGTTGTAAGTGTGCTAAAAAGTGACCATCAAAAATTCATACCAGTTTATCAAACATAGTTTGAAGCTAAATGTGACAAAACGTTGCTGTTATTTTCAGCGTGAGCCACTTTACAAACGGCGCCCCATATAATAGGTCCCCTTTAACAAACTCACAGACAAACGTGTAGAAAAAAAGTCAGGCAGAAATGTGTACCAGCGGGCCCACAAGCAAACATGTCCCCACAGTGGTCTGCTTTGAGTTGGCACTCCTCGTCTGGACATAGTCTATCGTTCCACTGATTGTGAACACACTGCTGACCACCAAACTGAGACGGCCGTTCCAAGTACTGGAAGCGAAACTGTGAAACATCACAAACGGTTTCAATATTTATGTTCGATGCACATCAGCTTATATGTGTGTTAACAGTCGGAATATGATCACTTTAAAATGCTGCTTATGTTTGCATTAGAGCCACAGTCGTTTGTTGCCCAGCAAATTTCCTATAATGAAATTTAAAACAGATATTTTACATTTATTTTAACCTCATTACAATGAACAAAAACAGACTTCCTTTTTCGTATGAGTGTCTATAAATTATGTTTTTACCGTCCTCTCGCAACATGTGTTACAGGGTGACCAGTCCGTCCAGCTATGGAGTTTGCAGTCGATAGGAGGGGGGGTATTAACTCCTCTGGTGTGTCTGGAAGATGCATTAGCCCTGAAGAGACAGAATATGTGAAGAGTACAACATGAACAAAGCTCCTAAAAGTACAGTCTTATTATTACCTGTTGCTTGATGATTCATCCGTTAATCTGGCAGAAACATGGTGACTGAAACATACTAAAAAAAGACAAACAGAAAACAAAAATCGGCACATAGCTGAGATGGTTGTTTGAGATTGATCTGAGACCTAGGTCCAGTCTACACATTGTTTGTCAGTATTATTAATGATTGACAGGATTTGGGGGAAAAAAACTCTAGTCAATTTTGCCCAGAATGCTCCACCTCTGAGCAGATACATGACCAGTTTTACATGGAGAATTAGGGTTGACTGGCATTGAGTCAAAATAAACAGATATTACCAGATTGCATTACATGTATTCTGGCCATTATAAATGCATTTGTCACTTTGCACACAAAACATCTGTAGAAAAAACAAATAATAGCAGAACATTACCATTACCTAAGGCTTTACCACAGCACACATTTACATGTGAAAGTCTTTTGACAGCAAAGTATAGCCTAGATATAGTAACGGGCGCTTTCAAAACATTTCTGATTCATTTGTTTCAAAACGGGGATTCTACAACTGATTCGAAATATCAATAGTTTGCAAAAAAAAGAAATAAAATGATTCATCTCTATGAACCCATTAGTGTCTATGTGATTTTTACCTGATCTCGGACCAGTCTTATAAATTTGTAATTTGCAAAAAAAATATTTAATCACAATATTTAATCACAACACATTTTTATAATAAAAATAAGGATTTTATTTGTGGCTAAAAGCCTGATTAAACAAGCTCTCTATAAAGAAAGCAAATAAAGTTAATAAAATAACTCATATTATAAAAACACTTGACATTTAATCATATTAGATGGTTTCTTAATTGCATTTATCTTCAATAAACGTTTGTAATCTTCTTTTTTTAGGTTTTAACGGCAGCTTGCATTGACGTTGCATTACTGCCATCTTCTGGTTCTAGTTATTTGTACTTTAGTCATCATACTCTTGTCATTAGTCCCATTTTAGTCAGAAAACAAATCAAATATTTCATTCCTTGTTCACTCCTACTGCAGTCCATATTATACTCCATGCCCTACTAGTCCAAAAGGATTTGAATTTGCTACTGAGGGGCGCAAGGAAAAAACGTAGAGATAATATTGAACAAAACTTTAATTCTGAACTCCAAAAAATTGTGGGACGCTATGAAAGTCGTAACTAATATGGCACCTCCTCGAAAGAGGCTTGTAATTAGCAATGACCAACAAATGTCTTTTTCTTAGGTTTGAGTCACCAATGGATCAATTGTGTACTCTGGACCATATTATATGTAATTCAGGTCAAAGGCTAGAGATAGCACCTATAGAGTAAGCTCGCAATTTAGAGGGATATGTTCCAAAAAATCCATGGGTCCCTTCAGCTTTTTTGCTAAAGACTTCTGCAAATGAACTTACTCCAGCTTTCTGCCCTATCTTTCAGAAATCTATTGACTCATATTTGTCCATCTTTGTGGAAGAAATCTATAATTATTCCTGTTCCGAAGAAAACTTGTCCAGTTGGAAATTCTGATTTTAGACCTGTGGCTTCGACTTCAAATGTTATGAAATGCTTTGAGAGACTTGTTGTAACTGTCTTAAAGGGATAGTTCACTTTGAAATACATTTTTGGTATGTTTTAGCTTACCTCAAGGGCATCCAAGATGTAGGTGTCTTTGTTTCCACAGTATTTTCAATTTTGATATTTTTAGGTCAAACCGTTCTTGTCTGTCAGTCATATAATGCAGGTCTATGGTCACCAAACAAAGACACCTACATCTTGGATGCCCTTGAGGTAAGCTAAAACATGTCAAAAAATAATTTAAAAGTGAACTATCCCTTTAAAGGAACAGGTCAAATCATTCCTTGATCCATTTCAGTTTGCACATAAGGTTGGACGGGGCACTGATGATGCTATTAACTGCATCACTCATTTGGTGAATAGTCATTTAGAAGATTCCCAGGCATATGCTCGTTTACTTTTTATAGATTTTAGCTCAGCATTTAATACACTTCAACCCAATATACTGACGAAGAAGTTGATAGAGCTCGAAGTGAACCCATTCTGCATTAAGTGGTTTTATTATTTTTTAACTAATCGTACACAACAAGTCAGAGTTAATAATTTCTATTCTGAGACGAAAACTACCAATATAGGGCCCCGCAGGGTTGTGTTAGCTCACCCTTTTTATTTTCACTATACACTAATGAGTGTGTCTCTAGTCAGGATGATACATATTTCATCAAATTCTCTGACGACACAGCAATATTGAGCTTACTGAATAAGATAACAAATCCCTCGCAGTATTTTTCTGATGTTGACAGATTTGTTAGCTGGTGTGACACTAATTCCTTGGTTTTAAATGAAAGGAAGACTGTTGAAATGATTTTTGATCCTAGATCTGTGGGAGACCATAGCCCTGTAATAATACATGGTAATATTATTGAACAGGTTGCTTCATATAAATACTTAGGAGTTTATATGGACAATTTATGCTGGTCTTCTCACATCGACACTCTTTATTCCAGACTGCAGCAGAGGCTATACTTCCTGCGAAGGCTAAAAATGTTTGGAGTAAACCAGAGGATTTTGTTTCTATTTTATCAGTCCGTTTTTGAAAGCTTAATTAGATACTGTATTACTGCATGGAAATCTGACTGTTTAATCTAAGTCAAAACTAGCATGCCTGGTGCATACAGCTCAAAAAATCACAGGGTGGGAGGAAAAACGAACCATACAAGAACATCTATTTCAAGGCAAGCTAAAAGAATTGTCTCTGATGATACTCATATTTTACATAAGTATTTTAATTTGCTACCATCAGGGAGAAGATTCAGGGTCTTATTGTGCAAGTCTAATCGTTATAAAAACTCCTTTGTTCCAGCTGCGATCAACATTTTAAATAGAGATGTTTTCATTAATTGATGTAGTATGCTGCTAGTTTTTTTTTTATATATTTTTTTTTATATAAATATATTGAAATGTGTTATTGCTTATTTTTGCATGTCACTGTATGTATTGTGTTGTGTGTGATTGATGTTGTGCACTGGCCGTGTGTGTCGTGCTGTCCAAGACAAATTTCCCAGGAATGGGTCAATAAAGTATAAAGTAAAGTACTAGTCCTATTTCCCCCATGTCTCTTATTATTTATCCTCTGTAATTAATAAGCACATGTTCTACAGTCTCAGGTATTTGGCACTGATCACAAAACCCAGTTGGATGTTTCCCCATTATATGAAGAGTGCTATTTAATTTATTATGCCCTATTCTTAATCTGCTTACAATACTTTCTTCTCTCCTGTTTCCTCTCTTATTTTCCACAGTGCCAACTCTTTTTTTAATTGAGTGTAAATGTCTTCCTTTTTATTCTTGGTCCCACCTTTGTTGCTATTTTGTACTAATTTCTCCAAACGTTTGCCAAAGGTTTGTATGCGTGTTGTTCTGCATTTGCCAGCAGGGGTCTCCAGGGTGTGGCGTTTACAGCTCTTACAAACAGAGAATCAGGGTCAGTTGATTGAAAGTTTAGAAAAGCTTCGTCGTGTCTCCTCGACCGTCGCCAAGTAAATGTAGGATTGTTTCATTTGCCTGCTAATCTCAGCCAATCAGGTGTGCAACCCGCACGCAACGTAATTAATATTCATAAGCCAATCCTTCAACAGAGTCGGCGGTTTAATCAGTCAATAAGAGCAATGCTCCGCTGCATAAACGTGTTGGGCGATTATTTTGAAGATATTATGTAATGCTTATATAATCCGCTCTTGCCCAAGAAGGAGACTGAACGACGATGGAACAGGTAACGTAAATAAATGGTTTGGGACAGATAACAAACTAAATACAAACGCCAAACAGATCCTATTTAGTAAAAAAGCTAGATGGGTTGGGTCAAAAAGTATTAATCACAAATACATGTATTTTGTTTACATGAAATAAAACGTGGTTGTTTTAGTAAAAGTGTAGTAATGTTTAACCTATGGTTAGTGTAGCAAAACAATGTTTAGTTTGTGGTTACCAAGGTCTAACTTTACTAACCATGTTTTATTATTATTTGTAGTGAAACCATGGTTAATTTGTGGTTATGTGGTTTAACTTTACCAATAAAGTTTCTTTTTATCATCATTATTATTATATGTAGTAAAACCATGATTAGTTTGGTTTACTAACTAAGTTTTTTTGGTTTTATTTGTAATGAAACCATGGTTAATTTGTGGTTATCGTGCTTTAACTTTACTAACCATGTTTTTTTTGTATTATTATTTGGATTAAAACCATGGTTAATTTGTGGTTACCATGGTTTAACTTCAGTGTCCATGTTGTTTTTGTTTTATTTGTAGTAAAACCATGGTTAATTTTCATAAGGGATGTGTTTGCCTACTTGAATATTTTACACTGTCTCTTGAAATGTGTTGATATGTGGGAGCTTAAATGTATACATATAACAATTAACCGAAAAAATCTGTTCCGATTTGTGTTTCATGTCAATTATAGGAAGCCTGCAGCAATTTCAAATCCATAAGGGCCAAGTTTCAGGAAGAGCTCCAGGTGAAGAACAGACCTGTGCTTCCCGAGAAACCCAGACGCCTCCCGACAGCCGGCGTGGGCCGCTCGGGTCCCATAACCATGAGCTTGAGTTCAGCTGTGGAAACCAAGACCCCTAGTCTACCCCGGGTCATTTTCAGAGAAGAGCTGAAAGCACCCTCAGGAAGACGGCCTGTGTCTTTCCCAACTTTCCCAACACAACATCTGAAGTCAGCGGTCTGGTGAGGATGGGCACAACCGGCAGTCGCTCAAAGTTCGGCATTTGCCCCTCGTGTTGCCGCTTTCGAGCGAGCCAAAGCAGGATCCTTCAGCTCCTAGTTCAAAGGGGATCACGTCACCCCTCAAATGCATCAGGAAGCAATTCCCAACACCTTTCAGCTTGACCAGAGTTTCAGCGTTTGGCAAAGAGAATGGTCTTAAGAGTACTCTCAGCGTTGAGAGCGCAGAGTCAAACGCGTGTGCGAGTCTCGAGTGCTCTGCCACTCCTTCCCCGAGCGAGTCCCTGACGGATTCGTCTTCTGGGACGGGGAGTGTTAGCCACTTCTTTGACCAGCATGTGATGAGCACCCTCGAGAAGGCCAAGAGGAAGCTGTCCCACAAGAGCCTGCTGGTGTGTGGCCGACCCAAGGGCTTCTACATCAGTAAACCTCCAGAGACTTCATCTCCAGTGAAGACCAGCAGAGCGGCACACAGTGAGTCGCACAAATCTCCTGTCTTTTACATCGACACAATACTGTTTCCAAATGTCTTATGCTCATCAAGCCTGCATTTATTTGATCAAAAATACTGAAAAAACAGGAATATTGAGAAATATTATTACAATTTAAATGATTGGTTTTCTAGTTTAATATAATATATGTGGTGATAATCCAGCTTTTAATGTTGTTTATATGTCCATGTGGTGTTTTTAATATGTTGTAAGACAATCCATGTGTAATCCTGTATAAATTCATAAGTCGATAGCATCGCTGAGTATTTTCTGCTTAAAACTGCAGTGAACCAAAGACAGTCTCAAAAACACTTTGAAATCGCTGGTGTTTCTGACGTCACAAACTACCTTGACCAATCAGATCAACGTGTCAACCAGTGGATCTCTGAGTGAGTGAGTGAGTGGAGGCGGGGCTCATTTGCATATTCATAGAACCGCGCATACTAAATGAGGCAATGGTGTCAAGTTACATTCAAGATATTTTGTTTAGCCTGTCATTTTAGTGATCAAAGATGAGCTTTCAGTATCATTACTCTTTAATTTTTTTTTTTTTTTTAAAGAAATGAATACTTTTATTCAAAAAGGATGTTACATTGATAAAAAGTAAAGATTTATACTTCTAGTAAAGATTTATATTATTAGAAAAGATTTCTATTTTGAATAAATGCTGTTCTTTTTAACTTTTTATTCATCTATGAATCCTGAAAAAAGTATCACTTATAAAAAAATTACATTTCTATCTCGGTTTCCAACATCGATGATAAATCATCATATTATAGTGATTTCTGAAGGATCATGTGACACGAAGACTGGAGTAATGAAGTGGAAAATTCAGCTTTGATCACAGAAATAAATTATATTTAAAGTATATTAAAATAGAAAACCATTATTTGAAATTGTAATAATATTTCACAATAATACGTTTTTTTCCCGTATTTTTATCAAATAAATGCTGGCTTAGAGACTCCTTTCCAAATAATATTTCCACACTTTTGAGCTGTGCTGTGTATGAGTTGAACAGTTTGACGGTGCGTGATGAGAACTGTGTTGGTCCTGTGGAGCCTGTCAGTTCTTCAGTGCATGTGTGGTTGTGTGTGCCGTAGCCGCTGTACTGGAGATCAGCTCAGTCCTGCAGACCGAGAGACTACGCAAACCTCTGCCTGATGCCGCGTCCCTCGGGCCGGCGCCCTCGAAGCCCCCGAGACCCCCACGGGTCGACCTCCTCAGATACAAGACTGGGCGGCACGCTAGTGAAGCGCTCACTGCTGGTTTGTTGAAGTGCATTCACACACCTCACTACTTTTTTCAGTTGATTTTTGTGCATATCAATTTACCTCAGTACAACAATACAATGGTTAAAGCATATGAGAAGTGAAATTAAGGGTTATTCATTCATATTCAGGACATGAAGCGCTCTGACTAAGAGGAATTATTCAGATTTTTAAAATGTTTTTTAAAAAGTCTTTTTTCCGTGTATATTATATATTATACAGTGCTTAGCATAAGTGAACACACCAATGCTAAAGTTGACTAAAACCATATAGATATTAGCATGGTTTTATTTCAGTTAGCCTAATAGCTGGCTTGATTTGCATTGAGAGATGATCTTATGGAAAGTTCCCCATGCCAATCTCTAGATATGGTGAAGGGTGTGTGATGATGATGTGGGGATATTTTAATATTTGATATTTTAATTCCAAAGGCCAAGATAACTTTATCAGGACGCATAGTATTCTGGATCCGTGAAACAACTGGCCTTTAAAAATCAAAATCTGCCTGCCTCTATGGGAATTTAACATATTTATTAACAGTCCAGACTTATGCACCCTGTATATTATGGAAGATAATTTATTTACATATTGGTGTCCTTAAAGGTTGTATTTTTCAAAAATTTTTTAAGGCATTAAGATCTATTTCCAAAAGATTTTTTTATACCTCTTTTTAGTCAACTTTAGCATGGGTGTGTTCACTTATGCTTAGCACTGTGTGTGTGTGTGTGTGTGTGTATATATATATATATATATATATATATATATATATATATATACATATCGTCGCTGCCCGATGAAACTCACGTATGTCCAAAACGGTTACTTTTCAGGAAGTGAAAAAAACACCGTAATTCAAAAGCAGTTGAACGTAGCGATGTCATACTTGGTACGGCATCTTTAAATGTAACTATATAATTGTCAGTGTAATGATATAATCCACATTTGACCAAAATCGAGTTTAAATGGACATACGTGCATATTTTACAGTAACGGTGGTCGATACGCGTTCTTCCGATCATTAATTAGAATGACCAAGTCGCGTTTCATATTGACAGATGAATAGGCTACGCTCAGTTTATTAAATACGCTCAGTTTATTAAATGTCTCTTGCAAACTGTAAAGGGACAATGGATCAATACACTCATATAATCATAATCAGAGAGTAGCCTTTTTCTTTCGTTTTGAATTATTTCGTTTAAAGACTTTTCAAGCTTTGTGCATTTGATGTATTTCTCATGTCTGTGTGAGGCATACAGTTAGGATGAGATGCGCTCCAGTTAACGTGCAATGCAAGTGACCACGCAGGCGCCTCCAAGATTATATCGTCTGCTATATATTTTCTTCTTATTTTTTGCTAAATCCACTCCAGGCAATTGGTTGATGAAAAATTAATTAAAATTAAGATACAATTTATACAAAACGAAATTCACTTTAAAGAAAGGTTACAAAATAAAACTTAATGAAGTGGTCAAAATCATGTCTGACACTCCATGTCTCAAATTGTGCATCCTATTACTCGTGCTATTCACTTTTCATAAATCAACAAAAATGGAAGAAGAAAAAACCATAATATTTGAACAAATATGAAACTAAATGTGCTCATTTAATGGCTACAACAGTAAGGTAGACTTACAGACTCTATTTGTACAAATTGCTGCACATTCATTTAATTCTGAATTTTGCACACACAAGTTGAAAGGCTTCAAATCATGTTCACGATAATTGTGCATGCATTTATTAATCATTATGATACTAAAACAATAACAAAGTAGGCTATGCTATGTAGCCTACAAAGAAAAATACAGCCATTTCTGTTTTGTTCTTTTAAACAAAAAAAAACAAGCTTTTTTTTAGGCCTACATTTCATCTTTCATTCCGAAATGAACGAAAAATCTAAATTAATCTCGTTTTTAATTTAACTTAATTTCGTTTTTCTTTATTTAAATTTCGTTTATCTTTATTTAAATTTAGTTTTTTCTTTATTCAATTTTCGGTTTTTTATTTAAATGTAATTTTTATTTATTTAAATTTAGTTTTTTCTTTATTTAAATGTCATTTTTCTTTATTTAAATTTAGTTTTTTCTTTATTTAAATTTCGTTTTTCTTTATTTAAAATTCGTTATTCTTTATTCATTATTCTTTATTTAAATCTACCCTTTACTGTGTCAGTAATTTATTAGTCAAAAAAATATTAGACTTAATAGTAGGCTATAACAGACCCGTGCGTTAACATCTCCACAATAAACAGTGACAATTACTTCCTCTAGACCATTTACCGGTAAATAACAGTTGCGAATATATTGCGAATATAATAAACTTGAACAGTGTTGTCAAAAACAAACATTTGCTTATACTTTACCTCACAGAGTTATACGGCTATACAATCCTGAGCTTCCAGAGACGCTTAGAACTGCGAGACGCCTCCACAGGGCGGGAGATACGCGGCGTGATTGACAGCTTTGACACTAAATGGATATACGTGAAAATCAGATGACAAGATTTCACAACTTTTCATTGGTCATTTAGACATGTGACGCATACTGTATACGGAAATGAACCTGGACATTCTATCCGTGGAAAAATCTCAAAATCGGCAAAATGGACATACGCGGTTTTCATCGGACAGCGACGATATACACACACACACATATATACATGTCAGTGATACTGGCCTTCATTCTTAAAAAATGCGTCATTAAACAAGTATTTAAAATGTTGTTTTTATGTTCTTTTTACATTTATTTGGAATTAATTATTGCATGATAAAATGTATAAAAAACGTATGCAAGTGTTCTTAATCGCAATTATTCAGAACAAATTTGATTAATCTAGTTGTTTTTTTTTAAATGTTACAATTCAGCTTTAAATCTAGTCAAATAGAAACATTATTTCAAATTGTAATGTAATTTCACAATATTACTGTTTTTTAAACTGTATTTTTGATCAAATAAATGCAGCCTTGGTGAGCAGAAGAGACTTCTTTCACAAACATAAAAAACCTTCTTAACTGGTAACTGACTGATAGTCTATCTGTCAGTCTGTATATGAAAACAAAAATGGTTTATTAGCCTAACTGTTAGGGCTGTCAAACGATTAATCGCATCCAAAATAAAAGTTTGTGTTTACATAATACATGTGTGAGTAGTGTGTATAATTATTTTGTATATATAAATACACACACACATGCATGTATATATTTAAGAAAAATGTGTTATTAATATATAAATATTTAGATTTATATATAATATTAATTATGTATAAATATATAAAAAATATATACATGCAAATATTTCTTAAATGTATACATGCATGTGTGTGTATTTATATATACAAAATAATTATACACACTACACACACATGTATTATGTAAACACAAACTTTTATTTTGGATGCGATTAATCGCGATTAATCGTTTGACAGCCCTACTAACTATAGGAGGTTTGTGCAAAATATCAGTTTGTGCATTAATGCATCTTATTATTATGTATCTTCAGCTTGAAATGCAGCTCATCCATTCAGAATTATGTCAGTTCGGGAACTGATGTCAGTCCTGTTCTCTGTTTTTTCAGACCCGGAGCCTGAGATTTCTGGGTCACTTGAGGACACAAGTCTCCCTCCTCCCGAATTCCCAGATTTCGATGTGTTTGTGGCAGACAGTGGTGCTATCGATCTGGCAGCGCTGGACTTTCCCGAGTCCCTGCCTCCTCCGCCAGAGGAACACATGGGCCCGGTCACATGTTCTCCGGGGGACTCTGGCCCACGGGACACGCCGTCAGGAGACGCGCTCGCTCAGTCCTCACAGCAGGACACGAGCGCAGGGATCTCGGCGACCTCTGACCTCACAATGAACGGATCACACACTGAACACCAGCTTCCATCACAACCAGGGTAAACGTTTCATTTCTCTCTTTATGTGGGATCTTCATGAAAGACGAATTAAAAATGGTAAATTGCATCCTTCGCGGGTCTAAATGACCCGAAGCTTTCTATTTGTACTGAAGCATTCCTCGCATTCCATTCATTCCTATGGGGGTCAAATTGACCCGTGAGGGAAGGATTTGTTACTTTGTAAAATTTTAACCACAAAACTCCTCAAATATTTGGTGTATTCGTGGTTCATATGCGACAAAAGTCCTGGGTCTTGGACCCCTCTGATAAACACAATATTAAAAAAAAAAACTTCTGGGTCAAAATGACGCGAGACAAGGATGAGAGTTTAAACTTTTTATCTTTAATATTGCCGTGTCATTTTCTTTATAATGCGATAGATCAGACGTCATCTCATCAATATGCTCTTCTGTTCCCCTCAGTCTTTCTAAGGAAAGGCGTTTGCATGGGACATTTGACAATGTTTATGAGGATGTGGAGAGTGTTCCCAAATTTTCTTTTACTCAAAACTCGTTCAAGAGTAAAGGAGCTCCTAAAAGTGAGTATTATGCTAGCAGTGCATCTCTAGTCACTGAGTGGAGGATTATGACTGATGTGTTTTCTCCTTCAGATCCGTATGCTGATAATGGCCATTTGGTGAGGGATTCATTCTTATAATTGCCATTTATTAAAGAATTGTAAATGTACATGCAATTTTATGTTTGATATGTCATGATAGCATGTATGCAGGAAATTGATTTTTATAGGTTTTTGAAAAGATTCTCAGAAACATCTGTAAAACTGGTGTTCATGGAAAGCCTGTTCTGGGAATCCTGGGTGAAATTGTAATGCTCTTAATGTGTCTTTGCCAGTTTGAGCAATGCTAATATTGATGTATATTATTTCTCTTGATTTGTTTGACAGAAAGAAGAGACTTGGAAGAATATATGGCATGTCACTCAGTGGTTTGTCAGCACTTATTTCACTCTGCCGTTGTTAAGAAACTGATGATAAATGTTGTTCTCAAAAAAATGCTTTTCTTACTTTATTCTTACTGTATTTTTGTCTTGTTTCCAGTCCAAATATACCTAAAAATATAACAGTCCAAATGTATTACTCTGGTAAATACACCCCATCTAGGTACATTTACTAGATGAGCAAAATGCCATAAGATATTGTCTTGCTTTCTGGGAAAATAAATTAAAATTGAGTTGTTGCTTTAAAAAAAGCTAAATTATCTGCCAATGGGATTAGAAAAATAATCTTAATTCAAACAGAAACAAGATAATTTTGTTTGTTTTAAGCAAAAACTCAGTTTATTTTGATTTATTTCCCCAGAAAATAAATATCTTACCTTATGGCATTTGTTTATTTTGATTTATTTCCCCAGAAAATAAGATCTTATGGCATTTTACTACTTAAATGCGTCTTGATTTAAGATTTTTTTTTTAAAACAAGACAAAAAATACAGTAAGAAGAAGAAAAGCATTTTTTGCAGTGCAAACTGTTTTTTGTTTTTTCCCCTCACGATGTGAAGGTCTAATACAGCTGAAGATCACAATGGCCACAGTCATCTCGAAAGGTATTACGATCTTTGTTTTGTTTTGTGACTGAACTCTGTGAAGGTTCATTACTCTACTGTAATCTGTGAAAACTAAATCTCATTGCTAAAATGTGGGTAAAAAATGTCATCAAAGAATCTGATAAACTCAAACACATCCCATGTCCACACCAGATTCTTTGAGAAGATTTTGAAGAAATGGAGACTTAAATTTAGCTAGGTTAAAATTTGAGAACAACACGTTGATGTAAATGAGAGAAAACCTTCTTAGACAAGTCTTTAACTTCAGCCCTGCTGTGAGCTACGAGGTTGTAAATCGATGCTGTAAGTCGTCAGCCCACATTATTTCAGCTTAATTTTAAGATTGTTTAACAGCAGAATTTGTGCATTGCCATTAGATGCATTGGTCTTGTACATCAGATTTAGTTTTCTGTGACACTTTTCATTGTTTCAAATTCTGTTGATTTGTCACAAAGATAATATCTAGAACTAAGTATTGCTGTGACTTGTGATAAAAATGACTTGTCATAGTCTCAAGTTTCAGTAAGAATGTTTAATATATATATACACACACACACACACACACACACACACACACACACACACACACACACACACACACACACACACACACACACACACACAGTCAGCAATGCTTTGCCTTGTTTTTCATCATTTTCCAGCAAAAGTGTTTATGAACGGAAGTTATTGGAGTACAAAAAAAAATCGTAAAAATCTGGCTTTTGTGTTGAGGCCAGTGAAAATGTTGTCTGAGCAAGGAAAAATATATAATTATTACTTTAAAATAACTGAATTAATTTCTATTATATTAAATATGATTATAATTGTATGTCTTATGATTTCTTACTATTGGGAGTTTTTTTACTTGGACTTGAGATTTACGCTTCTAACCCTAACTTGTAACACATGTGAATGTTTCATTTGATAAAAACAGTCTCAGTTGGTAAATAACCAGATTGGCTGAGCAAAGCGTGTTCCTCATAGAAACCGACCTGCTAAAACATGTGTGATTGTTTCAGAAAGAAGCAGCTGAGCCCTGAACAACAGGAGGATAAAGAGCTGAAGAAGAGAGAGAAGCAGCGTCTGGAGAAGGAGAAGAAAGAGCAGAAAGAGAAGGACAAAAAGAGGAACATGTTGCACAAGAAATTTAAAGTGAGTTCAGATGTATATAAAGCCACACTTAATGTAGCGCAGATATAGTTGGTGTTTACTGTAAAGATGGATAGCACAAGCACACTTTTCTAGATGCCATTGACCTTTAATGTAGTGACATACATTAGTGTATCTTCTCCAGGCGTCCTGCAGGTCCTGATATATTTCCCATGTTTCCCTATAGATCACCGGACTGGAAGAGCCCATGTATCGGGCCCGAGTGCTGGCGGCCAGCAAACTCCGCAAATACGACCTGCCCGTCAAGAGTGGCGATCTCATCAGCATCATCCGGACGGTCAACTGCCCCAAGGGCAAATGGCTGGCCAGAGACGCAAACAACAAATGTGAGACGTTCTTGAACATCATCTAGTCATGGCTTATACTGTACCCTAGCCACTCCTTAAAGGGGTCCTATAATGCCCTTTTCACAAGATGTGAAATAAGAGTGTGTATTTGAAGTTTTAGCTCAAAATAATCCACAGATGTTTTTTTATAGCATGTTAAAGTAACACCATGTAACTTTTGCTCTCGGGGTCCCCCTACAGTTGGGAAACAGTATTGTCTTCTACTAATGACGTAAAATCTATCATGGTTACACCAGGGGATACCCGTGCATATCTGGCTCGATATTAGTGATTAGTGATGGCCGGTTCGTGAACGAATCGTTCTCTTGAACCGGTCGGTACTTTTCAGTGAACCGGTCGAACCAGTACACTAAGTCGGACTGAATCGTTTAAAACAGTTTAAAACGCTTATCCACAAATAAAGTTACTCACTTTTGTACATGCCTCACACAGTCCCTCCGACTCGAAATAAGCAATATCCCGGAGTATATGTTACTCCAGTAACTCCAACAGTTTACTGCACTGAACTGAGACATGTTGTCCTGAGAGGAGTGATGATGAGCACGAGCTGATACTGAGCATGCGCGCACTATTATTGATCCTCGTCCGGCCTTTTATTTTGCCACTCCCTTTTTCTCTTTCTAGTCTCCTCCGACAAAACCTTTGCCGCCTTCGTTTTAGTTGCTGCTTCGGCCATGACAACAACATAGAGACAGCAAACAAGCGCTAGTTGGGCTCTCGCGTCAGAATTTGAGGAAGTGACGCATGCCGTAAAGCAGTCGAATTTTGTAGTTATTTTTTGTGCTCGGGTTACTACCCGAAGTTACGTAGTGCCAGTAAAAGCGATACAGACACTGTCTGGCTATGGCAGACGTGTCATTCAACCTATTGTAAGTCGATGTACCATCTCAAGGTTCTTGGAAATATAATATGAAGGTTGAAAAACTACATAGTGTTGCTTTAAAATTAGGTTTTTCAGGTTGGGCAAAAAAAACGTTTTTGTGTGTCCCTTTAAATGTAAATGAGCCGCTGCTCCCGGTACAGAGGGCGGAGCTTCAAGAGCTTTTGTGTGTGTTAGCAGCTCCGATTACCTCACACACGCACTGATAATTTTAAAAACTTTTAGCCTTTTGTGTTTCAAACTGGAGTCGGACAATGATGGAGAGACCCAAGAAGGACATTTCTGATTAGTTGATTAATTTATGTTTCTGATGTGGAGTTAACTATCTTCTAGTCATTGATTTGGCATATTCTGTCATGATAATCTGTAAATCATATTCCCGGGGGTGGGGATTATGTAAGCAATAACTCGAGGCTAGTGCTGTATGGTGAATAAGTCACGGCTGAAGGGCGTTGTTAGGCACGACACAAACCGAAGTCAGCCGTGACTTTTTCACGATACAGCACTAGCCTCTCGCACCTCACTGCTTTTATAAAACGGTTACCACACAATACAAATATTAAAGCCGAAAAATGTATCTATGCAACTTTCATTAAGTAAAATTACTAAAAGCATTCCTTCTGCTGGAAAAAGTAGTCCCTGACTGTAAACAGCAACAGAAGTTACATTATTTCATCATTAGATGGCGGCAAATGTGAGAGTCTGTCAGTCAGAAGACTTTTATATTGAGAGGACTCGATCTTGTGAACACAGAAAAGGAAGACGCAACTGACGGAAAAAACCCTTCGACTGTTAAAAGGACAAGATATTGCAGCGGACATTCAATCTGATTTTTTATTATGAATATAGGACTGACCTGAAGGAAAATGCAGATCTACTGTAAATGCAGATACATTCGCTTACTCGATCCTCACAATACTCTACTCTATAAGCTTCAATGAACAATAGGCCTATGTCACATTTCCTGCTTCCGGAACGCGGATTCAGAACTTCCGGTCAACAGTATTTCTCGAAACCATCCGAGGTACACTGACCACGAGCTATGAGGTTGAGAAACGAAGGTTTTTGCTCCTGTAGAAGCTATAAGTTCATATGAAATCAACCTTGTTTTAAGAAAAACATGTTTTATCTGCGATCTTATGAAAAAAAAAAAACTACACTACCCACAATCCTAAGCGTAGCAGCAACGTCTGCTGATTGGTCCAACTCGCCGTTACCATAGAAACGTTTACCTTACTGGCGAATGGGAGCGGTTGTTGTAGTGTACCTGGTTGTGCTTCATCAGGACGTAGACAGCCATACCTCAGCTTTCCCGAAGGACAAAACGCTCCGCAAGTCTTGGGTTAGGTTAATAAGGAGGGATGAGGGGCCTTCTTTTATCTCCGGGGCAGCACTTTCGTTTCCAGTTTGCATTTTGAAAAGGAGAGCATCTACGTCTAGGAAAGTGGTCAGAATAGACTTAAAGCCAATACTATACCAACCCGAATTCCCTGAAAAACGAGATGTTCCTCACTGCAGAACACCGGATCCAACTCCTCCCACCTTACATATACCTAATCCTACCCATCTCCGCCCCTTATATCTGGATCCAACTCCGCCCCCTGGATCTCGTGTACTGCAATGAGGTGCTATTGAGAATAACTGGTGGGATAATCAGCCCTGTCATCGGTCAGTTTTTGACCGTTGAACACACGCCTAGGAGTAGCGGTCCAGCGGTATCTATCGGACTCCATTGTAAAAAGCTAACCAGAAGAGCCGTATCCCTACTAAAAGACGTACTTCCGGATTTTTTCGTGACAGGCCTATATCTATGAGAACAAACATGTTGTTTATGTCGCTAAGAGTGGTTGCTAGGGGTGTTGTGTAGTGATGCATAGAACCGTTGGGTGAAGCGGCGCTCATAGCCGTGTTTTATGAATATAAAACGGTTAGTTCCAATCCTTGATTCTGATTGGTCAATAGCTGTGTTTCAAGTAAATGTTAGGCTTAGTGATGTCACTCTCCCGGGAGGAAGCTTGTGTAGTCCCTGCCAGCCGTTTGTTGTAGTTCTTAAAAAGCGATTTCTGTAAAAGACCTTTGAACTTTGAGCGTCGTGACTTTGCAGATGTTGTTAATGCTCAAACAGCAACATTACACACTAAAGTTAGAAAAGTGAAATCATAATCAACCATCCTTTAAGATAAATTAAAATAAAGTTGACCTTGTTGAAAGTCATCCCAGTGTCCTAGAACATCTCTTGCAGGAGTTACTGTAGAATCACTGTAGTTTCTGAGTCTTCTTCTGTTGCTGTGTTTGCAGACGGCTACATCTCCGTGATGAATGTGGAGCTGAACATTAAGGAGATGCTGGAGCTGGGTAAGAAGGCATCGCAGGCCGCCGGACGAGCCCAGACCGATGGAGATAACCTCAGTTTCAGCAGCAGGTACAGGTCACATCAGCTCTCAGCGCACAGCAGATTCATCTCTAACTCAATCACATCATGTGAAATACAGTTCACTTACAAGTTAACCATGGGTTGGCAGCTAGGGGTGTAGTGATACATCCATACGGATCAAAAGACTAATGATACGATGTATTGATGCAACACCTTTATTTTGACACAACATCTCTGGCTGTGTTTACACTGGCACAAAAACATCCTATTTTTCACTCACATCTGACACATTGCAGTTTGTTGCACACATGTAAACGCACAAATACGCACAAGATCCGATTCTGAGCCACTTCCACATGTGGTTTCCCACAAAGATCGTATCTTTTTAATGTCGTATCATGAAGCAGATGTTCCTGTATGTGCTCACACTAAAACTCACTTTTTTATTTATTTTTTACTAAGATGGAAACTTTATAGTTAAGAAGTCAAGTCAAGTCAAGTCAAATTTATTTCTATAGCACATTTAAAAACAACAGAGCTGCGCCAAAGTGCTGTACAATATTACAATATGCAATTTAAAAGCATTGAAATAGACAAGGCAAAAGACAGGTTTATACATTTAGCACCTGATATAATTCATTCAAAAGATTCATATACAATCAATCAAGCAGTTTATTTAAAAGCACTAGAGAATAAATACGTTTTAGGAGCCGATTTGAAACTTGTTAGCGTCGGAGCAGACCTCACAGCGAAGGGCAGACTGTTCCAGAGCTTAGGAGCAGCGGCAGAGAATGCCCGACCACCCTTGGTTTTGCAGCGAAAGCGTGGGACAGTTAAAAGAAGCTGATTACACGATCTAAGATTTCTTTGGGGAGTGTACATAGTCAGTAAATCACATATGTATGTTGGTGCAGCACCGGATAGCGCTTTGTACACCAAAACTGCAATTTTAAAATCAATTCTGAACTTAACTGGGAGCCAGTGTAAAATTTCTAGGACAGGAGAGATGTGATCTCTCTTTTTTGTACCAGTCAGAAGTCTTGCTGCAGCATTTTGAACAACTTGCAAGCGAGTGATTGTAGATTGAGGCAGACCACAGTACAGGGAATTACAGTAGTCTAGTCGTGATGTAATGAAGGCATGGATTACGGTCTCTAAATCTTTTGGGGACAAGAACTGTTTTACTTTTGCGATAGATCTCAATTGAAAGAAACTGCCTTTTACCACTGAGCTGACTTGTTTTTCAAAATTAAGTGCCGAATCGAATGTAAATCCAAGATTCCTTACATGCGGTCGAACACTGATAGGGAAGGAACCGACATTAAAAGTAGCTGAGGAGCTAGGTGGGCCTAAAATCAAAATTTCGCTCTTACTTTCATTTAATTGTAAGAAATTGTTTGCCATCCAGCATTTGATCTCATCAAAACAGTCACACAGGGCTTCCAGGGGATAAGACATATCGTTTTTTGCCGGTAGATAAAACTGTGTGTCGTCAGCGTAACAGTGGTAGGATATTCTATGTTTCTCAAATATGGCCCCCAGTGGCAGCATATATAGTGAGAAGAGAAGCGGGCTTAAAATGGACCCTTGGGGCACACCACACACTAGGGGAACAGATGCAGAAGTAAATTTACCCATATTTACTGTGAAGGTTCTGTCTTTGAGATACGAGGCCGCACAGGCCGCACCCTGAATCCCCACCACTTTTTCCAACCGATGCAACAGGATACTAGAACAAGAACACAGACACATTGAGCATAGAAATTAGTGTTCAACCTCTTCCCGTGAATTTTTTAAATAAAATAAAATTGAATAAATGAACTGCTTCACTATGACATACAGCTGTACTTCACACTTGCAATCTCAGGCCATGTCCACACTAATACTGTTTCGTTTGAAAACGCATCTTTTTCTCTCTGTCTTGGTCTTCCGTCCACACTGAGACGGCGTTTTTAGCAACGCAAACACAGCTTTTTGAAAACACTCAAGTGGATACATTTGAAAACGCAGGTTTCGTGTTGTAGTGTGGACTGAGCAAACGGTTGCATTTAAGAACAATGATGTGAGTTTAGGCCTCGTTTACACGAGAACGATTCCGGGTAAAAACGTAAAAATATTTTATCGGATGTGCCTTTCGTTTACACGGCGACGGCGTTTTGGGGGCTTAAAAACTCAAAAAAGTGAAACCACCCTCCAGAGTGGAAATCTTAAAAACGCTCCACCGTCGCGTTCCCGTCTAAAGGGTAAAAACGCAAATCTGCTCACGGCGGCTCTCGTCGCGTACGCGTTTACGTCACAGGCATGCGCCAGTACAGGAAAATAACAACCAACATGTCGGATTATTTCCATACGTCGGACCTTCAAGTTGCCCTAGCAGCTCTGAAAAACATACAAGAGTCTTTTCAGCAGTTGTCAAGTCAAGTCATCCTCATTTATATAGCGCTTTTAACAATGTAGATTGTTTCAAAGCAGCTTTACAGAGACAAACATATAATTTAAGGTAACAAAGAATGGTTTGGTTTTATAGCGGTTCTTGAATATGTTGTTTCCAGCTAAAGTTAGTTTTGATTGATTCACTTCCATCGAAATGATCATTTGTTATTAAATTAGGGGCCGCTAAGACAACGCCGTTCTCTCTAAATAGACTTTAAACGCGAACCTGTGATAAACGCTGATGGCGTTTACATGCGCGTTAAGAATTGATTCTATAGTTATGTGCGTTCGAATATATGTGTGCGCAGGTTCGTAATTCGCTACAAACCATGCCTAAACAAACTACTTGTCTTGCCTATAAATTGACGCAGAATTTTATTTTATCAATTCGGCGTAGGGACGCAAAACCGGAATTTCATAGCGCTTTATCTGTAGAGTAGAATAGGGATCCTCCAAAGGGAGAGGCTAGTTGGCACTTCAGCACTGCGTTGTCATCGGGTCCAGGCGAAGGTCCTTCATCAGATCTGGAAACGGCCTGGATCCGGCAGGCTGCAGGAAAGCCTCGGGATAAACAAAGACACCAAATTAGCGTAGATGCCATTCTTCTTATGATGTAACAAGTACATCAGGGTTTGAGGGAAGTGTTCCCGGTTCCGGCTGGCCTAATCTATGCAGCCTAACATTTAATTATAGAAGTTGATAATGTATTATGTGAATGCTAGGTCAAAGAGATGTGTTTTTAGTCTAGTTTTAAACTGACAGACTGTGTCTGCTTTCCGGACAATGGTAGGAAGATTGTTCCACAGTTTTGGTGCTAAATAGGAAAAGGATCTACCGCCAGCAGTCGATTTTGATATTCTAGGTATTATCAACTGGCCAGAATTTTGACATTGCAATAGACGTGAAGGACTATAATGCGTTAAGAGCTCGCTCAAGTACTGGGGAGCTAAACCATTTAGTGCTTTGTAAGTAATCAGCAATATTTTAAAATTTATACAATGTTTAATAGGCAGCCAATGCAGTGTTGACAGAACCGGGCTAATATGGTCATACTTCCTGGTTCTGGTAAGAACTCTAGCGGCTGCGTTTTGGACCAGCTGTAGTTTGTTTATTAAGCGTGCAGGGCAACCACCCAGTAGAGCATTACAATAATCTAGCCTTGAGGTCATGAACGCAAAAACTAATTGTTACGCATTTGTCCATGAGAGCATATGACGTAATTTAGATATATTTTTAAGATGGAAAAATGCTGTTTTACAGATACTAGACACGTGACTTTCAAATGAAAGGTTGGTATCAAAGAGCACACCCAGGTTCCTAACTGACGACGAAGACTTAACAGAGCAGCCATAAAGTGTTACAGTATTCTAGGTTATTAGGTGAGGAAGTTTTTTGTCCAATAATTAGAATCTCTGTTTTTTCAGAATTTAGTAATAGGAAATTACTGGTCATCCAATTTTTTAAATCAGCTATGCATTCAGTTAATTTTGTGAATTAGTAAGTTTCGTTAGGTTTTGAAAAAATATACAGCTGAGTATCATCAGCATAACAGTGAAAGCTAATTCCATGTTTCCTAATGATATCTCCTAATGGTAGCATGTACAGAGTGAACAGCAGCGGTCCTAGTACTGAGCCTTGTGGTACGCCATACTGAACTTGTGATCGATAAGACATCTCTTCACTTACTGCTACAAACTGAAAACGGTCAGATAAGTATGATTTAAACCATGCTAGTGGAATTCCACTAATGCCAACATAGTTTTCTAGTCTATTTAAAAGAATGTTGTGGTCGATAGTATCAAATGCAGCACTAAGATCGAGTAACACTAATAGAGAGATACAACCACGATCGGATGATAAGAGCAAATCATTTGTGACTTTAATGAGAGCAGTCTCAGTACTATGGTACGGTCTAAATCCGGACTGAAAATCCTCGCAGATATTATTTCTTTCTAAAGAGGAACACAGTTGTGAGGATACTGCTTTTTCTAATATCTTTGACAGAAAAGGTAGATTCGAGATCAGCCTGTAATTGACTGTACAATTGAGTTGTACAAAATATTCTCAGATATTGATGTTGTTGAGTGGCAGTGCTTCACATTGCCCTAGCCGCCTGGAGTGCATACTACATCGAATTTCACACACTTTACCGTCACCATATGCACGCGGATTTTCCAACCATAACGCTCGTCTAAACCAAGGCGGTAATCCATCCGCCGGAAACTGAAGCTTCCTCTGGGAGCCGCCATTGTAGCTGGCTATCACCTGCTGTTAGCATTCCATTGACTCCCATTCATTTTGGTGTCACTTTGACAGCGAATAACTTTACATCTGAGGCGTCCAAAGACTCCATTTGGTCCATTATTTATTTCTAAAGAAACACGACAATGTATAAAATGCTCCTTTACTTTGTATCTTACGTTGTGAGATACACAGCGACCCCATAGATTTCAACGGAGAAAACTGAAGCCCTTTAGAAGCACTCACTTCCTGATGGCTGAGCATACTGCGCTTGCTCAAACTGAGCTTGACGACGGAGATGTGACGTGAGCAACCTAGTAGCTGCGCCAGTCGAAATCTTAATCATTCCCTTCCGAATCTCGCAGAGCCGGAGATCGTGAGTATTAGCTGTTCATGAGCTCGCAGCAGGAGCAACTTTATGACTCTCTATGGGGTTCTCCCTTGACTTTATGCCTCCACGTCCCCCCGATTGCCCGTGAGCTTCTACTTCTGTCTAGGGGTCAATGACGAAGAAAACTTCAAACAATGATATTTTAGTGCTTTTAAACTCAAATGAATAGGGCAACAACCTTAAAAAAGTCATTTGGGGCGACCGTAATTTATCTTAAAATTAATAGATTTCCTTTACATAAGTTATATTTTAAGAAGTAACGGTAATTAATTAACTGTTTAAGAAAGATATACTCATGTGTCCTTTCATTTATTGCAAATGATGTTAAATACATTTTTATCTATAATGGCAGTGTCACCCTCATAAAGCAATTACATATTTTTTTTACTCATATAATCCATAAAACTGATTTAAAATGTGTAGATATAGTATCCACTTATTGATGTTATACCAATGAATTATATTTCAACCAAAATGGACAGACATTATTTTTTTAATTTACTACAGAATTGAATATGGTTGGTTACCCCACATGACAAGTGGTCGGCCCACATGATGAAAAACAGCAGGCAATTAAGACTATTCAATGATTTTGATAGTTAAAACACATTTAATGAAATTTTATGAAGAATCAGCATATCCATTTTATTTGACACATTTCATAACATTAACAGTTTCCTCACTATTTCATTTGACACATAAACATCATATTAATAGTTTCAATACTAATGCATTAAACGCTTGGACATAACATTGAACAGCATTTTCCTTTTTCATTTTCATTTCATTAATCACTTAAACATTCAATGTTTGCCTTTTCATTACTATTTCATTTAACAGTTGAACATACACTCAACTAAAGGATTATTAGGAACACCTGTTAAATTTCTCATTAATGCAATTATCTAATCAACCAATCACATGGCAGTTGCTTCAATGCATTTAAGGGTGTGGTCCTGATCAAGACAATCTCCTGAGCTCCAAACTGTATGTCAGAATGGGAAAGAAAGGTGATTTAAGCGATTTTGAGCGTGGCATGGTTGTTGGTGCCAGACGGGCCGGTCTGAGTATTTCACAATCTGCTCAGTTACTGGGATTTTCACGCACAACCGTTTCTAGGGTTTACAAAGAATGGTGTGAAAAGGGAAAAACATCCAGTATGCGGCAGTCCTGTGGGCGAAAATTCCTTGTTGATGCTTCAACAATTCAAAGAAGAATGGGCCAACTGATTCAAGCTGATAGAAGAGCAACTTTGACTGAAATAACCACTCGTTACAACCGAGGTATGCAGCAAAGCATTTGTGAAGCCACAACACGCACAACCTTGTGGCGGATCGGCTGAAACAGCAGAAGACCCCACTGGGTACCACTCATCTCCACTACAAATAGGAAAAAGAGGCTACAATTTGCAAGAGCTCACCAAAATTGGACAGTTGAAGACTGGAAAAATGTTGCCTGGTCTGATGAGTCTCAATTTCTGTTGAGACATTCAGATGGTAGAGTCAGAATTTGGCGTAAACAGAATGAGAACATGGATCCATCATGCCTTGTTACCACTGTGCAGGCTGCTGGTGGTGGTGTAATGGTGTGGGGGATGTTTTCTTGGCACACTTTAGGTCCCTTAGTGCCAATTGGGCATCGTTTAAATGCCACGGCCTACCTGAGCATTGTTTCTGACCATGTCCATCCCTTTATGGCCACCATGTACCCATCCTCTGATGGCTACTTCCAGCAGGATAATGCACCATGTCACAAAGCTGGAATCATTTCAAATTGGTTTCTTGAACATGACAATGAGTTCACTGTACTAAAATGGCCCCCACAGTCACCAGATCTCAACCCAATAGAGCATCTTTGGGATGTGGTGGAACGGGAGCTTCGTGCCCTGGATGTGCATCCCACAAATCTCCATCAACTGCAAGATGCTATCCTATCAATATGGGCCAACTTTTCTAAAAAATGCTTTTAGCACCTTGTTGAATCAATGCCAAGTAGAATTAAGGCAGTTCTGAAGGTGAAAGGGGGTCAAACACAGTATTAGTATGGTGTTCCTAATAATCCTTTAGGTGAGTGTAGATAGTCAGCTCTTGCTACATGATCTGCATTGATCCGCTGCCTGTAGCGAGCAGTCTTTTCTTTGCTTGTTAGTGGGGCCATCTAGAAAAAAAGTATATTTAAACATACACAGAGTTAGAAAAGGAATTGGACAAAGTAGAATGAATGCTTAATATTCACACATTTCTCTGATAAAAACATAATAAACAAAAAGAAGTAAGCTTAGTCCTCTCTGAAGTAGGATGGAAATTATTGAAATTTAGAAAAAATATGTGGTGAAATGTAGAAAGTTCTTTGCAACAACTAAATGCATATAATGAATGAAAACATTTGCATACAGAAACTACAAATACATGATATGTGTTTTCTATCATTTAAGCAATCAGTGGCGGTCGCCCCACATGATGCTCGGTCACCCCAGATGATGTTTTCAAGTTTAATCAAGTATAACAAGCTAATGCTTAGCTATAGAACCCAAGCTAGCTTCTTCTCACCACATATCACTGACAAATTTACATTAAAAATAAAGATTTGCGTATAAAACTTATTATTTACAGTTTTAGGTTGGTCGCCCCACATGATATCAAAATGTGACGTATACACTGCAGCAGTTTTAAAGAGGATTTGTTTGTAAAAATGAGAGTGACTACTCACCTGCTAGTTGTCTCTGTGGGACCCTCACCATGAGGCTGGCTGATGCAACATCCTCTTTTAGATGATTGTCAAAATAAAAGTCCCTTAATTGTATTTTCTTGATGGTCGCCCCAGATGATATTTCAGACAATGAACATCTTCGGACAAGATTTGCTTGTTTATTATGATTGAAATGTGTGTACAAATGTTTCATAACTTTGTCAATCAATGGAAAACAAGTTTAAAATTATGCCAAATAGGGTAAGGATTATATTTAAATTATTTTAGTTTGATTTAAAACCAGTTGTCCAAACAGAAGTCAAGGCCGGACGGTCGCCCCACATGATTTTTTTCACACTTCAGGTGGCAGAAAATGGCCAAAAAGCCAATATTTTTAAAGAAATAAGAGTGGGCATATGTATAAGGGAGGTGGTAGACATACATGTTATAATTTTATTCATTTTAATGTTTATTAATTGGTAAAAAGTTCAGTCGGACAGAAAAAGCAAGCGTCACGTCTTTGACCCCTATACGATCATTGATCTTGTGTGCGCCAGAGAGTCGCAGGGTTATGACGCAATCGTTAGCCTATATTTACAAAAACGGCTTCTAAATCGGCCATAACGTAAGATACACAGTAATGGAGCCTTTTATACATTGTCGTGTTTCTTTAGAAATAAATAATGGACATATGGAGTCTTTGGACGTCTCCGATGTAAAGTTATTCGCCAAAATGAATGGGAGTCAATGGAATGCTAACAGCAGGTGATAGCCAGCTACAATGGCAGCTCCCGCGAGGCTTCAGTTTCCGGTTGATGGATTACCCCCTTGCGTGAACTGCGCTCTCAAAGATGACGAAGTATCAGCAACGAATTAATTTATTTCTAGCCCTTGCATTAGAAATCAGCTACAAGGTCCTCAAGTTATGAAGACAGGCAAGAGTGACATTTTTGGCAGTTTTGGATTAAATAAAAGTACAGTTAAGTCAAATAAAACATGTTTTATCTCCTGTATAGTTTGGTAACACTACAATAAGACATTGACATTGATGCGTTATCTAACATCAACACAATGAGTGGACAATATATTTTTACAACATTAAAGGGATAGTTCAGCCAAAAATGAAAATTAAGTCATTAATTACTCACCCTCATGCTGTACCAACCCCGTAAGACCTTTGTTCATCTTCGGAACACAAATAAAGATATTTTTGATTAAATCTGAGAGCTGGGTCACTCCTCCATAGGCTTCTAAGGAATTGAAACTTGACGGCCCAGAAAGTCATTGAAGAAAATGTTGAAGTATTCCATGTGCCTACAGTGGCTCCACTATAAGTTTATCAAGTGACGAGAATACTTTTTGTGCGGAAAAAAACAAAAATAACGACTTTATTCGACTATTCCATTGCTTCCTTGTGGGCCTGAGACGAGAGTTCAAGAGATTTCCAGGACGCATGCGCGAGAACGGAGGTTCTTCTACTACTATGTACAGCGCGCGTCTTCCTCTGCTTGTAAGACACGCGCTGTGTAGTAGAAGAACGTCAGACTCAAATCACTGCACTGCAATCCATTACACATGTTAAACACTATATCTACAGCATATCATAGTCAGACTGTTCACTGCCACAATGACATGAATGTGTAAATCATGTAAACTGTCTGATTTTGCAGGTCGTCTCATCAGAATCCTGTGTTCACGAGCAGCTGTAAGTCTTCTGCTTTTCTTTATACAGCCGTGGCCAAATGTGTTAGCAGCCTGGCACTTTAACACCCTGTGAGAGAATAATATCATGTGTGTTTAACAGACGCTGCTTTCTCAGATCGGCTTGGCTCGGATTACAACTTAAATAACTTTTCAATAATAGTTAATTTTATTAGGGCCATAGACAACAAAAAAACAAACAATGAATAACAAGTTGCAATATGTACAGTATGTGAGTGTGAGTTCCCATCAGAGGAGCATAAATCCTCCAGTGAGAGAGTGAACACTGCTTACTCGACTGAGAGAGGAACAGGCCTACGTTTATGTTGTGTTTTAGTATGTGTGGCGGCAGTCGTCCGTGAGGGACTGCCGTCTTTACTTTCGTTTTGTATTTGTTTTATTTTATATTATTAAAATGTGTGTGTTTGCTGGTTCCTGCCTCCTTCTCTTCTCCGGGATGAAGAAGTGTAACGCGGTTTAGATGTTACGGGAAGGAGGAGGCGGGAACCAACTCAAAACCGCCCACTGTACTTGCTTGATCTCTTTTTAACTACTTTTAACCGGCGCTAATAACATTGTCTGGGCCATTTAGGATTTTCTGTGAAATTACTATTTATTTTTGATCGTTTTTGTTCAGTTGCACACAGAAGAAAATGTGTGGATATCAGTTTCTGTTAAGTTTCTGGAAGAAATTGTGGATTATGTGAAAAAAGTGCAAGGTTGCCAAATTTTTAGGCAGCCATTGTCAATAAAAAGTTAAATGGTGTGTATTTAATTATTTTTTCTTTTCCTTCCAGTCACGGATGACAGTGAAGAATGGATGTATGAGGAGGACTCGCTGTCTCTTTCTGCTGAAAATATGTGAGCCTGAACTACGTTTCGTAAAAATGGCCTCAGTTCATCTGAACTTTACACAATCTCTAGACTCGTCTCTCTCTCTCTTTATTTCCAGGAGTCAGATTAAAGCGGTCTCTATGCCTGAGATCTGTGAGTATGCGGTTTTGCGGTCTCTGCATTGAGCTTTATATACTTTACGTTTGTTTCCTCTCTCTTCTCAGTTGATAGCACCTCTTCTGCTCATCAGACGTTCAGTGACTGGAGTATTGAAGACGTCCACACACAGTGAGCTTGACTACAGAGAAACAGCTGTAGAATCATGTTTTACTCTTCAAAACTGTCCTCAATCAATCATGTGGACAGACTGGAGATTAGTAGTTAAGATAGGACAGTCTGTGCAGGTCTTGTAGTGTTCATTAATGTAAAAAGCTCATACGTTAGACATGTTAAAAAAAAAAAAAAAATTCTCCCAAAGTAATTTTATCGCTTCGTTTTAGGTTTCACCTTATTTCGATAGTACCCTTTTTCACATTCTACTAACTATAAGTAACTACATTTCAACTAACTCTAAGTATTAGTAGACTTGTTAGGTTTAGGTTAGTAGAATAAGTGGTAACACTTTACAATAAGGTTCATTAGGTAGGTTACTACATTAGTTAACATGAACTAATAATGAACTGCATGTATACAGCACACTTAATTTAGTAACATTTACTAATGCTTTATTAATATCTTGTTAACATTAGGTAATGCACTGAACTAACATGAACTTACAATGGACAGCTGTAGTTAACTAACATTAACAAATAGATCGTTCCTGTTTAGTTAATACATAAACTAATGTTAACTAAACCTTATTGTAAAGTGTTACTGAATAAGTTGACATTTACTAGCAAAGTTACTTGTAGTTAATAATGTCTAAAGTGGACTATCGATAAAAGGTGTGTGTGTGTGTGTGTGTGTCCACTACTTGTAGTTAATAATGTCTAAAGTGGACTATCGATATAAGGTGTGTGTGTCCGTTACTTGTAGTTAATAATGTCTAAAGTGGACTATCGATATAAGGTGTGTGTGTCCGTTACTTGTAGTTAATAATGTCTAAAGTGACTATCGATATAAGGTGTGTGTCCGTTACTTGTAGTTAATATGTCTAAAGTGGACTATCGATAAAAGGTGTGTGTGTGTGTGTGTTGTGTGTTGTGTTGTGGATTGTTGTGTGTGTGTTGTGTGTGTGTCACTACTTGTAGTTAATAATGTCTAAAGTGGACTATCGATATATGGTGTGTGTCCGTTACTTGTAGTTAATGTCTAAAGTGGACTATCGATATAAGGTGTGTGTGTGTCCGTTACTTGTAGTTAACAATGTCTAAAGTGGACTATCGATATAAGGTGTGTGTGTGTGTGGTCGTGTGTGTCCGTTACTTGTAGTTAATAATGTCTAAAGTGGACTACAGATATAAGGGGTGTGTGCGTTTGTGTCCGTTACTTGTAGTTAATAATGTCTAAAGTGGACTATCGATATAAGGTGTGTGGTTGTCCGTTACTTGTAGTTAATAATGTCTAAAGTGGACTATCGATATAAGGTGTGTGTGTGTCCGTTACTTGTAGTTAATAATGTCTAAAGTGGACTATCGATATAAGGTGTGTGTGTGTCCGTTACTTGTAGTTAATAATGTCTAAAGTGGATTATCGATATAAGGTGTGTGTCTTTGACCGTTACTTGTAGTTAATAATGTCTAAAGTGGACTATCGATATAAGGTGTGTGTGTGTGTGTGTGTGTCCGTTACTTGTAGTTAATAATGTCTAAAGTGGACTATCGATATAAGGTGTGTGTGTGTGTGTGTGTGTGTGTCCGTTACTTGTAGTTAATAATGTCTAAAGTGGACTATCGATATAAGGTTGTGTGTGTGTCCGTCCGTGCGTGCGCGCGCCCATGCAATCTCAATTGTTTGTTTGGAGTTTGATATCTTTTAAAGAAATGGAGACAGTCCTGTGTGTGTGTGTTGTAGTGTGTGTTGTGTGTGTGTTGGTGTGTGTGTGTGTGTGTGTGTTTGTGTGTGTGTGTGTGTGTGTGTGATGTCCCGTCTCTCTGTGTTGGTGACAGAGAGGCAGAAAACTTCCAGTTTGCAGACATTGACCCTTCTTCCTCCTCCGCCACTTTACGCTGACTCTCTTTGAACCTGTGGTGAGTTTTATTATATCATGATGTTTGCAAGATCAGTGGTATATTCTTTTCAGCCACTGAACCATCACAAAATTGAGTTTTAGACAATTTAACAGTTTATTTAACATTTTAGAAACACACAAGTCTCTGACACCTTTTTTTTTTCCAGGAGCTGGCGTTTGGGGAAATAACCATCTAGCACTGGGCTTTAGTTTTACAATTCGTCAATCCTGTCTCTGAAGACTCGGCCATCCAGGCTTAATTCTCAAAAGCAAAAAAAAAAAAAAAACTGTGGCATTAAGTGAAAGTGAACGTTCGAAGTTTGAAAGGTGACATTGGCACTGAGCAGCGAGGGGTCGATTGAGGATGAATAACACAATGGCAGTTTAGGGGCTTTAATCAAATGAGGTGTGGCACTTCGTCATATATGAACTATTGAATGAATTGCAAAAGTCATCCTTAAGGTTGAGAGTAACTTGTGCATGTTATCGATGAATACACCTTTACTTTGCTTTTGTCTTTGTCTTCTCATTGTGTGGGAACTTTGGAAGTTGGTGGTTTAATTATGTATGTTTTATAAAAAAAACACAACTTGAACTTGAAAATGTTGGCGTGAAATAAATGGATCCAGCAGTGATTCTGACTTTTTTTTTTCTTCTATTGAATGAATCTTGATAAAACTGTGCATTATGAGTATGATAGTCTCTTGTAATTTTCATTAAAAATGAATCTTTAATGAAAATTAAAAATGTGTACATTTCGTAATGAAATTATGGCTTAGTGTTTGAACATTTTGATGATAATTTCCCTAATAAAACCAAGAGATACATTTTCTTTTTTTTTAAGGAAATGTCTAATATTTGTGGAATGAAATAAGCAAATAAAGGAAATTACAGGTTTGGAACGACTTGTTTGAGTAAAGTCCAATTTTAATTTTTGGCTGAATTTTCCTTTAAATGTTAAAGTTAATAATTTCCCATTGTATCATTTGTATTGTTCAAATATTATTATCAATCATATTCCCGCTTTTATTATTTTCCGTTTTTAATACTCTCATTTGATTACTTTAATTTTAAAGTAATTAAGGGACTGTTTTTAAACCTATAATATGGCTCCATAATAATAATGATATAATTTTTGACACTGGTGGAACATTGAAAATATTAACAAAAAAAACTAACGAGAATCTTCAGATTTTCTAAGCCCGCCATTAGGTCGCTCGCATACAGGAAGTTGGTCCTCACCGTATTACTTCCGGCAGAAACACGGAACAACAGTGTGAGTAAATGAATGACTGCAGCTGCAGATGAAACTGGACTGTAATGTTTTATATTTCAAGGTAAGGACACGATATAAATGAACGTTAATATTCTTTAGTTTATCTGAAAGCCATCACTGATTTTGTGATTTTTGCTAAAGGCGTTTTAAAATGTGTTTCCGCAGGGGATGAGCTAGTGTCTGCATTCATACAGCAGTTCAGCATTAACGCTGAATAAATCACCTGATACTTCAGGTAATTAATCCTAATAATTATAACATTCTGTTTCATTTTAATCGCAAGATGTCTTTTCATTTCACTGCATTGGCTGTGCATGACTCCTGCTGGTGTTTTAGTTTCCTAATCGACTCCCTTTCATTACGAGCTTTCATTCATTTTGACATCGTCATTTAATATGGATGTATTAATACGTTATAATAATAACTTCAATCAAAAAACATTATTGTAGTGATAAGCATTACACAAACATTCGGACTTGTTATGGGATCATTACAGAGCAGTAACTCCTGATAAATCTGCAGAACATATTAATCAAATTAATTAATGTGTTTTTCTTTCTTTGAAGCATTTGTTCACTATTGTACAAACATTGGACTGCAGCGTTTTGAGTCAAATTGCTTGTTTCCCCAAGCAGTGGTTTTGTGTCTTGGGTTTAAACATTAAAATAAATGTTTTAACACTTTTATAATTCTGTCCTTTAAGCTAAATGTCCTATTCCAACATATTTTTGCTATAAAACATTACCATGCGAAGATGTCTTTTATTTCCTGGGCAATAAAGGTGAATAAACACCTTCTGTTTAAAATAAGTGATTTTTATACAGTGTTTCTTGTGTCTCGTTCATTAGGGGTGTATTGAAGCAGAGCATTAGATCATCATCATGGGTCTGTTGTCTGACCCCAATCGCAGAAAAGCCCTGACCAACCTCCTGACCCGCCTCAACACACCCATATGGTAGGAGTTTGCCAGCCAGACAAATGTAAAATATGTAACGTATGATATTTTGATTATGAATGTGAAAATATTTATTGGAACTCTTCTTTTTCATGAGTTTCTGTGCCTTCACTTCATGTTCCACGTTTGGTTCTCTTCATTGTGTGTATTCAGTATGGTGTGCTACCTGGCGGCCATCGTGTGGTTCATGGGCCTGGCGTTCGAGCCCTTCACGCTGCGCACGTACATGTCGGAGAACGCCATGGGTCCACCATGGTGGAGGAGCGCTTCTCCGCCGGGGAACGAGCGCTGGCCACCGCCAAAGAGTTCGACGCTCACAAGAGGAAGGCAGGGTGAGAAGAGGTTTCCTTTCATGTAGTGTGTCATATTTCTGTTTGTGAATCTAAAAGAGCTCAAAGTGCAGATAAATGAAGTCACTGTCTCTCAAAAGGAAGAATCGATTCTGACCTGCCTGAAACGAATCGTTGTCATAATCCAGTCTCACTTCCTGCTTCAACCTACGTAGGTTTGTAGCTCATTTGCATAATGCCAGCCTGGGATCTTCATTGGCTGAACAGCGTCTGTTTGCAACACTGCAGTGTCTCTGAGACTGGGAAGAGTTTGGTTCGTGTTGTTCATGTCGAGAAGACGCTGGTTTCTGCTGACAAAGCAAATCCACTGTGATGAGATTGATACGGTAAAATCAAGTGCTGAGGAAGATTCAGAAATGCAAAAGGGGATTTGTCTTCCGACACGAGCTTTAAGTCGTAACGATCCACAGACTGGACCACAGACATCACAACAGACTGGACCATCAGACCAATCACAACAGACTGGACCATCTGACCAACAGACTGGACCATCAGACCAATCACAACAGACTGGACCATCTGACCAATCACAACAGACTGGACCATCAGACCAATCACAACAGACTGGACCATCAGACCAATCACAACAGACTGGACCATCTGACCAATCAGAGCAGAGGAAGCTCTCTAAAGAAGGGGTTTAGAGAGACCAGATCCTTTATTTAATCGTTTCAGACACTGGGAGAAACGAAGTGATGCTGCAATGGATATTATGAGAACATTAAAGGTTTTTTTATTTATATAACCTTGTATGCATGTAAAGGTATTGTATGAGACCCCAAAACAAAATTAGCAAGCTTTAAAATAGCTGAATAGGGGCACTTTAAAGTCGGCATGAAACGAAAGTTGCGATAGTCTTTTCTACCCTATTGTGACATACTATGACCAAGTGAAACGCTTCTGGAACAAGAACAGTTGTGGGCGGGGCTTGATTGTGTCTGTGAGGAATTGATTGGATGGTTGTGGTTTGCTATTGGCTGATGTCATGTGAGTGACGGGTTGCCCCGCCCACATCATCAGAGTAGAGATGAGCTGTTGTTCTGATTCAAGATTACCAGGAACATGAATTTATAACAATATGTACATATGTGACCCTGGACCACAAACCCAGTCATGAGTCACACGGCTATATCTGTGACAATAGCCGAAATACATTGTATGGGTCAAAATTATTGATTTTTTTCTTTTATGCCAAAAATCATTAGAATATTAAGTAAAGATCATGTTTCATGAAGATATTTAGTTAATTTCCTACCGTAAAGATATAAAACATTTAGTTTTGTGAGTGAATGCAGCACAAGCACGAACATAATATACAATTTTAAAAGCGATTTTTCTCAATGTTTTGATTTTTGTTTTTGCACCCTCAGATTCCAGATTTTAAAATAGTTGTATCTCCGCCAAATATTGTGCCATCCTAGCAAAGAAAAGCTAATTTATTCAGCTTTCAGATGATGTATAAATCTTAATTTAAAAAGACTGACCCATGTGACTGGTTTTGTGGTCCAGGGTCACTTATAAATGATTTAGAATAAATACTGTAATATTGCATAAAAAGCCAAGAATTGAGCATTTTTGCTGTGATGCTGACTCGACCGCAGATGTAGTGTGTGTAACTGGTGTGTGTGTGTGTGTGTGTGTGTGTGTGTGTGTGTGTGTGTGTGTGTGTGTGTGTGTGTGTGTGTGTGTGTGCAGTGGGATGCCGGTGGACTGGTTAGTGAAGACGATGCAGGCTCGAGGACTGGAGGTGTTCACCCAGAGCTTCTCCCGCAAGCTGCCGTTCCCCGATGAGAACAAGGAAAGATATGTGAGTCTCACTCTTTTAACCTTATATAATGCAAATTACCTGTACTGACTGTACGCTGGGGTTTGGTTATACTTTATTTTAATGTGTCCCTGTTAGAGTGTAATTATATTTAAGTAGTGAGTAATAATAATTAAATGCGTGTACTTACTATAGGGTTAGGGCAGGATCAGGATATTTATGTAATTATGCCTGATTTATAGTTATTACTATAGTAAATCCATGTGTCCTTGTTACACGTTACATTAAAATAAAGTGTTACCAATAATTTAGTTTTTTTTTAAATACATATGCATTAAACAAAAGGCAAGACTGGCATTGCTTTCATGTTTAGAGTAAATGTGATTCAGTAATGAGGTGTACTTGAATAAAGAGCTGTTTTCCTGTGTGTTTTGCTCAGATGGTTCGAGGCACGAATGTGTACGGGATCTTGCGTGCTCCTCGAGCTCCTCGCACAGAGGCTCTCGTCATCAGCGCCCCCTGCAGTCCTGGACACAGCAACAACCAGGCGGTCGGCCTTCTGCTGGCTCTCGCGCAGTACTTCAGGAGTAAGACACTGCTTTATATCTGTTTACACTCCATATCTAGATGTGTTTTGGTGGATCAGATCACACGTAGACGAGGGAAACACATTCCCGTTTACACCTGGTGTTTTAATCCGTCTCTTCTGTTCACTTTCACACACTCTATCCTGATTTCTTCAGGTAAATGTGTGTAAATGTGTGCGTTTCTTCTGATCTTTCAGTCTAATGGACGAAATAAACTCAGTCAATGTACATATGAACACGAGCGGAGATGACAGAAACACACACGGAGAACGTCAGCTTTAGTTTATGCTCTGATAGTCTCAAGACCAGCTGAACGCTGTGAGTGTGTGTTAGACATCATGAATAGTGAGAAAACATTGTGTTTGGTACGTTTTTCATCCTCAAACCAAACTTGGACAAGCTCAAAACATTTAAACCCCGTTTACACCTGTATGTGACCCGATGGACCGAAACGCATTCTAACCCCAGCAGTAAACAGGGCCTGAGTGTCTGTATCTGTGCTAATCTCAATGCCGCTGGAAAAGTGGGCGGGGTCTGTATATGTATTCGGATGCAACTGGAAATGGGCGGGGCTTAATACGAAAATTCGTCAGATTACATGCGAATCCAGTTGTAAATGTAATTCTGTTCCCTCCATAGTTTAAATTTAAAACGTATGCCTCAAATAACTCAATATTACTCATTATAACTCAATTATGTTTTATTTTTAATTATATTTCTTTAAATATCTTATAATTTAAACAATAATATGAAATGTTAGATTAAAGGGGGATCAAAATCTTTCTTTTTAATTGGAATTTTGAATTACCACCTTAAATAAGAGGACTCGATGTTCAGTGAGTGAAAATTGCTAAAAACCATCTTTACTATACACCTGAAAAATAAAAAATAAACATCATAAATGTCGGCTATTCGAGAGAGGTGAGACAGAGAAATGTATCTTATTATACAAGGTTTAAAACATTTAAATACACATCAAGTAGTAGAAAATGTGTAATTTTAATCTAATCAAAAGCATCTGAATATTCAAAGCTTTTAGTTTTAGACGTAGACTAGTCACAAATTAGGCCTGGTTAACGTATCCATTTGTGGTCTGCCAAAAATCCTTGATATTTCTGAATTACATTGCAGATTTGTCCCGGAGATTATCAAGCCAGTATTTGGCCATTACTTTGACCATTCAAGCGATTCGTTTGAAAGTCTTTATTTGGTGAGAACTTGCTTGAACTGTCTGGAGAATCTCATGAAATGTGTCAAGAATAAAATGACTGCAATGGGCCCTAAAATATCCGCATTTCTGTGATGCATAAAAAAGAGACAATGAAAAATGTGCTTAAGTTTGAGAACAGCTGTTTAAAGCATTATGGTGTATTTATCATATTTATGGCACCAGTTTTTACATGAATCACTTCTTACACAGTATATTATATCTTGAACAAAATGCCCAATTTTCAAAATAAAGGAATTAGGCCGTTTCCATAACTGTTCATCATCCTGGGGAATTCAAAGTTTAATGTTTTTGGCCCATAACTAGTTGTACAAGTTTCCTAGTTTCTTGTAAAAATCAAGAAAAATTATAAAACAATGGTGGTTCCTTTTTATGTTTACAATTGTATTGTGCCACCAAGTGGCCAAGCCCTGCCAAATAATGTGTTTGTTCGCATTGATCAACTAAAAATTGTCAAAATATCCGCAATAATTACAGATTAATAAGCATTGATTGGGCAACCATTCTAGGACTATTTTTGCCTAATATATATATATATATGAGAAAGAGAGAGAGAGATTTTGTTTGTTTTATAAGGTTATATAAATCATTTGAGTCTGTTGCTATGTTTCTATCCACACGTTTTTATCCGCATTAAGTGATATCGAATGAAAAATGCCTTATGGAAACAGTAAAATTGGATTGAATTTCATGAATATCGACTCAAATGAAATGCGTTCGGTCTCATGGGATTTTATCTTGATGGATAAACGGCTTATGCGATAAACGCTGATGGAAACGTTATTATGGCACGATCCATTTTGCCTAGTAAAACTTTGTTGGCAAATGTTGTCTTGAATGTTGTGCAATTCGGTGAGAAAATGAATGGAAACACCTTAACATGTCTCAAATCAATTCAATATCCCAATTTGATCGCAAAACAGCATGTGACGTCATTACACACAGGTTTTTATCCGCTTTAAAGCCGTTGGATGGAAACACACTTTCACCAGCTTTATTCGCATGAGGTTTTTACCCAACTTCAGATAATTCCATTGACAAGTGGATGGAAACATGGCTTGTGCCTCTTGATAAGTTTGCTTTAGGTGTAACACCCCCTGTTAAAATCACAATGCTCTACAATGAGATTGATCTTCTTTTTTTAAATGATTGACTGGTCCGCTTGTTCCCCAAAGACCAGGTTTACTGGGCCAAAGACATCATCTTCCTGGTGAACGAGCACGATCTGATCGGCATGCAGGCCTGGCTGGAAGGATACCACCACACCAACATTACAGGTGTGTACAGACGGCTTCATTTTGGACTCAGGTCATGAAAAATCACCTGATTTCTAGGGATGTGGCGAAACGCTTATCGCACGAGATTGGGTTCACAAGAACGAGACAAGATTTTTGCACAGAATTTTATAGAAATCCTCAATAACAAAATTCATGACTGGAATAAAAATTCATGACTGCATTTCGAAATGTTGTAATGAATGTAATTTTACTTCTACTTTATGAGTATGAATTATCAAATGCATTGAAATACTACCATATACAAGCACTGTAAAATGTTAGGCCACAAACTCGGCTGACTGGCTTCTCTCCTGTAGGATTTCACACGAGTCTCTTCAGATCTTACTGCACATTTATGAGCTTCCAGAACTTCTGATAGAGGCTGTGTGTGACCTCATGATGAAACTAATGATGAAAAAACTCGTTTACACAAAATTAACATAGAAAAAAATAACAAAAACAAAAAAATAAGTTTTTTTTGTAAAAATGTAACAATTGCAGTCATTCTAGCCCTTTTCTCCAGCTGTATCTGTGGTCATTGTCTCGGCTCTCTCTCTCTCTGCTTCAGGGATGGATTACTCGCCCCTGCAGGGCCGCGCCGGGTCGATTCAAGCCGCCCTCTCGCTGGAGCTCAGCAGTGACGTCATCACCAGCCTGGACCTGGTCCTGGAGGGCCTCAATGGACAGCTGCCCAACCTGGACCTGGCCAACCTCTTCTACGCCTTCTGCCAGAAGCTGGGAGTGCTCTGCACCATTCAGGGCAAGGTAGGCCAGTCATACAAACTGGGGAAGTCCTAGTGAATGAATTCATGAAAGTTCATAAGCGCATGAATTCATTCATGAAAGTTCATAAGTGTATGAATTCATGAAAGTTCATAAGTGTGTGAATTCATGAAAGTTCATAAGTGTGTGACGTTATGAGTAAGAGTTTGAGTTTAGAGTTTATAAGTTTAAATGGTCTAAGAGTTCAAGTTTACTAGATTATAACCTTTTGTTCGAGTTTTTTTAGGATTAGGTGTTTTTTTTTTCATATATGCAGCCGCCTATTAGAAATTAAACAGTCTTACATTACACTGACATTGTTATATAGAACATATATTCAGTTAGAGGCTATAAACAGTAGAAGCCATGTCCCAAACACACAATGATGTTCTCATTATGATTGTATGTAGCCTATATTACAGATCTTAACTGTATTTTCTTTTTTGAAGTGATTTCAATCATATTTCAAGCAATTAAAAACCATCATGTTGAACAGTGCGCATAATACGGAAATAATACATTATTTATCTGTAATATATCAGCCGATACGGATATGGTGGCCGATATATCGCGCATATTTGTGCTTAACGGTTAGCTATATGGAAGCAAATAAGAGACATAACTATTTGAAATTTAACAGCCACTGAATACTCAGTTTTGAAATATTTTATTTTGAAAAACATTTATCTGAATTTATTTGCTCTGAATTCACCCCTTTGAAATTATTTTACTTTGGAAACCATGTATCTGAATTTATTTGTTTTGAATTTACCTCTGAAATTTAAATAGGCCTGTGAATATTATTGATTTCCATTTTAAAAACCTGAATTTCGATTAATATTTTTCAATGCTCACAAATTCAGATACAAAAAAAAAATCAACTTACAGAGTTTCAGATAAAATAGATTCAGGTTGATCAAATTCGACTGCTCAAATTCAGATCTCAAATTCGACTGCTCAAATTCAGATCGAAAAATTCAAGTTAAATGTTCACATGGTAACATCCGGGCTACCCAGGATGGGCCACGCCCACACCGGGGAAAACAATCCAACCGTCTCCATTGATTTGCATTGCGAGAGGCTGCCTCCTTGTCATTTATGACTTATAACAAAAAAACAAAACAATGTCTAAAAGCTGTTGTGAGACAATGTGTACAGCAAACAAGCTAAATAACCCAGAAATTATTTTTTATAAGCTGTCGACCCCCAAAACGGTTTGTTTCAGGACATAAAAGTGGATCAATGGAGAAAGAGCGTAACTATTTTCTCGAACTACTCTGAGAGAACTACGCCCTCTGGAACGCGACATGATATTGTAACAAAAACAACAACAACAAAAAAACATTCATAATTTTAACCATGTCGATTGTTTATTTCACCACCCTATGTGAACCTGAGAAGAGGAGATATATTAAATTGACCCATTCTTCCTGCTGATGCTTCACGTCTTATTGCCGGTGTCTACTTTTGTCTCTTTAAAGGCTGGCTTTTACGTTTCGGAAGCTTATAAAAATGTATTTCTGTTTTTGTTTAGCTTGTTTGCTGTACACCTTGTCACACAGCAGCGTTTAGGCATTTTTCTGTCTTTTGTTATATGTTATAAGGAGGCAGCCTCTCGCAATGCAAAGTCAATGGAGACGGTTGGATCGTATTTCCCCCAGTGTGGGCGTGGCTTAAATACGCTCTGTCTCTACACAGGCTCAGCTGTTTTTCCTATCCTGGGTAGCCCGGATGTGAATATTTAACTCGAATTTTTCGATCTGAATTTGAGCAGTCGAATTTGAGATCTGAATTTGAGTAGTCGAATTTGATCAACCTGAATCTATTTTATCTGAAATTATTTAAGTTGATTTTTTTTTTTGTATCTGAATTTGTGAGCATTGAAAAATATTAATCGAAATTCAGGTTTTTAAAATGGAAATCAATAATATTCATAGTCTTATTTAAATTTCATAGGTAAATTCAAAACAAATAAATTCAGATACATGGTTTCCAAAGTAAAATAATTCAAAACTAAGTATTCAGTGGCTGTTAAATTTCAAGTAGTTATGTCTCTTATTTGCTTCCATATAGCTAGCAATAGCACACTTTTATATGCTAATGTAACTAGCAAAAAGACTATAGCTGTGTCTGAAACGACGCACTTAATACACATGTACTCAACCGTGTAGTGTATGAACTTTATACGTATTTTTTGTTTTTCAACATCGGAGTCTGATGTCCCTCCATACGTAATTAAAGCTGCGACTGTCAAATGAAAAAAGTGTCTAATGTACCACACTTCGTTTTTTCTGTTAAATAAGTGCATCAGCCGTGTATTTAAAGTGCACTTTTCGCACTACTCACACTATTATACTACAACATGGCGTAGAATAGTGCACAAGTGTGTGATTTGGGACACACCTTATCACTATACACTTGCCTGAAACAGTGAATGTTTTATAGCCCATCCTTAACCTGACCACAAGCTCTACTCTTCAAAAATCACTTTGCTGATATTAATCTTGTGTAAAAACACACTAAATAACACATATTTCAACATTTATTCTCCTGGAAAATGTACGCAATCAGTCCACACACCTGCAGAATACAAGAATATCTGTTCTGATGTCTTGAAATCTAGATTTTAGAGGCAGTTCCAGTCGAACCAAACTTTATTCAGACACCTTCAACATTTCTCACATTATCACAGTTTATCCGCTATAGTTAGAAAATCTCAAACAATGACCAAGCAATGCTTCATGTTGTTCAGTCTGTGGTGTAAAAAGTTCCATTAGCAATTAAAGAAAAAAACATGATCAGGTCAAAGTGTCTGAATCATTTTTGGTCCCAAATTGTTATAAATGTTACTGGTAGTCACTGTATGAAGAATTGTTGGGTATAATATATCAGTTTACTTTATTTTGCTCTCCTCACTCACATAAATGAACTACAGTGTCCTGTGTTATATGTGAATAGCTCAGAATCATGTTTGCTGCGTTTGCTTCGGGAGAAGTTTTTTTTTGTTTGTTTTTTTGTCTCGAACAATCAGCAAAACAAAATTTTAAAACCACAAAATACAACACAAACAATAAAAACAAAAATAAAAGGATTAGTTCGAGAAGCAGCAGGCGGAAGCAAATAGCTTATTTAATCCTGCCCGTTATTTCACAAAATAATATTAATACAACTTAAATAGATAAGCAATTACCGCATATAATCTCTCAGGTCTTACAATAACTTAAAACAATACTTTTAAATTACAATTACATTCCTAAATATAGGTCTATTAATTCTGTATTGGTCCAGTAATGAGTTTGGATCAGAAGCTCAAAGTTGACGACAGTGACCCTCAACGACGTATTTTCAAATTAATGTATTGATTGATGTCAGTGTGAGACGCTCCCTGTTCTCCAGAGTTCATGTGAACGGTTCACCGCTGTTGCTTGTGTCTCCACAGCTCCAGAGGAACGACTGGGACACGGCGGAGGGCTACACGCACGCGGCTCAGACCATGATGCTGATGGTGTTAAAGCAGGCGTGTGGGCGCTCGTGGGGCGATCACGGCCTCTTCCTGCGGTACCACATCGAAGCCGCCTCTATCCGGGGCATCAACAGTTTCAGACAATACAAGATGGACGCCACCACCATTGGCAGGTTGGGCTTGTGTTAGGGATGGGCATTTTCTAAAATATTGTATTCTTAAATTCAGGCTCATAAAAATTTAATATTCAAATATTTATTTAAATGAAGTTTAATGAGAAAGACTTTATTTTTTTTTTACGTTTTTGTCACCATTTCTAAAAGCTATGATTAGGCAATATACACAACATGCTTACGATATATCTTAAAGGAGAACTCCGGTCAATTTTAACATTGAGCTCATTTTTTTGTAAATTTGGTGTGCTGTCAGTACAGAGAACAATGACAAAAATTATGCTAATTTAGCCAGCTCACATACCTGTATTTTCTTCCTGTTTTCGGTCGAAGTCCACAGTAGTTGATTATCGAGTTCGCGCGCGCAACCAGGCTGTATGAGATCCCATTCTCCCAACTCGATAATCGACTACTTTGGACTTCGACCGAAAACAGGAAGAAAACACAGGTATGTGCGCTGGCTGAATAAACATCACTTATTCATATCTTTCACATCTACTGCAGTCAGATTCACCGTGTTCACTCTGAATAGAATCACTCACATGGCTGTGCACTTGTAATGACACATCAAGGATGTTAAGAGGCTAAAAGCAGGTTTAAAACTTGCCCCGTTTAAGTCAACAGGGTGTAAATTTTAAAAAGAAAATAACACGGTGTAGGAAACACCGATTTTTGTCGTTGTTCTCTGTACTGACAGCACTCCAAATTTACAAAAAAATGAGCTCAATGTTTAAATTGACCGGAGTTCTCCTTTAAGGTTTCCTTTTAGTTGAAAACATTAACAATATGTGTAAGCCTAAACGAAAAAAATATAAATAACAAAAGTATTTAAGCTCAAGCAGCTGGAATGGGAAAAAAACACTAATAAAGCAGATTATGACCGTTATCGTACAGAACATACACTCGAGTCAGCATATAGTCATCGTGTTTATATTGTTTCATGTTAAGAAAAACAGTAATATCCACATGCTCGAGCGAGAAAACACAATGCGCTGGCAGACTTTGCAGAGACACAAAGCAAACATAGTAAAATTTGAATAGTATTTAATTTTTCGAATAATAATTACAGATCGAATATTTAAAAATGTGAACATTCGTGCACACCCCTAGTTTGTGTTACACAAGAAATTCACTATTGATGTCAAAACCATTTTACTTTTAAGAGCCATGGCTCATGCTAAGCAGTCAAACACTGTTTTATGGGAATTGTTCTTACTTTAGGATCAAGGTGTAAGCCAGTATTGGGTAATCGGATAGATTGACCAACCATTGCTTTAATCCATCCTTATTTGTTGTTGTTCTTCTCAGATTGTTGGAGGGAATGGCCCGTAAACTGAACAATCTCCTGGAGCGTCTTCATCAGTCATATTTCCTTTACCTCTTGCCTTCTCTCTCTCGGTTTGTGTCCATTGGCTACTATATGCCGGCGTTTGGCCTCCTGGCAGTCATCTTACTGCTCCGAGTATCCTTTCAGTCTGTGCGATTGCTTTTAGTCGTGTGGAAGGACTGGGTCTAGTTATTTATTAATGAATAACCAAAACACCAAACAGCCTTAAATCCCTTCGACAGCAGCAACTGTGAGGGTACGTTTACACGACAACGATATGCTTAAAACTGAGAAGTTTTTCCTTTGAGTTTTCCGCGTACAGACACAATTGTCAAAAATGGCTAAAAACACTGTATTCTGCTGCCAGGCCAGTAGATGGCGATAAAACGCTATTGACTGAATATTTATTAATACGCATGTGCATGACATCATCGTCTTCAGAGATTCACGTTTTTGCTGTTTACATGGAGACCGTTTTCAAAAACGTGCACTTTAAAACCCTTTTTCAAAAGTTTGCGTTTTCAGGCTCCCGAAACGGCGTTGTCGTGTAAACGAACGGCCAAAACGCATAAAAAGTTTTACGTTTTTAGTTGAAAACTGTGTTGTGTAAACAGCCCCTCAAATACAGGAAACACCGTAAACAGACTCTATTATTTATAAGTAAGAGTTTTTTGGCTCCCTCATGTTCATTTAGTAATGTAAACAAACATTAAGCAATTATGAACGAATCATTGAATCAAATGTACAGGTCAATCAAATTAGTGTGGATATACACTCACCTAAAAGATTATTAGGAACACCTGTTCAATTTCTCATTCATGCAATTATCTAATCAACCAATCACTTGGCAGTTGCTTCAATGCATTTAGGGGTGCATTTCAATGCATTTATCTCCTGAACTCTAAATTGAATGTCAGAATGGGAAAGAAAGGTGATTTAAGCAATTTTGAGTGTGGCATGGTTTTTGGTGCCAGACGGGCCAGTCTGAGTATTTCACAATCTGCTCAGTTACTGGGATTTTCACGCACAACCATTTCTATGGTTTACAAAGAATGGTGTGAAAAAACATCCAGTATGCGGCAGTCCTGTGGGCGAAAATGCCTTGTTGATGCTAGAGGTCAGAGGAGAATGGGCAGACTGATTCAAGCTGATAAAAGAGCAACTTTGACTGAAATAACCACTCGTTACAACCCAGGTATGCAGCAAAGCATTTGTGAAGCCACAACACGCACAACCTTGAGGCGGATGGGCTACAACAGCAGAAGACCCCACCGGGTACCACTCATCTCCACTACAAATAGGAAAAAGAGGCTACAATTTGCAAGAGCTCACCAAAATTGGACAGTTGAAGACTGGAAAAATGTTGCCTGGTCTGATGAGTCTCGATTTCTGTTGAGACATTCAGATGGTAGAGTCAGAATTTGGCGTAAACAGAATGAGAACATGGATCCATCATGCCTTGTTACCACTGTGCAGGCTGGTGGTGGTGGTGTAATGGTGTGGGGATGTTTTCTTGGCACACTTTAGGCCCCTTAGTGCCAATAATGCCACGGCCTACCTGAGTATTGTTGCTGACCATGTCCATCCCTTTATGGCCACCATGTACCCATCCTCTGATGGCTACTTCCAGGAGGATAATGCACCATGTCACAAAGCTCGAATCATTTCAAATTGGTTTCTTGAACATGACAATGAGTTCACTGTACTAAAATGGCCCCCACAGTCACCAGATCTCAACCCAATAGAGCATCTTTGGGATGTGGTGGAACGGGAGCTTCGTGCCCTGGATGTGCATCCCACAAATCTCCATCAACTGCAAGATGCTATCCTATCAATATGGGCCAACATTTCTAAAGAATGCTTTCAGCACCTTGTTGAATCAATGCCACGTAGAATTAAGACAGTTGTGAAGGCAAAAGGGGATCAAACACAGTATTAGTATGGTGTTCCTAATAATCCTTTAGGTGAGTGTAATTTAAATTTCTTTATTAGAAACCATTCAGAATTATGTATACTGACCAAAAAGTGGTCAAATTTTCAAATGCCATTTCAATAGGAATCAATATGATCGGGCCAGGGCAAAAGCTGCTTGGTGTGTAATGGACTTCAGTGTGAGCCGGGCTTCATGGTCCTCTACACTATTAACAATTACACAAGGGACCTTTTTTCGCACCTAGAGTGGAAATTTGCTTGTGTAATAATTATTGTGGTGCAACTTTTTGTTAAAGATTTTTTCTGAACAAAACCCATGGAGCAATATTCAGAATCGAACGCTATTTTTCACCAGAACTGGATGATGTGTGTGTTCGAATCCTTAATTTCCCCCAGGCGCTGGATCTCTGGGTTCATCTGGGAACGCCGGATCTGGCAGCGGTCGATGGAGTCAGTGAAGCAGAGCCAGTAAGTCTCCTGTTATTTTAAGCTACACAGAGTCATTTGTTCCCCACTTAGTTTCACACCTAAAGAAATGAATATAATTTAAATGTTGATAATTGATAAATATGTTGATGAGGACAGTGGGATAAGTTGCTGTGCTCTTCTCAAAAATCTAAGCAAAGAAAGTAAAATTACACTGAATTATATTTTAGGATGTCTATTATCAAGTAAAATTACAATACTTTATGCAATACAGATGATTTCAAAGCAGCTTTACAGTGTTAAGTCTGCTGTAAAGCAGCTCTAAAAGACAATAGTAAACAGTCATTATTCAGGTGAAATCAGATGAATGGACTTAACACAGTTACTGAACCAACTATCTATTATTCATCATCAATAACAAGAAAGCATCTGTATCATAAGAATATGACTTCTCAAAATCTTGATAATCTTGTTTAGTGTCTGCAATCTTTCATATTTGTAGACAAACTGAATAATATCTCTTCTTGTTGATCACTTCAGTACAGTTTGTTTTTTCTTCTGTGTTTTGAGCTTGAGAATCACACATTGCTGAAATGGGAATTCAGGCTATAGATATTATTTGCAAAAATCTGTATTATAATTGTAAATGCATCAGTCTTTAGAAGTACAACATGAGAAGATGCAAAATTCCAGTCTACATTATTTTTATATATTACATATGATGCTCTTCTAAAATATGGCCAAGATCTTACACAGTAATTAATGCCAGATAATGTTTTTGTAAAAAAGCTTATAGCATTAATAACATATAATGATGACAGTTTGAAAAAGATGGTTTCGATTGGAGTATGTGTTGGTGACAGTTATTATCGTTCACTTAATTGATAAAAAAATTGATAAAGATTAGTTCAAAAACTCTAAACAAAAATTTGAAATGTTGCCTTGGCAATAAACATTTCAGTTACTTCAGTTTAAGTTAAAGCACTAAAATGATTAAATGGAAATGAATAAAGCTAAATAGCAATATTAAAATAAAATGAAAAAAAAGCACATAACGAAATCACTAATCATTAAACTAAAATTAACATGTAACAATAAAAACTAATTCAACTCTAATTCTTAATAAAACTAAAATAACACTGGAGGAGGTTAAAGTTGGAAGCAGTTGTGGACATTTTGGGGAACAGTCTAGACTATTTACATTGAGGTCTCGCTCTATTTTTCACAATCCAGTCAGTTCCAGATTAATACAATTCTGCCTCGGCTATTTATTTTTTTCATTCTGCTTCACTACAATTGTTACATGCCAAGAAAGCAACACAGATTCGGCCCACATCTGGATCACGTGAATCCACACATCCCGATCTGGGCCGGCACTGTTGCTGTTCACTTTGTTTCAATTAAAGCTATGTTTAATATATCAGATTCAGGGATTGATTCCCCGTTGCTCGTAGCGTAACGGCTGTTTCCTGTGTTTCTCTTTAGCCGGCGGGTCCGGGCGTGTTGTCAGTGTTGACCCCAGTGGTGATAAGTCACCTGACAGGTGTGGCGCTGTACCTGCTACCTGTTCATCTGCAGGAGATCGCAGTCGAGCACTTCCCTGTGTCTGAAACTGAAGCTGTGGTGCTCACTGCTATTGCCATCTACACCGCAGGCCTAGCCCTGCCACACAACACACAACGGTACACACACTAACTCTCCTTAAAGCCCGCCGTATACTTCACTGTCCGCATGACGTAGTTTTCGGCATCAGGAGGGTCCACGTGGATGGACGTTTGACTGACATGTAGCGCAACCAATCACAGTTCGTTTTGTTCCGCGTCATGTTTAGGGGGCGGGATAATGTCGATGTCCCTACAATAACAGACCGGCGTGCATCTAATAAATGATTCATTCAAGAACGTTGTGCGAGTTTACTGCAACAATGGAGCCGCGAATTTCACTTACTTTTGAAAATCCAGCGTTAGTTGGTCCTGGTAAGCGTTTATTTTCATGGCTGTAAACACAAAGGCTTTCTTCTACCACGAGTGGTTTTGGTGTCGCGGCATTTGTTTCCAGGCGGACCGATAAAGAACGCGACGCACATGTTTCCCAGACATCCTGTAAAATTCATCCAATCAGATCGCAACTTCGAAACTCCTGAAGTGTTTCCAGAAAAGTGTGCCGTATGCATTAGACGGCCAGCCAACTGTCTGTGGGCGTGACGTCCGAGTTTGTGATAGAAACTGTTTTGATAGCATGGTTTCAAACAATTTTATACAAATTCCTCCAGATATAGTCCTTATCTTAAAGTTTTAGGGTGTGTTCACACTTGTAGTTCAGTTTGCTTGGTTCAAAAGTAGTCCTGGTCCGCTTAGCTTTCACATAGAGACTGAAACCCACGCCAACCGTGGTTGTAGACAAATAAGTAGACTAAAATGTCTCCATTGACTTTGTATTGCGAGAAGCTGCCTCCGTGTCATTTCTGACTTATAACAAAACAAAAAACACTGTCTAAAAGCTGCTATGTGACGGGGTGTACAGCAAACAAGCTAAAACACCCAGAACTAAGTTTTTATAAGCTGTCGACCCCAAAAAACAAGCGTTTAAGGACACAAAGGTAGATACAGACAGAGTCATGTTATCTGAGAATTAACTTACGCCCCCTGGAGGGGAAAGTAATCAGCGTCAGGATAGCTTAGCTTACAGAAATATAATATATAAAACTGATATTTGACCTACTATTGACAATGTTTACTGCACGTGTAGTGTATTTTTAGTGCACACTGAGTGTCAGGATCCCACATTTAACCCATTCTTCCTGCTGATGCTTCTAGGGTGCCCATTACGTCGGATTTGGCCGACAGTCCGGATTTAAGCCCCTGTCGCGTCCGGCGCAGCCTCAAGCGGACATTCATTTGTCCTCCTTTTGAGTGCGCTGAATGTTGAAAAAATAACCTATAAAAGCCCGCATAATGATAGCGCTCTCTGATGCCGTAATTAGTTAAAATCTCTTGGAATCTAGGCCGCGCATGCGAGACAGACATACTGTATGTGCTCCGACCGTGCAGCGCGCAGCAGAGAGCGAAATTCCTTGCGAGCCCTCAGCGCGCGCACCCATGCACCCCCCCCTCCCCCCCCGCCCCCCCCCCCCCCCCCCCCCCCGTCACAATATATGTGTCCTCCTTTTTGTGTTATGGAAATGGCACCTAGATGCTTCACGTCTTACTGCCTGTATACACTTTGGTCCTTAAATGCTTGTTTATATGGTTCGATGCTTATAGTTACTTAGCTCTGGGTTATTGTTTGCTTGTACACCTGTATACACAGCTCTGTCTCATACACAACACACAAGCTGGATATCATTCTCCATCGTTTTTGTTCGGTTCTTGTTCTAAACTTTACATTCAAGGCGGATCCGCTACTTTTCTTCTTCTTGCTTCCGGGCGAATGTCCTGTAAGCGACGTGACTCAGTGTTGCCATCTGGCGTCTGGTAGAGTACAGAAAATAAGTTGAACTCATCCATCCAGGTTGAGTATACTTTGAAAGCTGAGCGGAACACGGAAAATGAAGTATACCCGGGCCTTAATGCTATTTCCACTGTGCCAGATGTTTATTCGCCAACACTGATCATGTGTTTTCTGCCTGTGACAGGTTGTTGTCTGGAGAGGGAACAGAGCAGGGCTGGAAAGTGCTGAAACTGACGGCTTTGCTCTATCTAGCAGCGTTGTTGGGCTGCACAGCCCTCATTAACTTCTCTCTGGGCTTCATCTTGGCCGTCACACTGGTGCCCATCACCGCCAGCATCACGCCACACATGCCCAAGTACAAAACCGTTTCAGCAAACACTCTTTTATATTTGTCAAGCATGCTCTGAAGATAATCTGAGGCAATTTAGCTGAAAATCTGACATAATTTGTTGAAATGACAGTGTAAGCAAATCTTTCAAAGACCCACTGGCCATTATAATGAACATCAAATTGAAAAACATTCCCTTTTTATATATGCATATATCACTAAACGCAAGTAAAATTTGGCGTTGGCGAGAATATGAAACAATGTCACTTGCCAGTTTGCCGGTAACATTTTTATGATTTCTAACAGTGCAATGTTGTGAACAAACGTGACAGTGACTTGCCAACGCTGCATCGTCACGAAGGTTTAAGCCTTGATCATTTAAATATTCAAGTGCAAGAAGACACAAAAGAGAGTTCATTGTGTTACTTAGACAACTGAGCTCTTTTTCACATCCTCTTGCACTTAAGCAGACAAATTCACACAAAATTATGTTAAAAAAAAATAGAGTATCCTAGTAAACCTAGTCGGTTATGACTTAAATGAATGTAAACAGTTGAGAAAGTATCAGTATATTCGGTGCATTCACTCTTAAAGTGACAGTAGCCTAATATTCCTGCTGCCGTCTGTGTGTTTTAATGCTAATCAAGCAACAAACGACCAAAAAAAATCACTCACTGCTTTTGACTTTTGTAACTTTAACAATAATTAATGAATTAATAAGATGTTTAATTTATACAGTGAAGAATATGTAGACTGTTATTACTGAGTGTTTACTTGTATTTAAAGTTTTACATTTATATTATGTGGGCTAGTAGATTTAGCTGTGGTATTGAAATTGCAATAGAGAATTGTGAATTTTCACTGGTATCTAAAATTTTGGTGGCATCACTGCCTTTTTTCTAAAAACAGTTTCATGACCGGTAAAATTTTCTTAAGTCATCGGCCACTGTCAGGTGTGGCAGCAAGTTTGTTTTAGGCCCTGTGTGCATCTCTTCAAACACAACAATGTAGCTTGACTAAGCAACATCAAATCTTATCCGTTCCTCATTTGGGTGCACAAGTGGATACTAATATTTTACCATATTTTATCATGATCAGCACATTTTATACTTTTAGATGCATTAAAGGCACACTTTGTAAGATTTTTGGTCAAAATTTCTGAAAACCACTAGAACAATGTTATATATTTTGTTGAGTTGTGTTTCTAAGAATGTGTTTCTAAGAATGTTTAAATCCAGAGAAATAAGCAGTTTTAACTAGTTTAACGTGCGTCGCCTAATTGACTTAACTAAATTAACTGAATTAACTTACAGACTGTAAGTGTCATTGGCTTTCATTATCAATTGCGCTCGTTCCTGTTGCGTGTTCTCAATCTGGCAACCCATGTGAGCGTCGAGTCTGAGGAGGCGGGGAAACCACTCTCTCTGATGTTTGTAATTTGGACGGCAGTACCGATTCCCACCACTAGTTGTCGATCTTACACACCGCAATATCAACGTTACATGTTGATTTCATTGCCTCATCACGGTACTGATCCACTTTTGCGACACGACTGAAGCGTGGTGTCGCGACGCCTCCCCACATTTGTACGTTGATGGGCATTCCTGGCTTTGACCCAGCGGCCAGTCTAGAACAAAGAACCCTCGAGAGACTACTTCTATTGGATATACGCGTCGCGTTTGACGGATTCATTTGCATAAAGATGGGCATCGGCCAGCTTTTTGACGCGCAACCTTTCCGGGATGCTTTGCGGGCGCGTTAAAGTCGCGTGACATTATCGAAAGTGGCGTCCACTTTATTCCACCCATAGAAATAAAGTGGAGTGCGGCGCGGCAGAAGTGTAGCACGGACAAGTGGATCAGTACTGAAAGTCTGTGGTCAGCGATACCGATAACTGCTGAAAATACTCTTAATACAAGTTTAGGGGCTGTTTACACGACACAGTCTACAACTAAAAACGTAAAACTTTGTTGTCGTTTTCGTGCCTGAAAATGCAAATGTGCACTTTGAAACCTGTGTAAACAACAAAAACGTGAATCTCTGAAGACGATGATCAGTCTATAGTGTTTCATCGCCATCTATAAACACCAGAATACAGCGTTTTTAGCCGTTTTTGCGGATCTGATTGTTTTGACTGGTGTCGTCTGTACGCGGAAAACTCAAAGAAACGTCTCCGTTTTAAGCATATCTTTGTCGTGTAAACGTCCCCTAAGATATAACCCAATTATATGTCTGGAATCATACAGCTCGTGAGTTATTGACAGTTTTTCCTGTGTCTGTTGTCCTCTAACGCTGTGTTTCGTGTGTGTCAGAGCTCTGAGTGCTGTGGTGATGGTGCTGCTCAGTCCTGCCTTCACCATCCTCTACTGCGTCTTCATCTACCAGGAGCTCATCGAGGCGCCCGTCAGCATCAACGAGGGCTGGATGCTGTTCCTCTCGGTCATCTCGCAGGGCATTCTGGACCACGCGCTGTACGGCTCGCTCGTGTACCCGCTGTTAGCCCTGTTCGTGTACCCCTGCTGGCTGATGTTCTGGAACATCCTCTTCTGGAAGTAACTAGCTTCTGATGGAGCGCTTTCTCAGAACAATTACACGTTGTGCCAATCGGAAAGATTCGTTGTCCATCTGTGGGCATTGTCTGCTGTCATTGGTTGGCGGAGGGAAGATCTAGGCGGATGTCAGGCGCTGAGAAAGTACGAATAAAGAGTGTTTAATGGTGTGACTTCAACGGTAAGAGTTCTTTGGTTCGAGTATTGAGTGTGTTTGGGGGAATATAGGGAATTATTTCTTGCCCAACGTTGTAAACCGATTCACAAAATATGGCATGAAGACATAAGTAGGACAGAATGAATGAAGCAAGTGCAGAAACATTCAAATTCATTTGGAAAGAAATGCAATATTGTTACTAGATGAGTGGACATGAGTGGGTTAATTTATTATCTCCGTCGGTAACACTTTATTTTACAGTGTCCTTGTTACATATGTTACATGTACTTACCATAGTAATAACACTAAATTATGCATAATTACATGCAACTAACCCTCAACCAAACCCTAACCCTATAGTAAGTACATGTAGTTCATTAATATTACTCAGTACTAATATATAATTACACTGTACAATGACGCCTTAAAATAAAGTGTAACCCACTTTACAATAAGGTTCATTAGTTAACATTAGATAATGTGTTAACTAGCATGAACTAACCATGAGCAATACATGTGTTACTGTATTAGTTAATCTCTAGTTAATGCACTGTGAACTAACATGAACAGCTGTATTTATATGATCTAACATTAACAATGTTAAGAAGATTTTAATAATGTATTAGTAAATGTTGAAATTAAGTGCAGTTCATTAGCTCATGTTAACTAATGTAATTAACTAATATTAACTAATGAACCTCATTGTAAAGTGTTAGCATTATCTCACTATAGAAAAGGTTTTACATAGTTTTGAACTCATGGGTGCTGGAATCTTTTTATAAATATGGTATGATACTCATAACGTTTACAACAGGATTGTAACCTCGTCTTTAATGCATTACATCGAGTTTATTTCATTTGTGCCCAGAAACTCTGTCTTCATATGCTCCAGTAAATTATGCACATGGCATGGAACTTTTTGATTATTAAAGTTGAATAAAATTACTTTAAACAAAATGTCAGAGTTACTGCATCCTAATTATTTGTTCATTTATATTTAAATAAAGTTTCCCATGTCTCAAGTGGTAATATTAATAAAAACAACCATTTGAGGGGGGCGTGGCTTGGCTGCAATGGAGTAAGCTGTGTTCGACATTTGCTCCCGTTAAGCCTCTATTTCAACCGAAAAACGTAAAGTGTAATACTTCTCATACAACAGTAAACTATTACTAAACTTCATCGGATAGTGGAACAAATCCACGGCGGTGCCCTGATGGACACGAGGCTGAAGAAATTTAAGTATACTGGATCCTCCAAAACAATCCCCAATACCTCCTAGAGCCAGAGTACTGCCAAGAGCCCAGCTAAAGTGACCCCGCCCTCACCTGCTTCGGGAGAGATGGATGTTGAAGGCCTGAAATCCGAAATCCTTCTTTCTTTGAAAGCGGACATCTCAGCGGTGATAAAGTCAGAGCTGAAAAATGCCCTCACTGATGACTTCGAAATGCTCAAGAACGAGCTGAAGGCGGTGAAAACGGAGATACTAAATAACACCGCGCCGCTGAAGTCTGAGATCGACCAGGTGAAAGTTAACATCAAGGAAGTAGAGGGGGGGGGCTATCAGCATGGACAGATGAAGTGGCTACTTTACAAAAAACTGTGAGTGAGATGAAGGCAGAAATGACAGAACTGAAAACGAAGTGTGAGGATATGGAAGGGCGGATGAGGAGATGCAACATAAGAATCATTGGAGTACCCGAAACTCCAGACTCCAGCACTACAACCTCTGTATCAAAGTTGCTAACTGAGGTGCTACAGTTGGATAAAGAGCCGCTGATCGACCGCTCGCACCGGAGCCTAGGGCCGAAGAAGCCGGGCGGAAAACCTCGTGCCATCATTGCTAAGCTTAATTATTACCAAGATTGTGTCCAGATTCTGCAACGCGCTCGCACTCGGGGTCCGCTCCGTCTCAACGGGGAACCAATTACCATCTTCCCGGACTACACGGCAACTGTGGCTAAAGCTCGGGCTGCATTCACAGAGGTGAGGATTTTATGTATTACTATTGGGCTGCTAATATAAGAGCACTGTTGTATTGGTTCAGAAATGATTGCATGGATGTTAATAGTACTGAGTGGATGGTGTTAGAGGGCATCCATTGGATCTACCTCCCCTGCAGCTTTATTACGTTCCAAATTACCTTTCAAACAGCCTATCTCAGCCTTCACCACTAATCCAGTTGTTATCCATTCTATTAAAATCTGGAACCAGTTTAGAAGGACCTTTAACCTCACTGATCTCTCACTTGTTACACCATTGATAAAGAATCATATGTTTGTCCCACCATTATGCAGAAGGTTCACACACACTGGATACGAAGTAAGGGGGCTTTTGCACTGGGCTCGTTTGCTGCGGTCCGAGCCCGAGCGCGATTGTTCCCGGCGCCCCCCGCAGCTTGATTCTATCGAACCCTGTTGCGTTTGCGTGCATCTTACGTCATCGCATACGTGCACTGCGCATGATAGAAAGAAGAACAGGTCAAATTCAGTGTTATTATGCGCAGCTGAGTGAACAACACAGGTTTACTGTGTGTGTCTCATAAGGTGGCCTTCTGCTGCTTGCAAACGGACTCTTTTGAGGAGACAGTGGATTTCCATTCATTTGTTGCCCTGATTCCACACGCTATGCGCAAATACACTGCCGGCTCACTCTCGCTCGCATCCAAGGTAAATCATCACCACTATCATCCCTTACAAGTGTTTTATTTAACTGAATACATCATAATCAGCTAAAGCGCATGTGCAGGTTACTTTACTTCCTGAACAAGTGCGCACCCGAGTCCGTGTTGCTTTCACATTCACGTGAACCGTGGAACGGTTCGGGAGCAAACAAACTCAGAGCACCTCCTCCAGGTAGTCTCGGGTTCGGTACCCCAGTGCGCACCCGGGTCCCATGACAGCGTTAGCGATTTTTCATGCGAACCGTGCCCCGTTCCGAACTAAACTGCCAGTGTGAAAGCACTCTAATGCTTTCTGTACACCTAAAGACTTTGAAAAGATTTAGAAAAGACTTTATAAGATTATCAGCTCACATCTAAAGACTTGGGTTCACAGTTTTTAGTCTCCAGACTAAAGATTTTACAAACACTGAATCTTGTAGTGACACTATTTACAAGACTACAACTAGATTATTTTAGCTTTTTATTCCCACCAAATTCCTTCCATCATGCTCAGCAGTGATTTAACAAAAATGGAGGAGAAGCAGCTACAGTTAGCTATTGTGGCTTTTGCCATTGCAGTGAAAGAAAGAAGAAAAGAAAGCGTCACAGGATATGGGCACGGCCTTGGCTGCATGAAAGGGGACAGCAAGGTCTGTCTGTCCTTCAAAGGGAACTGGAGGTGAGTTATGTCAATACTGCTATAGCCTACTATTGCAATCATGTACAGCTGAGCTAATGCTATGCAGAATACCTTGTGCTAGCTTGACCACCCAGGTAAAACCACCCTTTTTTAACCAGATAAAAGACAGAAGTGGATTCAGAGAGTTACTCCGGATGACCTCTGAGGACTTCGAATATATATTACAAAAAGTGGAGCCACTCATCTGGAAAGCAAACACAAAGTTTCGAATGGCCATCAGTGCAAAAGATCGACTCTCAGTGACACTGAGATTTTTGGCCACAGGTTTGTATGAGGGACATTATCACCAGGGGCGTAGGAGCCATTATACGTGGGGGGGACATGTCCCCCCCCCACACACACATTTCAAAATCTAAGTTTTGTCCCCCCCACTATTTCCCAAAGTAAGATTTTGTTTTGCATTGCCTGCCTATCTCTGCCGATTTCGGAGTCTCCAAATTAATCCATTCTGCAACTTTTAAATACATAATTCATTTATTTTAAAACGTGCGTATTCTTCAGCTGTTTATGTCGTCAGTCAACCATGATCGCGCACCGCTCGCGCATGCGCATCTAGGCGACACGGATAAATACACGCAGCAATATATGAATGTTCCTGGGAGATCCGTAGTTGCACGGGATGTGGAAGCGCGGAAAAGTTCCAGAAATGTACAAAAAGGTAAGGAAAATAAGACTAAATCAAAATTAAATAACCGAGACTAGGTTAGTATTTTTCTCAGGAGATGTTTTGAGCATTTTACTTCAGACACAGAATTATTTTTTTATTTATTTTCTATTTCACCTTTATTTTACCAGGAAGTCTCATTGAGATCAAAAATCTCTTTTACAAGAGAGACCTGGCCAAGGTAGCAGCCATACATAGACACAACATATTAAAAATGCTACATGCATACAATCATGCAAAAATAATTTAGAAACAATGGCCTCAAGAAAAACAACCACATATCTCCTTTACTACATTGTTTATGATGCTCTTAAATTGATCAATTGATATACACGTTTCTAGTTTAAGATATTTTTGCAAATTATTCCATGCCCAGGGTGCATAGTATGAAAAAGCAGTTTTCCCCAAATCTGTCAAAACCCTGGGTATATTAAAAAGCAACAACTTGGAGGAGCGTAGCTGGTAACTAGCAGAATTGAGACAGAGAAGGGTACAGAGGTAAGCTGGCAGTTTACCTAGCATGGCTTTATATATAAAAACATACCAGTGCTGTTTTCTGCGGGTGGTCAACGATGTCCAACCCACCAGATCATAAAGAATGCAATGGTGAGTGAGTGATTTTGCATTTGTAATAAAGCGTAGAGATGCATGATACACTGAATCAAGGCTCCGTAAAATGGAGGAGGCTGCATGCATATATAATGTCACCATAATCAATCACAGACAGAAAAGTAGCTTCCACAAGTTTTTTTTGGCATTGAAAGTAAAACTAGATTTATTTCTAAAATAAAAGCCAATCTTCACTTCAATCTTCCTAACTAGATTAGTAATATGTCTATTAAATAAAAGTTTGTCGTCTAACCATATACCCAAGTACTTGTACGTGGGTACCCTTTCAATGGATTTACCATCAGACGTAAAAATACTAAGATCATCAAGCAACTGTAGGCGAGCTTTTGAGAAAACCATGAACTTCGTTTTCTGAGGATTTAAAACCAATTTTAAATTGAGCAGTTTGTAATGACTGAAATGCAGTCTGAAGCTCTTGCACAGCCTGTGCTATGGAAGGAGCATGTGTGTAAAGGACAGTGTCATCAGCATAGAAGTGTACTTTTGCTTGAACGTCTTTACCTAAATCATTTATAAAAATAGAGAACAGAATAGGTCCCAAAATAGAACCCTGGGGGACCCCTTTAGAAATCTCAAGAAACTCAGATTTGTGGCCCTCTGCATGGACACACTGAGTCCGATCTACAAAATAGTTTCTAAACCATTTAACAGCATTAGGACAGAAACCAGTATCCCTAAGTTTGTTCAGCAACAATTCATGATCCACAGAATCCAACGCCTTGGATAGATCTACAAATAAAGCAGTGCAATGCTGTTTTCTATCCAAGGCACCAATAAGATCATTTATTACCACCATAGCAGCAGTAATGGTAATGTGGCCAGTTCTAAAACCAGATTGAAATTTGTTTAAAATATTATTATCAGATAAGAACTGTTTTAACTGTAAATTTACCTGGGATTCAAGGATCTTAGCCAAGATTGAGAGTTTCGAGATCGGACGGTAGTTGTTTAGCTCTGAGGGGTCCCCACCTTTAAATAAAGGGAGAACATAAGCAGCTTTCCAGATTTGGGGTATTGAATTGGACATAAGACTCAAATTAAAAATGTGAGTAATAGACTCGGCAAATTATCAGCAAACTGCCAAGAGAACTGCTAGCTGGCTACTCAAAATAAACTAGCAATCTATTCAGTCAGCATATTTGTGTTTGATCTGTGTGAATTACTTGAAATATAAGACTTGCTAGACCTTTACCTACCAAGCAACCTTTCCTTTCATTTTATTTTTCAATCTATCCTTGGGGGTGGTTAATGGAAATCAAATCAACCATTTATTTGAGTTAATCAGTTCAGTACATGACTGATTAACAGTAATGTAAATGCTAAATGTCCTAATACATGTTGTTGATACTACAACAATGCAAAGTATATGCTCTTAACCTTGCAGTTTTTCACATATCATGTAAGACTCAATTTCTCAATTTCTTTGCACAAAACTCTCCAGAAAGTGGCATTTAATGGTTTATTTTTCAAAAAAAAATTCACGGGGTGGCATACCCCCGGACCCCCCTAGCATTACTGTCCCCCCCCAGGTTTAAAATTGCTGCTACGCCCCTGATTATCACTACTGTTGTAGAAACACATTCCTAGTTGTACCCCATCCTCCCAAACAACTCATGTTGGCCCGGTGATGAAATTATAGAAATTTACTTGGTAGATATTAGGGGTGGGCGATATCTCGATATTTAAAATATATCGATATATATTTTTTAAACACGATGTGGATTTTGACATATCGTATATATCGAGATATTGTTTATATTAAATTCTGAAATTCTCACTTTGCTTGTTTGCCTTCTCTTTGCTGTGCTCGCTCACACCCACCTCCGCCTCCTCGCGTGTTGTCTCATTCAACCAAGTCCCCCCCGGTCAGGCACATCAGTCTTCCCCCGCCCAGCGAGTGCTTGAAGTCCGTCAGAAACAGCGCGCACGATCAGTTGTTGGCAATTTGTTGTGTAGCATCGCCTCTTGCCGCATTGCTTTTGTTTGAGGGTGCTTGACACATTGACACTTAAAGGTTCTCTAAAGCCCCTTTCACACAGCACTTTGAATCCGGCAAATTGCCGGCAAATTGCCAGAGTGCCTTCTGTGTGAACGCAAACACGACCCGGGATTGATGCCGGGATTGATCCCGGGTTGGGGACCTAGTAACATTGCCGTGTTCAGACCCGGAACGCGCGCTGTGTGAACAAAAGCCAGAACCAATGCCATAAGGGGTGTGTCATCGTGATGACGCATGTGCCATAGCGCGACTCTGTTGCTCTTAGAAGAAAGTTTGTGTTCGTCATCAACAAAGAAAGAACGAAAAAATGTCTGCAAACTAGAATGAAGCAGAGACAGGAGCTCCTCACTATCCGCGCTGAAGCTGAGATCGTTCGCCAGCTCTGAGGAAAGGTGCGTGCGTGGACATATTTTCGACGCGTACGTTACACGTCTCATCCTGACGTCACGCGGCTTTCCGGGACGTTAACGGGTTGTGTGTGAACGCACTCACAGATCCCGGCAAATCACTGGCAGTGTGAATGAACCGAAATCAAACAATCCCGGGACAAATGCCGGGTCACATTATCCATGTATTTTCTGGAATCTCTGTGTGAAAGGGGCTTAAGCGTTCCTGGGTGACGTCAATTCTTGTTGACGTTTAAAGTATTGTCAAACAAAACGGAGGCTAGCTAGACCCTCCCTCCTCCTCATCCGCGCACTAACCCCCCAAACCCACCCCCAAACCAAATCTTGTCGGTTATTGGCTGGAACAGTTTATGTCTCGTAGAGCGGGTCGCTAGAGTTTGTTTTTGTAGCCGTTTGTGGAGCCTGGGGTGTGTGCAGAGACTGCGTCTTTTTACAGTGTGTTCAGGGGACAGGCAGCTAGCGGATAGTGAGGAGATGTTTGCTGTATGTGACAAAATGTTTTGGCCTAAAAAAACGCGTGACATCGCTTAGAGCAACTTTAACATGCTCCCCTGTAGAAACGGGCCTGGCAGCTCGCGCCAGGTCTAGACCATAGACTGTAAAAAAGTAGGTCTAGACACGGTGAAAGTTTCCTGATTGTGACGGATTGCCGAATTTACATGACACATTATAAATTAGCATTATATTCTGCAATAGATAGGCCTACAGTGCCAAAAAGAGAAGAGGATAAAAGTGCATAAAGACAGAGGTAAAGTGAAGTAATGAATGAACAGTTTATATTATTGCACAGTAGTAAGATACTATAATTTAATGGTAGTTATTTTTACCTTAAACTTTATGCTAGCAGTTGTTCTAAGTTCTCCAGAGGCCCCAGACCATGTGATTTTTTTATTTATTTATTTTTTTACAATCATGTCCGTTTTTAGACAGTCAGTTTTTCGATTAATGCTTTACTCTACAGTTGTGCAGTTTTGGGGGGATATATGGCATTTTTTTAATTTACTTGCCAAAATTAGTAATGATATTTGATCTGGTAATGATATTTGGTTTATTATATTCCTTTATTTTACAGTTATTATTTTAGTATACCGGACTTTTTTTTAAAAAATGTTGCAGAAGCACTTTGTTCCTACATGAACTGCCTACCTATTTGCACTTCAATAAAAAAGACTTTGTGGTATTTGGCATATTTGTTTTTGCAGTAGTTTTTGGGGGGTTATTTTTCCTGTAAAGATATCGAGATATATATCGTATACCGAGATATAGCAAAATATATCGAGCTATATTTTTTGCTCCATATCGCCCAGCCCTAGTAGATATAAAAACTTTTTCTGGTAAGGAAAAAAGTCAATATCAGGAAACAATGTGTAATCACCATCACATCCAGCTCCCTGAGACAGCTCACACGAGTGGGTCTCGAACTTGTGTCTCTGGTGTGAGAGGCGGACACGCTAACCTCCATTTCACATGCATAGTTACTGTTACCTTGTTCATGAGTTAAAACAAAAAAACAATTTCATCTCATCTTAGGATGCATAAACTTTTTCAAATGCCAAAATCATCTTTCCATTTTTTGTATGTTCCATTTATTAAATTAAATGTAACTGTACACTATTCTTTATCTGAAAGAGACATACTCGTCTTTTCAATAAAAAGTTGACCATAGCTGTTTTTAAAGGGTACAAGCTGTCACACACAATTGTAATTGTGCAAGTTTCCACCTGTTCTGTTACAGTTAGATGGTGATACTTTATTTCTTTACTGCTTCCATTCAAGGTGAGACCTTTAAATCCCTGGGATTCCAATACCGCATGGGGAGCACAACGGTTTCACAGATCGTCATCTCAACGTGTGAGGCGCTGTATGAAGTTATGAAGGAGGATTACCTCAAGGTGGGAAAACTAACATTTTAACAGAATATGGGTCTATCTGTAATCTTACATTATGTGGTGCCCATAGCAAGTTAAAGTCAAACATGATCACTTATTGTTATCTGGATGTGTTTGTTTGCCATTTTATTGTAGACACCAACATCAGAGGCTGCCTGGAGAGCTGTCGCCGCAGACTTCAAGGACAAGTGGCAGTACCCAAATTGCCTGGGTGCGCTTGACGGAAAACATATCTCCATTCAGCCCCCCGGTCACTCAGGCAGCACATTCCGGAACTATAAAGGCCACTTCTCTGTTGTTTTAATGGCAGTAGTAGATGCCAATTACAAATTTGTTTATGTAAATGTAGGAGCCCAGGGCAGACTGTCAGATGGTGGTTTATTTGCCCACAGTGACCTCCACAGAGCAATGGAAACAGGCCACCTGAATTTACCCCACATGAACCCCTGCCTAACACTGTCATGCCATATATGTTTGTTGCTGACGATGCATTCCCCCTTCGCACAGACCTGCAGAAGCCATTTCCCCACCGACAGCTAGACCATGACCAAAGAATCTACAATTACAGGTTGTCGAGAGCAAGACGGGTCGTGGAGAATGCCTTTCGCATTATCTATATATATATATAAATAAAAATCCTGTTCAAGTCTGCATTTTCATTTAAACAAGGAACATTTCTGTATAACTGGCGAAAATTGTACTGCTGCACTGTACTGGTTAAATCAATTGAATAAATAAAGAAATGCATTAAAAACAGTGTGTACTCTTTTTTTTTATTTTTTATTCCAAGTAGAAAAAACACTTCCACATTGTAGCCAAAAATGGGCTAACAGCCCTTAAAATCTAAACAATGTCATCCTCATATTTTATAAATACTAGCTGTAAATACTAGCTAATTCAGCCACAAGACCTGAGGTAAAAAAGTGCAAATTAAAAAAAAATTTAAAAAATTAAGTGGAAACTCAATGCATTTCAATTTGCAGTGCTTGGGCTAACAGGCAACACCCCTTAAAATCAAAACAATGACATCCTCATATTTTTTACAAAAGCATATTAACCTGCAAATATCAGCTAATTCAGCCACAAGAGCTGAGAAAAAGTGCAAAAAGTAAACAGCCGTTTCAATATGAAAGTGCTTGAACAGCAGCAACATTTAAACATGTTTCAGTACACTGTAAGTCACGGAACTAACAAATTTCCAAATGATAGACCTACCGCCCCAATGTTAAATGTTAACAATACTTACAATGTGACACTCAAACTATTTTAATTATCCTCACTGTCTTCAAGGAGTTGCACATTGTAACATGTTTGGGAAGGGCTATCATTTTAAGAGAGACAAGTAAGAGTGTTTAGAGAGGTACTGGCATGGCTTTGAGTGTTTGCTCAACTTAGCCGTATGCAAGAAACCCTATTAGGAGGAATCTTTTTGGTTCAACAGCTCAATGCAAGTTGTATATATTTTGTAATTCTATGTTCATTATCTGTGTCAAATTGCATATTTTGATTTGTATTTGCCTATTTGTTTAGAGGGTTCTCTTTTGGCTTCATTCAATATGGACATTTCATCTGGACTATGTTGTGCTCTGATTCTACACCTTTGTTGATTACCCGGACTGGTGCTTGGTCATGATTTGAAACACTTTTTGTTGTACTTCTACTCCGGGACTTCTAATGAACTTTTGGAATATTGGAAACGCTCGCATCTAACCTGAACTGAAATGGTGAGAAGTTGACTATATTTCTGCCTGGACTCAAACATGTGGTGAACTGAAATGTTCTAACATAATGAAGTTATGATTTTCTTTTTCTTTGGATGTGATGATTTGCTGACAATATTGCTGTTGTGTGTATATCTATATAGTTTGGGGTTTTGTCACAAAAACATAAATACACTTAACTTTACTCTTGGAAGAATGGATCCCCTTCATTTAGTATGTGACCAAAACAAGAGTGTTACATATAATGGCGCCCGAACAGGGACCTTCTGGTAAAGAGTAAGAGCAAGTTCAAAAGTATGGACCTGTCTAATGCAGAGGCTGATGTGGGTACGGACCCAGACTTCACTGCTGCACCTTTTACAACTCGCCGAGAACCAATTCAAGACATGATACAGTCCTTTGGCAGTTTGTACTTGGAGTCTGAAGAGGAGGCAATCTTACAGGAAGAAGAGGTTGTTTTAACTGATTTTCCACCACCTCCACCAGTAGAGGAAGAGGAAGGTGAAAGTCTCATCAGTCTTACCATTGCAACCAAAGTAAATCAGTTAAGCATGAGAATAAACAAAATGGAGAAAGACAATTTGGAGTGTATTAGAAGAGTGGAGCAAGACATTCAAAATCACCTTCAGCGACATGACCACTGTCTTAAAACTCTAGAGGAACAAGTTCGAGAAACAACCAAACAGACGATAACTCAAGCACAGGCGGTTGATCAGAATCAGCGAAAGCTTGAAGAAAAACTGACAGATATTATTGAAAGAAGGTGTAACCGTTTGAAGCAGGTTTTGGAGGAACAGATGCAAGATATGGGCAAGGCCATGATGGATTGTTTAAAGAGAAGAGATAATCAGCTCAAGTCTATGATGAGTTCTGTCCTGAATGCTGTGTCTACTCCTATAGCTTCACAAGCCTTCACCACGTCATTCCCAGTTGGCCAGGCAACATCTACATCTCACATAATTCCTTATAAGGCAGCAGTCAGGCTAGAATTCCCTGTGTTTGGACGCACAGAAGGCGAAGATCCCATAACTTATCTAGAAAGGTGTGCCGAGTACTTAGCAGTGCGACCGATGATTGATGGCGAGATATTGTCAATACTTCCATCAGTATTGAGTTACACTGCGGATGGCGTGTAACTCAATGTAAAGAGTGTAAAGACTGGTGGATGGCGGAGAAAATCCACGTCAAAACATGGAATCAATTTAAGGCGGTATTCCTTCGTTCCTTTCTACCCGATGACCACGAGGTGGAGGCTGAGAGGAAAATCAGAGAGAGAAAGCAGGCGCTGGGTGAAAGCATCCGGACATTTGCTTTTCAATATAGAGCTATGTGTCTGAGACTGAGGCCATCTATGACCGAAAGAGAAATACTTCAAGCCACATTAAGGAACTGTAATCCTCGAGTTGCCAGTATTCTGAGAAGCACAGCTAACACCTTTGATGAGCTGGTACGTGTCGGAACTTTAGTGGAACGAGACATGGCAGAGGAAAGAGCCTACTGGAAACAACGCCATGCTGAGCAAGCTACCAGAAAAGGAGATTCAGACAGATCAGGTAAAGGCAAAGGCGGGAGTCATAACATTGCCATACTTTCAGAAAGTAACATCAAGCTGTTAACCTTCCCTGTGGTATTACGGAAACATACGTGTGATGCTGTCATAGACACTGGTAGCTCATATTCCCTAATTCAGGAATCTTTGTGGAGGAGATGGAAAGATGATGCTGAGACCTGGAAATCCAGCAGGGGAATGTCGTTTGCTCTTGCCAATGGCCAAGTACAAAGAGCAATAGGGGAAGTCAGTTGGTAATGTATATTGCAAGATAGTACATACCCAGTGCGGTTGTTCATTATGAGGAATCAAGACCTATCATTTCCACTCATTCTTGGCCTTGATTTCCTTGTGTCAGTTGGCATGAAACTTGACTTCAACAGTTCTTCTTATTCATTGCGTGCACATGAGTCACCACAATCTTTTTCTTGCTATCTGCAACCTGCCAGCATTACCATTCACTGTGCATTATCAACTTTACAAGTGTCAGAAAATACCATTACCATCATCAAGGATTTGGTGAGTCAAGCCGATATATCACGTACTGAGAAGAGGCAACTGGAAGGTCTCTTATTGAACTGGCCCACTGTCTGTACCGATGATCTGGGACAAACCTCCGTCATCAAACATCAGATTATTACTAGTGATTCCATCCCGGTACGGAAAAGACTGTACCCTGTGCCAATCAACAAACAAGAGTTCATTGATGAGGAGATTGAATTGATGTTGAACAAGGGCATAATACGGCCGTCTACTTCACCATGGGCAGCTCCTATAGTCCTAGTACCAAAAAAGGATGGAAGTGTTCGGTTTTGTGTAGATTATCGATCGTTGAACACCAAAACCCCATTAGACGGATTCCCAATGCCTCAAATACAGGACATCTTGGAGTCGATGTACGGAGCCACAGTATTCAGCACCTTAGATCTTAGGAGTGGATACTGGCAAGTCATGATGGATGACTGCAGCGTCCAGAAGACTGCATTCATTTCCAAAAATAATCAATATGAATTCATCCGTCTTCCCTTCGGGCTGAAGAATGCGGGAGCTACCTTCCAAAGACTGATGAACAGAATATTGAAGGATTTGCTTGGTAAATGCTGCTTCGTGTATATTGATGACATTGTGGTGTATTCCAGAGACATCCAACAACATATCAAAGATCTTAAGACTGTGTTCTGTGAATTGGAAGCAAGTGGCTTGACACTAAACCTTAAGAAGTGTAACCTCTGTAGAAAATCACTATCTTTTTTAGGACATGTGGTTTCTGAAGAAGGGATCAAAACAGAGGGAACCAAGGTGGAAGCTGTGAAGAACTTTCCCACAACAAGAAACTTAAAGGAAGTTCAACGCTTTCTTGGCCTTGCTGGATGGTATCATCGGTTCATTTCTCGGTTTTCAGAGCTTGCTGCTCCTTTACATGCTCTCAAGCGCAAGAATGTGCCATGGAATTGGACTGATGAGTGCCAAAACGCTTTTGAGAAATTGAAGGATGCTTTGCAAAAGGCCCCAGTTCTTGTACCGCCAGACCCTAGCAGACCATTTAAAGTACAGACTGATGCAAGCAACATCGGCTTGGGGGCTGTTTTGACCCAAGAATCAGACCAAGGTGAACGTGTCATTGCATATGCATCACGGCTACTTCAGGGAGCGGAGAAATCGTATTCCGTATCGGAGAAGGAATGTCTTGCTGTGGTGTGGGCAGTGGAAAAGTGGCAGAAGTATCTGGAAGGAAGACGCTTCCAAATTATCACAGATCATGCAGCTCTTGTGTGGGTATTTAACCATCCTCGACCTACTTCGAAACTCATGAGATGGGCCATCCGACTTCAGGGGCTTGACTTCACTGTGCAATACAGGAAAGGCCAATGCAATGTTGTTCCCGACTCATTATCTCGTGCCTTACCTGAAGAGGATCTCCCGAGTCCTATTGCAATATGTCATGCATAGGATGTGAGTAAAGATTTGCCTGTGGACTGGGAAGAATTAGAAAGATCACAGAAGGACGACCAAGCACTGCGGGATTTATGGGACAAAGCCAAATATCCTCCACAAGACCCCGATCATATTCACTACGTTGTACAGAATCAGTTTTTGTTCCGATGCATTCCTGACTCACTGAAAGGTAGCAGTTTGCAAGTGGTTATTCCCACAGATCTTCGTCAGAAATTCCTTGAATTTGCCCATGATAACCCATTGAGCGGACATTTGGGGCGTATGAAGACGTTACGTCGGTTACTCAATGTGGTATATTGGCCAGAAATTCGACGGGATGTTTGGAATCATTGCAAGCAGTGTCAGGTTTGCCAAAAGTATAAACCCCGCATTCACAAGCTTTCTGGACAGCTACAGTCTACACCCATCAAGGAACCTGGATATATGTTGGGCTTGGATCTCATGGGCCCTTTCCCTAAAAGCTCAAAATTGAATGAGTACTTGCTGGTTGTCGTGGATTATTGCAGTAAATGGGTGGAGGTGTTCCCGTTGCGCTCAGCGAAGACTCATGTGATAGCAGACATTCTTGTCAAGGAGATTTTTACTCGCTGGGGAACTCCAACTTACCTTGTATCAGATCAGGGACCCCAATTCACATCCCAACTACTCAACACAACATGCAAGCAGTGGGGAGTGGTTCAAAAACTTACCAAAGCATATCACCCGCAAACCAACCTGACTGAGACTCATGTGATAGCAGACATTCTTGTCAAGGAGATTTTTACTCGCTGGGGAACTCCAACTTACCTTGTATCAGATCGGGGACCCCAATTCACATCCCAACTACTCAACACAACATGCAAGCAGTGGGGAGTGGTTCAAAAACTTACCAAAGCATATCACCCGCAAACCAACCTGACTGAGAGAGTGAATCGTACTCTCAAAACCATGATCGCCTCTTATGTCCAAGATAACCATCGGCATTGGGATAAGTGGGTTCATGAGTTTCGTTTTGCAATCAATTCTGCGTGGCAAGAGAGTACTTCATACACTCCATCTGAAATTGCCATAGGACGCAAATTGAAAGGACCCATGGATCAGTTCCAATATCGTCATCCAGATCCTGACCATTCTGCATATAATGTCATAGAGCGCCAACAAGCCCTATTGAACAGGGTGAAAGAAAATGTTGCAAGAGCCCAGGAAAGACAAAAGAAGTACTACAACCAGAAGAGACGAAAAGAGACTTTTGAAGAGGGTGATCTTGTCTGGGTTCGTACTCATCCGGTGTCTCGAGCAGGGGATGCGTTCATGGCAAAGTTGGCCCCTAAGTGGCAAGGACCTGCAAAGGTAATCAGACAATTGAACAAAGTCAATTATAAAGTTGAAGTGTCAAAAGACCCCGTGCAAACTGAAACTTATCATATAGAGAATTTGAAAAAGTTTTACGGTTATGTCTAACCTTTCTCTAAAGGGCGGGGTGTGTAACAGTTCTGGAAGAATGTTCCATTTCTTGTGCTGTAATTCTACTCCCCACCTCAAGGGGGCACTATGGAGGTTTCTACTCCCCACCTCAAGGGGGCGCTATGGATGTTTCTTTGGGAAGGGCTATCCTTTTAAGAGAGACAAGTAAGAGTGTTTAGAGAGGTACTGGCATGGCTTTGAGTGTTTGCTCAACTTAGCCGTATGCAAGAAACCCTATTATGAGGAATCTTTTTGGTTCAACAGCTCAATGTAAGTTGTATATATTTTGTAATTCTATGTTCATTATCTGTGTCAAATTGCATATTTTGATTTGTATTTGCCTATTTGTTTAGAGGGATCTCTTTTGGCTTCATTCAATATGGACACTTCATCTGGACTATGTTGTGCTCTGATTCTACACCTTTGTTGATTACCCGGACTGGTGCTTGGTCATGATTTGAAACACTTTTTGTTGGACTTCTACTCCGGGACTTCCAATGAACTTTTGGAATATTGGAAACGCTCGCATCTAACCTGAACTGAACTGAAATGGTGTGGTGAGAAGTTGACTATATTTCTGCCTGGACTCAAACATGTGGTGAACTGAAATGTTCTAACATAATGAAGTTATGCTTTTCTTTTTCTTTGGATGTGATGATTTGCTGACAATATTGCTGTTGTGTGTATATCTATATAGTTTGGGGTTATGTCACAAAAACATAAATACACTTAACTTTACTCTTGGAAGAATGGATCCCCTTCATTTAGTATGTGACCAAAACAAGAGTGTTACAACATAACTTGGTTGCCCATGGGGAAGAGTGTATGCGTGATGGTGTGATGTTGGGTGTGAGGTTTGAGGCTGAATGTGAGGCTGTATTTGATTATGTTGTAGCTCTCTGGGTATGTATTGTGGTGGTGTTTGCTGTGACCAAATGTTAAACTGATCATTAGATTTTGCCCACGGTTGTGCCCTGCCTGTCAAATCCTGATCTGCTTCTTGAAATTCATACAGTATTGTCATAATTCTCTTTTTGGCTCTTGTTTTCAAAATTGGGTCTTTGATGTGACTGACCTCGACTGCAACTTGTCGTCCAAAGCCAGACTCATCTTCTATTCTGTCTTGCTTTTCCGGGTTTAAACCAAATTTCACAGTGTTGGACATTTCTTTCAGGACTTCAAGATTCTCAAGCTCAATGTCACTGTCATTGGGACGTCTTGCCTTTTTGTTTAATGGCCGGCGGCCTCTGCCGATGATGGTGGGCTTGAGGACCTTGATGGTCCTGGTGTAGATGCCCTAGGCGCAATCTCCAAAGAATTTTCCCCAGGAGAGGACACTTCGTCATCAGCCACTGTCCCCTGTGTGTCGGTGTCATTGTCGTCAATCTGTTGGGCAAGATATCAACATGTATCACATTATGTTGTATGATCCAAAATATTTCTGAAGGTAGGCCTAGAGTGGTGGTGGTATATAAGATAAGATAGACCTTACATTCCCACAATGGGGAAATTCTCAGTGTTGCAGCAGCACAGTGGATAGTTAAAAAAAGACTAAATAATAATAATAATAATATAAACAATATATACAATAAATAAACAATATATGAACAATATTAAACTGAGTCCTTGGTGTGTGTGTGTGGTCTACAAGGAGCAGTGCTAGTGTGAAACAGTCTGACTGCAGCAGGAAGGAAGGACCTGCGATATCTCTCCTTCACACATTTGGTGTGAAGGAGTCTATCGCTAAAGGAGCTGCTCAGTGCAGTGATGGTGTTCTGCAGGGGGTGGGAGACACTGTCCAAATTATGTGATTATCATCATTAAATAAAAATAATAATAAATTATCATTATTATTAAATTATATAAAGGCAAACATACAGTCATGTGAAAAAAATAGGACACCATGAAAGCCTGTCTATTTTTCAACATACGGACATGTAATAACAATTTTAACAATACTGAAGGACCCAGTGATTTAACTAAACTATTTTAAAATAAGGAAGGCCTTTTTAAGACTCTCTGTGAAGTGTAATTTTAAAAGAATGCCATTTTTGAGGAGGAATAAATTAGGACACCCCCCATATATTTCCCCCACACTGCTTATGAGTGTGGAAAAGGATTTAAAAATATATCAAAGGACTTTGACATCAGCCATTCCACCATTTTACCTCACTGAATTAATTTCAACAAAGGGGGGTATCACTAGTTATTAGGGGTCCTAATTTTTTCCTCCATTACAATAGGCATTTTTATGATTTTTTTTGTTTGTTTGAGGAGTAAAAATATGTTAATTTATATTGTTTAATTACAATAAATCACTTTCTTTTCCAGGAATGAAAAAAAATCTAATTAGAAATTATGTGTACATTTCTTAATAAAGAGTTGACTATTTAATGGGATGACCTAACTTTTTCACATGACTGTATATGGGGGTTATGAATCTATATCATTATATGATGAGAACAATAGTTTGAACTAAATGTCTTGAAAGGGTATAATTTTAAATGCTGTGTTGAAATTATGAACAAGTGTTTCACAGTGAATATTTGAGGGTACATAATACAAGAAAAGATACATATCTACAATAGAATACAGAGAATGGACAATACTCACAGCAAGGGTAGTCTCAGCATTGCGGGGGTTGACAAATGGCTTTAGAAAGTCCAAATGTCGCAAGATCCACTTTTGTTTAGAAGTGAGGGCCTTGTCCCCACTCCCACTTGGTAGAGGTCTCCGCAGACGGCAAAACTGTGTCCTCAGAGACGTGCTGCGTGCTTTAACCTCAGCAACTGGAACATAAATTGGGGAGCATTAGTTAAATTTTCCCCGTTTGTGCAAAGCTAGATTTCCTCTCTTTCTCATTCAGTCTTTCATTCGTGCTCTTGTACAGTAAATATGTCAATTTGGCAGAGCGGGTTAGACCCCGCCCTGTTATCAGTGTTGGGAGTAACGCGTTACAAAAGTAATGCATTACAGTAACATATTACTTTTTGCTGTAACGCAGTAGTGTAAGGCATTACTAATCAATTTTCAGTAATATTTTACTCGGTACATATTCAGTAAGGCTTGCGTTACAAGTTACAACAGACTTTTAGTTTTAATTGTAAAAAAATATATATATAGCCTATATAGCCTACACAGCAAGACCGCGAGACATTAACAAATGAAAAATGCAAGTAGGCTAAATTACCTGTTCGTGGTCAGTCAATAGCCGCATGTGGTGTCCATATAGGCTACCTTATACGCTGAGTTTCGGTTCATTTTTGAGTGAATTGTCCTCCGTGTCGTGATTATTTATAATTGTCTATATTTAGCCTACTTCTTATTTATAAAATCCAGGCAATTGGTTGATCAAACATTGATTAAAATTAAGATACAATTAATACAAAACGAAATTCACTTTAAAGAAAGGCTTTGTGTTTTCTGTGTAAGGTCTTTGTGAAAGTTTTAAAGCAGTCTTTTAGTGTCGCTTCAGAGCGCTCGCGTCCGTAACGGAGAACTGTCACGTCTGTAACATTGTTTTTTCCTCATAAATGCGAACACGAAAAATAAAATAAAATGAATATTTTATGTTCTGTGGAGAGCCACCCTTCTTCATCCGATTTGCGCAGTGTAATTCACAAAATTACAACAAAAAAAAATCGTTGCCTCCTAAAAGTTAAAGCTTTTTTTGTCACGCATGACTGTCTATTTCCCTAATATAAATTAGGGCCGGGACTTTAACGCGTTAATTAAGATTAATTAATTACAGACTTTAACGCGTTAATTAAGATTAATTAATTACAGACTTTAGACTTTGCACCGCGGAACGTTTCTCACTGGTTGAGTTTCGGCGGACCGATTATACTGGAGCACCAACTAGCGTCAGAAGAGCTGACGGGATAGCGCTTCATAGATCGCCTCAGTCGGACTAAATTAAGTTATTTTGTATTTAGTCCTACAAATGTGACTCACACCTTCACTCTCAAAGAGGTTATTTTTTATTATGAAAATCCAAAGTTGCTTTCCCTTGAGTATGGTGTTAACTTCTTTATCTTGTAGATGCAAAATTCGTTATCCACAAGCAAAAATGGCTTAAATCTCTTTTGAGCTTTCCTCTTTTTCTCCCTGATTTTGACTCTTTTATTTCATCCCTTAGACTTATAAATAAATAACAAGAAAAGTGAAAATGTTTTGATGCATTATGATGATTTATTCAAAGACATGACTTGACATTATTATGCTTTTCTTTCTTTTGTATGTATTACAAATTTGATGTATGCAAACCCAGGATATTTATTTTCTGTTAGGTACCTTTGTTTGTTTGTTTGTACACCTTGCTTAACTTCCCTGAGTTGGTAGTTATGTATAAGTTCTGCAATAAGAAAAATAGATCGCCTCGATCGCTTTGGTTGGCCCCGTGGATGGGAAATTTTGTTATAAAAAACGAACGGATGGAAGCGTCGATAAGAGCATGGTTGTGTGCAAGCTGCAACAAGGAATTCGCTATTGCTATTAGTGTAGTGTTGCAATATGCTATTGCTACACTTAATGGCAAAAATTGCACTGGTCTGTTGGACTTGGTTGAACAAAAATAAACAATATGTTGTTGCTTAAGCTTATGTAGGCCTATTCAGTCATTATTCAATGGTATACTAAAAATCCATGTGAAAAAAATGACTTCTCACTGTTCTCAGGTCAAATATTTATGCGATTAAAATGCGATTAATTTCGATTAATTAATTACAAAGCCTCTAATTAATTAGATTAATTTTTTTAATCGAGTCCCGGCCCTAATATAAATATATAAATATAAATACAAATATATATATATAATACAAATATATAAATATAAATATAAAACGCATGTGTAGACTGATATTTTTCTAATGTCTGGACTCCTTTCAGGGAGGAGCCTATGGATAAACAGACGTTTCAATATTTTGGTATTAATGCATTTTCTGAGAATTTATTTTTCAAGTTTTGACAGCAAATGTCATGTCCATAACGCTGGAATTCCCAAATTTTAAATAATTTATCCTCAACTTGTTTTGTGGTGTAAGTCGACGTATTTTATAATGTTAAGTTAACTTCAAATAATACTAATAGCCTAGTAATTTAAAGATGTGGTAGCATTGGATCTGGACGGTATGGATAACTCTAGGAGTTGGAAGTGGTGTGTCGCGATTCTGCAGGTACGTGGATCTGAGTGTCGCGATTTCGGTTTCATATCGCATATCGTTAAAGCCCTAGTCATTTTAGAATGTTAAGTTTTACTTCTGTATAGTTATTTTGGTGAAAGTAACTCAAAAGTAATACAGGAGTAATGTAACGCATTACAATTCTGAGACAGTAATATTGTAATGAATTACTTTTAAATAACAGTAACATGTAATATATATTGTATTCCAGTTTGGAAGTAACTTGCACAACACTGCCTGTTATTGGTGGCTGTCACATGAGTGATAGATGTGGCAGCCTATCGGCCGCTGTCCCTAGCCTATTTAAAGACTGTTTATGCCACCTGGTCATGCGTCATTGTTAGCTCCGCCCCTTGTTGCAGGCGCGCCGCCATTCAATGCTGGCCGTGTTTGGTTGGCAGCGCCGCGGTGATGTGCAGGCTGTTTCGTTCCCCCAGTTGGTTTGTTTTTATGTGTACGCTGCTGTGAGCAACCATACGCTTATACAATTCCGTGATGATCAACTGCAGGATATTGATTCCTTTGAAGATGCTTTGTCTTAATGTGGACGTTGGGCTGATGGTTTTCTGCATAAAATCCATGTAGACTGCGCTGCTGTCTTGCTGCTGTGTTACTGTTTTTGTTGTATGTCTTCACCGCTACAACCATTGGTCTGTTCACCGCTGCAGGTGCCGAAGTTGTGTACGTGGGCTCGCCCTTCAGTCATCTTATCATTGGATATCAGCTGGAGCTCCAGAAAAGGGGGAGCTCGAGCTCTAGCTCCTCCCATTTGGCTCTGCATCGAGCACCATCTCTTTGAATTAGATACTTAGCTAGCCTACCCCACTACGGGTGAGCCTCAGCCATCTTAACAATTATTTATTTTATTTTTCTTGTTTATCGTGTGTGTGGATGAACAGTGTGGTACGAGTCATTTGTGTGTGTGTGTGTGTGTGTGTGTGTGTTATATTCTGCCTTACAGTGACCAGAAAGTTTTACCTATTGATTTGAACTTAATAAATTAACTTTTGTACTGATATCCACGTCTCTTTGCCCTCCATGGTAACGAACCTGTGTGCCCTATTTACATTGGGTAGTTATTTCCCCTCTCTCTGAAGAGGGGTGGCGTAGTCAGCTTATTCATTTACCACAATACGATTTGGTACTTGTGAACCGTTTACCACGCAACACCACATCAATATCAAACATTAGCACATAATGCTATTCAATAGAGTAGTAGAGTTAGCATGTTAGCACATACCAGAAAACATTAGCACGTTATGCCATTCCATAGAGTGGTAGAGTTAGCATGTTAGCACATACCAGGCATGTCGATGGCTTCGGCAATATCTGTCCACTTTTCTTTTTCCACTCTGTCGTGGAATGAATGGCAGTTTACATCAAAAAGACACGGCTGCTCTGCCCACAGCTCGACAAGGCGCCCCTTTTTATCCACGGTCCATTTTCGCCTACTTGGCGCTCGTTGTGTTTCCACGTCCGTGGACATGTTTCTTTGTTGTGACTGATGGCTTCCTGTTTCCGGTTTTCTGAGAACGATTTTATTGGTTGTTGATTGTTTTACGTCACTATGACTACGCTGGGACTTGCGATAATATCAAACATGTTTGATATGAAAGACTAGAGAAAGACTGGCCTAAATCGGGTCGCCGACTGCAGATTATCACCTCACATTTAACGATCGAAACGACGGGAGCGCGCCGAGACTCCAGTAAGATTCCTAAAGACTTCCGGTCTTTAGTCTGGGACTGTGAAAATCCTTTGGTGTTCGCCCGGCATAAGACTAAGAACGGACCAAGACTGGTTGAACTGAAAGGAACTAAGTGCAAACACTGATGAACACAGAAACCAGGTGACAAATGATGATGATGATGTAACACAGGTGACACAGATGATGATAAACTAGACACAGGTGGATCAGATGATGAACTATATGACAGTAACTATAGAAACATATGAGTGGTGGGAAAACAGAACAAAGGAAGAAATGTGACTAGTGGGTGACTGTGACAATGGGATGTACATGATGATATTAAACACTATCAAATGATTGAAATAGTATTCTGCCAGTCAACCACTGTCCCCTGTCTAAGGCCCCGTTTACACGAAGAGAAAACACAGATATTTCCCTGCGGTTTGGCCTCTTGTTTACACGAAAACCCAGTTTTTATCACAGAAAACGATTATTTCTAAAAACTCCGGGCAAAGTGGAGATTTCTGAAAACGCCGGTTATGTGTTGCCGTGTCAACTGGGAGAAACGGGGTTTTAGGTTCTCTCGTGTCGATTCTGAGGATTCTGATTGGCTTTATCCTTCTCCCTACACTGCCGCCCATCGGTTTGGCATAGTTATGATGGCGCTTGCGGCGTATTTATGCGGATGTGTGCACGATGTTATTATTGAAAACGGAGGGGAGGAAAATATTCGTTTCTCTAAATACCTGGCTATGTGTAAACGTAGCCTAAGGAGGAATGTTTTGTGTTGTTATCTCTATAATAATGATGTGATGAGCAATACAAATTATGTGATACACATGGGAATGGACTATATAGTTAAACTTTATTTTTTTTATAGATCGATTATAATTTTTTTGGGATTTACTGATTTTTTTTGAGTTGTTCAATTATTTATCCAAGCAGGTAAGAGATTTTTTTTCAAACACCCTTCTCAGCCTCTCTTTAAGGGGGCTTTCACACTGGCAGTTTAGTTCGGAACGAGGCACGGTTCGCATGAAAAATCGTTAATGTGAACGTTGTCATGGGACCCGGGTGCGCACTGGGGTACCGAACCCGAGACTGGCTGGAAGAGGTGGTCTGAGTTCGGTTGCTCCCGAACCGTGCCGCGGTTCGGGTTAATGTGCACTTGTTCAGGAAGTAAAGTAACCTGCACATGCGTTTTAGCTTATTGTGATGTATTCAGTTAAATAAAACACTGTTAAGGGATGATAGTGTTGATTATTTACCTTGGATACGAGCTAGAGTGAGCCTGCAGTGTTTTCTTGCATTGCGCGTGGAATAAGGGCAACAAATTTGGAAATCCACTGTCTCCTCAAAAGAGTCCGTTTGCAAGCAGCAGAAGTCCACCTTATGTGACACACGCACAGTAAACCTGTATTGTTCACTCAACTGATGACGTCATACGCACGCAAACGCACCAGGGTTCGATAGAATCATGTTGTGTGTGAAACCAGACCAACGCTGCATGGGGCGCCGGGAACAAACGCGCTCGGGCTCGGACCGCAGCAAACGAGCCCAGTGGAAAAGCCCCCTAAGCCTTCTTCAGCGCTCTAAGTCAGGCCACACTAGTGACTCTAGAGCAGCTGTTCTCCTCTCTGAATGCGCTTCAAAAACTTCACAGAATGTGGATCTTGTTTGTCTCCTTCTGTGTATTTCTGTGGAGGGCATAGCAGAGGGACCTGGTTTCTCTTCTGGGAGAAGCTGTTCTTGGGAGCTTGTGGCCTGTGCAAATGAGGACTTCGGCACTGTAGTCTGGGATGAGGTCGTGTTGAACAGAGGAGTTAAGCATATTGCGCCTGATGGTGCACTCCCAATTCCACATTTCCCAAATAAGTCTTCCGTTTGCTTTGAGAAAACATGTGAAACAATATAAATAGAGATGCTTTAAAAATGATTTTAAATGTAAACTCAGTGATTCTGCAGTAATTCTGATACAAAAAGCACACCAACCTTGTAATACTCCCATGTAACGTTTCCCTCTCCTGTTGACCGACACTGGTCTTTAGCCCTTTTGTAGGTAGTTATGTTGCCAAGTTTTTTTCACAATTTTTCATTGCTGATGTTGTAACCTTTTTCTTTGAAAACTTGCTCAAGCTTTTTGTAAAATGCTATTTTATTTCTATAGTACAGATGCAGATACATCTGTGTGTGGGGTCAAGCAGCAGCAGTGTGGTCCTGTGTGTGAATTCTATGAAAACAGCAGTTTATAATTGTGAGAGATAAACTTTATACTTATTGGATATTTTGAAACAGTGCATACCTTGAGTGGAAGGGGATTGAAGATTGTGTGTTTGTGAGGGTTGTTGTGTGAGATTTTTTTTCCTTGTTTCATCAGAACACTCGACAAGAGATGCTGGATGAGTAATCACTGGAGTGGGACACTGGGACAGAGTAGTAACAGGAGGGGGACACTGAGACAGAGATGCTGGACAGTATCTGCCAAAGTGAACACAATGAAAAATAAAAAGATTTCCTCATGATCATTTTAAATGTTATTATGGTTAAAAAATGCCTTACCTTGTTTCTGTGCTGCAGATCTCACTTGTTGCATTATATATGCTGCATATTTTTTATCTGTAAAAACGAATTTCAATCAATAAAAATAAAATAAATTCCATCAAGCAACCAATCTTTTTTTTTTTTACTCACCATACTTTGTCTCACCAATTTCTTTACTTTTACTAAGTAAAAGTATTTTACTGCAAGCCCTCATTCACACCACACACCCACTCTGATCTGCACTTCACACACCCACCATCACCTTCTGCACCCCCTCTCCTCCCCCTCCTGCCATCCAACCTGAGCTTAAGGTCTGTGTGGAGGACGTGAGCAGAGTCTTCAAAAAACAGAAGATTAGGAAAGCCTCAGGCCCAGACGGCATCTCATCTGCTTGTTTAAAAGCCTGCGCTGACCAACTGGCCCCGCTCTTCACGCAGATCTTCAACAGATCATTGGAGCAGTGTGAAGTTCCCTGCTGCTTCAAGCGCTCCACTATCATTCCAGTCCCCAAAAAACCCAAAATCACTGGACTTAATGACTACAGACCTGTCGCTCTCATGTCTGTGGTCATGAAGTCGTTTGAAAGACTGGTGTTGGCCCACCTGAAGGACATCACTGGACCCCTGCTGGATCCCTTTCAGTTTGCCTACAGAGCAAACAGGTCTGTGGATGATGCAGTCAACATGGGACTGCATTCAACATCTCGACAGACCTGGGACTTATGCAAGGATCTTATTTGTGGACTTCAGTTCGGCCTTCAATACCATCATGCCTGATCTTCTCACAGCCAAACTGACCCAGCTCTCCATGCCATCCTCGATCTGTCAGTGGATCTCCAGCTTCCTGACGGATCGACAGCAGCTCGTGAGACTGGGGAAACACACATCCAGGACTCTCACCACCAGCACTGGCGCCCCCCAAGGGTGCGTTCTCTCCCCACTGCTCTTCTCCCTGTACACTAATGACTGCACTTTCTAAAGACCCCACTGTCAAGCTCCTGAAATTTGCACAGTCTGAAATTGTCTCATCCAAAACGGTGACGAGTCTGCTTACAGACTGGAGGTCGAACAGCTGGCTGTCTGGTGCAGTTATTACAACCTTGAGCTGAACACGCTCAAAACAGTGGAGATGATAGTGGACTACAGGAGGAACAGCCCAGCACTCCCCCCACACACCATCATGAACAGCACTGTGGAAGCAGTGGAGTCATTCAGGTTCCTGGGCACTATCATCTCTCAGGACCTGAAGTGGGACAATCACATTGACTCCATTGTGAAAAAGGCCCAGCAGAGACTGTACTTCCTTCGCCAGCTGAGGAAGTTCAACCTGCCACAGGAGCTGCTGATTCAGTTCTACTCAGCCGTCATTGAGTCTGTCCTATGCACTTCCATCACTGTCTGGTTTGGTTCAGCTACCAAATCAGACATCAGGAGACAGCGGACAGTCCGGACTGCGGAGAGGATTATTGGTTCCCCACTGCCAACCCTCCAGGACCTGTACTCTTCCAGAGTGAGGAAGAGAGCAGGTAAAATCATCACAGACTCCACTCACCCTGGACACCACCTGTTTGAACTGTTACCGTCAAGACGGAGACTCAGATCACTGGCCACAAGAACATCTCGGCACAGGAACAGTTTCTTCCCACAGGCCATTTCCCTCCTGAACAATTAACACACCTCCTAAGGCATATGCCTTTAAGTGCAATACTCCCTCAGTTTAATGCAATAACTACAACTCAGGTGATACTTACATGTAGATTTATTTATTTATTTATAATATTCAAAACACTGTAAATATGTTCATAATCTGTAAATCTGTAAATGTTTATTCTGGCTAAACCCAACTGTGATACTTTTATTCTCATATTTAGGGCCCGAGCACCGATGGTGTGAGGACCCTCTTGGAATTGCTCTGTTTATTATTATTATTATTCTTCTCCGCAATGAATCGCATTTTTGAGGGCCTAAACATGCACGAAAACTCACGAAAATTTGCACACGCGTCAGAACTGGCGAAAATTTACATCTGATATGCGTTTCAAAATTGGGCGGGGCAAAATGGCTCGATAGCGCCACCTATAAAGGTTCAACGGAGTGCGCCTCGCGTTACGTTTCACGTACGTGTACGAAATTCGGTACATACATGTAATGGCCCAATACCTACAAAAAAGTCTCTTGGAGCGTAGCCCTAAACACAACAGGAAGTCAGCCATTTTGAACTTCCTCTCAGATTTTTGTGCAGTTTTTGCCATTTTCAGGCCTCGTACTTTAACGAACTCCTCCTACAGTTTTAATCTGATCATCTTCAAATTTGGTGAGTGTAATCTTAAGGCCTTTGCGACGTTAAATTGCGAAGATCTTGAGTTTTCGTCGAAGGGCGTGTCCTCGGCGGCCTGACAAATTTTGATGTTTCGCCATGAAACAGGAAGTTGCTGTAACTCAGGCAAACAATGTCCAATCTGCCCCAAACTTCACATGTTTGATAAGAGTTCTGTCCCGAACACATATCCATGCTCATATTCAGTTACAGTCATAGCGCCACCTGCTGGCAACAGGAAGTGACATGTTTAACACTGTTGTGGACTCCTGATAACATATAAAAAAGTGCCAGCAAGTGTTAAACATGGTAACAACATACTTGAAACATGCTAAAACATGCTAGCAAGCACTTAGCTAAGTGCTAAAGCATGCTATTACTGCAATTCAATAGGAATTTGCTGTAACTCTGGTATGGAATGTCCAATCTGCCCCAAACTTCACACGTTTGATAAGAGTCATGGCCTGAACACATCTACATGACAATATTCAGTTATAGTAATAGCGCCACCTACTGGCAACAGGAAGTGACATGTTTAACACGTTGATGCCCTTCTAGCAACAGGTTAAAAATGCCATTGAGTTCTAAACATACAAGAAACATGTTAAAACATGCTAGCAATACTTAGCTAAGTCCTAAAGCATGCTAATTCAATGAAACAAGATGTTGTTCTTACTCAAAAAGGCAACGTCCCATCTGCGCCAAACTTCACACGTTTGATAAGAGTTTTCTCCTAAACACATGTCCATGCTCATATTCAGACATAGTCATAGCGCCGCCTGCTGGCAACAGGAAGTGACGTTTAACACTGTTCTGGACTCCAAATAGGTACATACATGTAATGGCCCAATACCTACAAAAAAGTATCTTGGAGCGTATCCGTAAACACAACAGGGAGTCAGCCATTTTGAACTTCCTCTCAGATTTTTGTGCAGTTTTTGCCATTTTCAGGCGTCGTACTTTGACGAACTCCTCCTACAGTTTTAATCTGATCATCTTCAAATTTGGTGAGTGTAATCTTAAAGCCTTTGCGACGTTAAATTGCGAAGATCTTGAGTTTTCGTCGAAGGGCGTGTCCTCGGTGGCCTGACAAAATTTGATATTTCGCCATGAAACAGGAAGTTGCTGTAACTCAGGCAAACAATGTCCAATCTGCCCTAAACTTCACACGTTTGATAAGAGTTCTGTCCTGAACACATATCCATCCTCAAATTCAGTTACAGTCATAGCGCCACCTGCTGGCAACAGGAAGTGACATGTTTAACACTTTTGTGGACTCCTAATAACATATAAAAAAGTGCCAGCAAGTGCTAAACATGCTATCAACATACTTGAAACATGCTAAAACATGCTAGCAAACACTTAGCTAAGTGCTAAAGCATGCTATTACTGCAATTAAATAGTAATTTGCTGTAACTTCGAACCCCGAAACCCCGAAACTTCACACATTTGATAAGAGTCCTGCCCTGAACACATCTACATGAGAATATTCAGTTATAGTAATAGCGCCACCTACTGGCAACAGGAAGTGACATGTTTAACACTGTGATGCAGTACTAGCAACATATTAAATATGCCATTGAATTATAAACATGTTATAATCATGTTAAAACATGCTAGTAATTCTTAGCTAAGTGCTAAAGCATGCTAATGAAATGAAACAGGAAGTTGTTGTTACTTAAGAAGACAATGTCCAAACTGCCCCAAACTTCACACATTTGATAAGAGTCCTGCCCTGAACACATCTACATTGCAATTTTCAGCTATAGTAATAGCGCCACCTTCTGGCAACAGGAAGTGACATGTTTAACAGTGTGATGCAGTACTGGCAACATAGTAAATATGCCATTGAGTTATAAACATGTTATAAACATGTTAAAACATGCTAGCAATTCTTAGCTAAGTGCTAAAGCATGCTAATAAAATGAAACAGGAAGTTGTTGTTACTTAAGAAGACAATGTCCAATCTGCCCCAAACTTCACACATTTGATAAGAGTCCTGCCCTGAACACATCTACATTACAATTTTCAGCTATAGTAATAGCGCCACCTACTGGCAACAGGAAGTGACATGTTTAACAGTGTGATGCAGTACTGGCAACATAGTAAATATGCCATTGAGTTATAAACATGTTATAAACATGTTAAAACATGCTAGCAATTCTTAGCTAAGTGCTAAAGCATGCTAATGAAATGAAACAGGAAGTTGTTGTTACTTAAGAAGGCAATGTCCAATCTGCCCCAAACTTCACACATTTGATAAGAGTCCTGCCCTGAACACATCTACATTACAATTTTCAGCTATAGTAATAGCGCCACCTACTGGCAACAGGAAGTGACATGTTTAACAGTGTGATGCAGTACTGGCAACATAGTAAATATGCCATTGAGTTATAAACATGTTATAAACATGTTAAACATGCTAGCAATTCTTAGCTAAGTGCTAAAGCATGCTAATGAAATGAAACAGGAAGTTGTTGTTACTTAAGAAGGCAATGTCCAATCTGCCCCAAACTTCACACATTTGATAAGAGTCCTGCCCTGAACACATCTACATGACAATATTCAGTTATAGTAATAGCGCCACCTACTGGCAACAGGAAGTGACATGTTTAACAGTGTGATGCAGTACTGGCAACATAGTAAATATGCCATTGAGTTATAAACATGTTATAAACATGTTAAACATGCTAGCAATTCTTAGCTAAGTGCTAAAGCATGCTAATGCTATGAAACAGGAAGTTGTTTTTACTTAAGAAGGCAAAGATCAATCTGCCCCAAACTTCACATGTTTGATAAGAGTTCTGTCCTGAACACATGTGCATGCTCATCTTCAGTTACAGTCATAGCGCCACCTGCTGGCAACAGGAAGTGACATGTTTAACAGCATGCTATTATACCCATAATAAAGGACATTTTTGTAACTGACTTTGACATACTCCCACTATATTTATCTACTTAAATGCACATTGCCCACCGTGGTCTGTCTTCCTAAAGCCACCGGGTGGCGATGGCACGGGTGCGAGGGCCCTTTCAATGCTGCTTGCAGCTTTAATTTTATATTTTATTCTTAAAATTTGTATTATTATGTTTCTTGTTGTAAATTATGTTTCTTGTTGTATTTGCATATGTGCACTGGGGGGGCAAGAGTTCGCAAAGCAGCCTGAACTCTGAAGGACAATCACATACACACACACACACAAACGTTTCTTTACACTCATCATTTAAGCCATTACGAAGAAGTATTTGATAGGTTTGTGCGTTGCATAACTGTTATGCCCTGTTATGCGATGGTTACTTGGAAATGCTTCTCCTAATTAATGTTCTCAAATAGAATCATGGTTTTGTAACCCTACCTCGTAGGGAGGTCATAAAGTTTATGACCAAGCTTCAGCAGCTCATCCAGTTCCTCTGCAAGAGAGATGATGGGGAGCGCAACGCGACCGACATTCCAACACATTAACGCACACACATACACGAACTTTGAACATTAAACTTAGAATATAAGCATGTCATGTTTCATATACTCCTGTGTGTTTTCCCAGTTTATATTCACTTCTTGTATGACGTTTGTTTGAAGGAATGAACTTGCTTTGAAGGAACTAAATGCTTATAATATGCATATCTTATGTAACTTTGTATTCCTATAATCTTCATGTGACGTGTTTGATATCTCTGTAATTCTCTCAATCTAACGGAGCCGAATTCCGATAGCAGAATGCAGTAATGTGCATTCTTTTACACATTTCATATTCCCGGAGCCGAACGGCTCAATACAATCTCCTCATGACCCAGTCCAGTGGGCGTGTCCCCCACAGGACAAAGAAAACTTTTCAGATTCTGGGACTGTCATGGGGGTTCGCGCAAACAGAGGCGTGAACCCAGTCTTTCCATAAAAAGACTGACCCCAGAATATCCTCCAGAGAGCACTTTTTCTGTGAGAGGTTTCCGGTTCCATGGCTCCTTAGGGAGCTTTACGCCGTGTTTCTTCTCTTTCTTTAATCTTTCTTTATTTTCGTCTTCGGGCTTTTCCTACGTTCAGCTTCAGTGAAATGAACGTAATCGGCAACTTCAACTTTAAAGAGACTCTTTGAACCTCTTGCGACCACGATTGCCCGGAAGAGACGAGAAAGCACACACCCACTCTTAAGGACACACACACACGCAAGACTCGGTTTTCCTCAGCAACACAAGAGAACCATTGTGCTTTTAATGTGATTTCCTTCCGTAGTGTCTCTCAAGGTTCATTTTGTCTGTGATTTTTGCCATACTGCGATCTCTCATCCTGACCTTTAGTTTCACTTTCTCATCCTCAAGCTCTCTCTCTCTCCCCCTCTCAATCACTCTCCCACTCCCATTTTTGTTATTTGTGTGTCTCGTATGTATTCCGTTTAAATGTAGAATTCTGTATCCGTAGTTTCATTTTATTAAAACCACTATATCCTTGATGGCTTCTGTCTAAAATGCTCGTTTTACAAGTCAATGAAGTGTTTGATCTTTAGCTACAAAGCTTTACAATTTGTTACTACTTCAGTAACCTAAATTTTATAATAACAGGAAGGTGATTTTTCGTGGCCAGAAAATAGCTTTTCTGAATTATAAGAAAGAGATAATTTTTGTTGAAAAATTGATAAGTTAATCTTACGGCCGTTTGCTGGACAAACAAGACTGTATTTATAACTAAATTAATTCCATTAAAAGTTATCTCATATAATTGATCTGTAATGGGACTATTGATATATTAATGATGAACCATAACTCATTGTGGTGATCATTCATGTATACAATCGATCTATTTGCAGCTTCGATAATATATATATTAGGTTTGAAGATATATATATTAATCATATTCCTGATTAATAATTAAAATTCCCTATATATAATTTGAGCGAATGTTAATGCAATACTCAATGTTGCTACAATACTCTACCTTGTCTGTGGACATCGTTCATTCTATATAGCCGGTGCTGGATAAACAGCGAGCATGCGTGCAACGGTAGGCTAAATTATTTACGACAGTGGTAATGGACAATTTCGTTTCCAACCAGTAGGGCGACCGAAGAGGAAAAGTTTCATGGTGTTGCTTTAATGTAAGTTTGAATTTCATGTTTAATGATTAGGAAAAGTGTGTACAGCAAATTATTATTCAAAACTAATATGAAACAAAAACACATTCTAAATTAAGAAATTAGCATGCATGTGTGGGTTTTGTTTACTGCACTCCTGGAATAAGACATACCCAGATAAAGATCTCAGATAAAAACACACAAACATGAGGCCTAATTGTAGAACCGTCACATTAGATGTATGTATGCATGTATTGATGAATTGACTAATTTATTTAATGGAATAATGTTGTACAAAAATGTCGATGTACAAAATTAACACAAGCATACAATACCATAAAGAGAAAATTACAACAAACAAGACTTCAAACCAAGAAAATAAAAAGAAAATAAAAATAAAAGGGTAAATAAAGCACATGTCCTAATTACTAATAAAGTAGCCTACTATACAAAAAGTAAATAGTATTAGGCTATAGGTAATGGACTTCTTAGAATTAAGGGGAAAAAAATATCAGCTGACACTCGCAGCCAATGAGCATTAAGCTGTGTCGTCAGCAAGTCGTTTCCCATCCTGCTTTTGATCAGCGCAGTCGGTGGAGAGCAACTGCGCGCGACTGCAGAATCCGACTCTTGTGCTCGCGATAGTTTTTTTGTCATAAGTCAAAGATGTCATACTGGCATGACATCAGAGCAAGGCGGACCACACTCGGACACATTTCTGACGACATACAAAAAAGGCCAAGATGGCGGCGATGTAGATGGTATTGTGTCTTTGCTCTTCAGGGAAATGAAGCTAAGCGCTAGTTCTGCCAGGAAGACTCAATCGTTCACGTCATGTATTACCTTCTCACTATCCAATCACATCCTAATAGCCAGTATAAAAGGGTGGTACTTACTCATGTCTGAGTTCTCAGATGCTGTCGCTTCAACCACCTCCATCCTCCCCATCCACCACCAGACGGGACCTTCCTTCATCTCCCTACCATTCTACGCCGGGTCCTCCCCACCAGACAGGACCTTCCTTCATCTCCCTACCATTCTACGCTGGGTCCTCCCCTCCATCCTTCCCATCACCTCCAGACGGGCTCTCCCTTCTACCCTGAAGATGCCAGGATGTCCTCTCCTCCTTCCACCCCACCACCACCAGATGGCACCCTTCCTTACTTCACGGGGGTGGGCTGCGCCCCCGCCTTCATCTCAGGCGGGATGCGCAGATTCCGTACCCTCGGAATGCGAATTACGGACGGGGCCTACGCCAAAGAATTTGATTGCTTGCTGAGCTCGTAAATAAATGTTATTGTCTCAGTATTATTCTCCCGAGTCTTTCTGGTAGAAATAAAGGTGAAGTAGTGATATAACCTATTAATTGGACTGGTGATAAGGTGAAAAATTAAGTGAAAAAGATGATCCTGATTTGACTTCTTTATGCATGGGAAAAAGAGGCCAGAAGAAAGTTAAACGAGTTTGGCTTGACACTGTCTTCCAACGCATCTGCCACAGTCGATAAGTTTGAGGATTCAGCATCAGCCTCGAGTAGTGCTGGATTTAATCCTTCTACCAAAGATTTCACCTGGTCCAATAGAAGTTTGTCTTTTAGATCTAGGATTGACTTTTTTCTAATTTCATCTTCTATCCTTAACTATGTAAAATATTCTTCTCACTGAATTATCTTTTGTCTTTTTCGATTACTTTATTTACACTGTAAATATAAGTGTAGTCATGTGGCTTACGCGCCAAACCCCCGACCCCCTCCCCCCATGATCGGAGTCGAATCTAGTTTTGGAATCGATTGTAGATAGTAGGATACATTGACTTAAAGTCATGGCGGGACAACCTGTGCCAACGACTGCAACTGCTGTAAGTAATATTTTATTAACGTTCAGTGTTGTTGTTTTTTTTCCCCATTGATGGTAGCAGTACTAACATAGTATGGACATGCAGCCTAATTTAAATTGATGAAGAATTTTATATGGCGAATTGTCGACACACTCGATGAAAGAAAATAGGCCTATGAGTAGTAAGAGCAGGAGAAGAAAGGTGATTTGACGAAAGGTGAACTAACATAACAATTTTAGACCTTAACATGTTTTTTAACTTGGCTCAGGTTAAATGGTTACTGAAGTGCATCGTGGCATATTTCTGTGTTAAATTGTTAATTACATGTATATACCTTTTTTATTATTATTATAGAACACTGTAGAGAGTATGGCTCAGGCCCTAGTCACAGCCATCTCCAGGGAGTTGTCAGCAGGTCACACTCAAAACACTGTTTCTGCACCTGTCAGACCTCCTCAACGTGCCTCAAGCAACACCTTTACTCCCCCTATTACTCCCTCTACCAGCACCGATTCATCTGCCTGAGTCAACCAGGCTTTAAAGAGGTAGAGATTTATAACACATTTTTTAATGGTTTGTTCATGTTTTGTACATTTTTGACAAAAAAAAGTATTATGTTATATTATATTTTAATTATAATGTAATACTACTCATTCTCTGAACTAAATGCCACTTGTGAATGCCACTTCATACTTTTGAATGCTGTTATTTACTTCCTTTTTCTTAGACAGTATTCAAATATGTTTCATTCTAAAATAGACGCAAAGAGAGGCAAAGGTCGGATTACCAGGACAGTGCCTATCAAGTGCACAGACCTCACAGTCTGTGTTCTACCTTCACCGACAACCCTAACCCCGAAGCCTACGGTAGAATTGGGACTGGCTCAGGCAGGGTTAGGGAAAAAAGTGGTGACAATAGCAGAGGACTGCAAACATACAGATGCAAGTGTGTATATGTCTGATGATTTGGTATATGTATTATTGTATTCAAAAAGCTATATGCAATGTTGCAATTTTTTCTATTACCATAACTGGTGTACATTTGAAATCTTATGTTTGACTTTTCATGAATTACCCATTTATAGATTGTAACAATTATGGAGGAAGAGTTCCCCAAACTTCAACCAGATGTATGTAGTCGTTCAATAGCCGTCTAATTGATGACTAGTCTATTCTTTGGCTCTGGTTAGACGTCTATTAGATTTTCACTGACAGCCCAAATCCAGCCTTGTTTTAGCCTAGACGTCTGGGCTGTGTTTTGACCGCTATTAGACGTCTTTTAGACATACAATTGCTTGCTGGAATGTGTTGTTTGTGCTTCTACTACAAATACCACTTTGGAACTAATTGTACTACTTTGAACCTGATATGAATATGATTGAATAACTCATTGAAGATCAATAGCATGTCACTTGACAGGCATTGTTTAATCACCGTAGTTTAGTAAGGAGTTGAAAGAAAGCAATGAAATGCAAAGCCTCTGTGGAGATGATGGATATAATGCAGTGACTGAACATGAGGGAACTAATCTGATTAATATCGACAAACAGAAAAGATATTATAACAAACATCATTAGGACAGCGTATTTACGACTACTTACCAACATCTGGCACACGTGAACTGATGCCAAATATCGCAATGTGTTCGGAATGAGACTTCTTCAGTGTGATTTTCCTACTGATAAAATTTGCGTCTGTTGTTGACTCCACAGGTTTCCCATTGAAAGCAATGGAGTTCCCAATTCGTCATAGAGTGACGCCGAGGGGCGCCTTTGGCATCTTCAGTGTGACGCCGGGGGGCGCTTGACCATGCTTCAGTTTTTGATGCCTTGGGAGTGAGCATGGGGCATTTTTCTACCTAGTGAATCTACACATTAGAGGTCTTCAGAAGTCATAACTTCAGGGGTCAATGGGTCTCCTGAGAATATTTAATTTAATCCCTAAGGCCAAAACATTTTTTTTCGGAAATATTTGGGTGATTGGGACACAACCTCTGGGTGATTGGGACAGCACATCTTGTCATTGATTTCGGCAAGTATAAGCATTGTTGCACAAGTTAGTTCATACTTTGATATAATTTAATATGCAAAATTGCGTTTTCTGTTCCTCATGACTCCCATGTCAATGTTTATTATCACTGAACACATTTAATTCTCTTTCCCCAAATTTCATTAAACACATTTAATTCTCTTCCACTAAATTTCATTGAACATGTTTAATTCTCTGCCCCCAGCTTTCACTGAACACATTGTAGGATTACAAATTAAAGAATGTTTAAGATTCGCTGATCCTATTTTCTTTACATAACATCACATGAAAAATTAAGGTAAAGAGATTGAATTTAGCATTTAAGATTATGATGATCATATCAGCTGAGATTCCTGCTCTCTATTGTAAGTTAAATTAGTCAGATTACTGAGACTCCCACCCTTTGTCTGTTAATGGCTATTGGAGCCCCTGGCCCAGTCGTTGACTAGTTAGGCTGATTGGATCACCATCTATACATGACACTGTTATGCTGATGAGATCAGGAAATCTCTGCAAACGAGCTGACTCATTTACACGCCCCCCAAATCCCTCCCCCTTGTAAAGAATCTCGGGCCGTTCTTTGGGGATATGTAATCAATATTTAATCATTAAAAATTAATAACTATTGATACGGATTCGACCCCGAGAACCATACATGTTAAAATCACCCAAAAAAGGGTGTATGTTGCCAATCTGTTATGAATGACTGAATTCAACGGATTTATAGTCAATCATTCATACAGATCGCAAAAATAGATCAATTTTTATATATCAATAATCAGAATCATAACGAATTATAATTATTTATTCATATACAAATTGTCGAGAATAGATATATTCTCAGGATAACCTTTAATGGCATCAATCAAACATCGAAATCAGTTTGTCCCGCAAACTGACCACGATATTTTAATTAATTCTCATAAAAGGCCATCCATCTTATAGAAGAAAGGCTATTTCTCTGGCCATGACAAATAACTTCATTATTCTATAAAACTACTATCTAAAGTATTTTACAATCTTAAAACTTGTAGCTAGATCGAAAACATTTAAGTGATTTGAATCATGAGCACAGGAGACAGTTCAATAAATGAATATATGTATTTAATAAAGGCAAAACTACGTATACGGTTACTACAAAGAATACATGTATTTACAAACACAATAATGGCAACGACGATGAAAGAGAAAACATGGAGAAAGAGAGAGAGGGAGATGATCGCGAACGATCAATAGCAAACTTCATCCGAACATACCATTGAGAGACACAAAGATCAAATCCCCTGAATAGGGTGAACAGATCTTAAAGCATTTAGATCGATAGGAATTACGATACTTGCATGATATTCTCGTGTGGCTGAGAACGAAAGCATGTGCGTGTGTGTGTGTGTGTGTGTGTGTGTGTGTGTGTGTGTGTGCTCTGTCCTCGCGCGTCACGTGGTCTTTCCGCGGGTGAAGCGCGTTAGTTTAAGTGAGTTGCTGGTTGGTTCAGCTGTGTTCATTTTCCTCGCAAGAAGAAATGAAACAGCGGCTTCAAAAAGATAAAAGAAACTTAAAGAAAACAAACAAAGGAAAGATTGGATCATCGCATGCACGCAAGGTCCCGATGGACCAACATGATGAAGTGTCGAAGGAAGGCAGGAGAGAGAGAGTAAGAGGAGGTTCAGTTCTTTTAAGGAGACTGAAATCCACGCCTCTCTGGAGTGAACTGGCCAATGACATGCAGCAAAGCTTTTGAGCGGCAAAATTCTCTTTGTCTTGTCCAGGGCTGGACTGGGACAAAAAATCGGCCCAGGCATTTTGGCCCAGACTGGCCCACTACATATGATCATAAACACAACCAAACTTTGCACGCCCTTGAATATACCAACTCCTATTAAAACCACTAATGCCATAAATGAATAGGAGTGAGTAAGAGTTAAAGGGATACTCCACCGTTTTTTCATATTAGACAATGTTATTCTCTTATCTAAGATGATTTGATACATGCCTCTCTTGTCTCAGTGCGTGCACTTAATCGCTCTGTCGGGCGGAGAACTTTGAGAGCAGTTAGCTTAGCCCCATTCATTGTATATGGGCCAAACAGAGATGAAGTTAGAAGCGACCAAACAAATCCACGTTTTCTCTATTTAAATATAGTTACACGAGTAGTTACACGACCAAGTATGGTGACTCTAAATAAAATGTGGCACTTTTTATAAGCGGGTAAAATGGATAACTATAATGTATGGCGGAATAGCACTTATTGGGAGCACTTCGACTCGGCGCTGTAATATCTTCACTCGTGAAAAGTCCTCTCCCCCCTCTCCCTCTCCCTGTCATTTCCGTCAATAGAACCAACGTGACTTTTACTTCTACCTGTGCTACTAGCAAACTGCAAGAGATCATTTACAATGGCGGACTCTGTAGATAATTATGACTTGTTTGTAGAAGACCCAGAGCCATATCTGTTTGAGCCCAAGTACACAGAGGAGGAACTTATGGAAGCTTGTTTCCGCCACAGAATGAAAAATAAAAAAGGTAATTGCGACTTTTTTTCTCACAATTGCGAGTTTTCATCTCGCAATTCTGACTTTATTTCTCAGAATTGCGAGATATAAAGTCGCAATGTGTGTTATAAAGTCAGAATTGCGTGATATAAAGTCAGAATTGCGTGATATAAAGTCGCAATTGCGTGTTATAAAGTCAGAATTGTGAGATAAACTATTCTGAGAGGAAAAAAAGTCCGTCTTTTTCCCCCCATATAATTGGACTTTATAACTCGCAATTGCGAGTTTATATCTCACAATTCTGACTATATCTCGCAATTCTGACTTTATATCTCGCAATTCTGACTTTATATCTCACAATTCTGACTTTATAACACGCAATTGCGACTTTATATCTCGCAATTCTGACTTTATATCTCACAATTCTGACTTTATATCACGCAATTGCGACTTTATATCTGCGACAATTAACGTTACCTTTTTTATTTTTCATTCTGTGGCGGAAACAAGCTTCCATAAGTTCCTCCTCTGTGTACTTGGGCTCAAACAGATATGGCTCTGGGTCTTCTACAAACAAGTCATAATTATCTACAGAGTCCGCCATTGTAAATGATCTCTTGCAGTTTGCTAGTAGCACAGGTAGAAGTAAAAGTCACGTTGGTTCTATTGACGGAAATGACAGGGAGAGGGAGAGGGGGGAGAGGACTTTTCACGATTGAAGATATTACAGCGCCGAGTCGAAGTGCTCCCAATAAGTGCTATTCCGCCATACATTATAGTTATCCATTTTACCCGCTTATAAAAAGTGCCACATTTTATTTAGAGTCACCATACTTGGTCGTGTAACTACTCGTGTAACTATATTTAAATAGAGAAAACGTGGATTTGTTTGGTCGCTTCTAACTTCATCTCTGTTTGGCCCATATACAATGAATGGGGCTAAGCTAACTGCTCTCAAAGTTCTCCGCCCGACAGAGCGATTAAGTGCACGCACTGAGATAAGAGAGGCATGTATCAAATCATCTTAGATAAGAGAATAACATTGTCTAATATGAAAAAACGGTGGAGTATCCCTTTAACAAATTAAATAACTACTAAGGAGAACTATACTCCACAGTACTGAAACCTTAAAACAAGCTATAAGTGCATTGGGATAGCAATACCGTTTTTTCTCACAGGATTTTGGGGAATCTGTGTTGAGTGTACCTTTGTCCCTCTAGGGGGGTTCGGGCGCATGCTCCCCCGTAAGATTTTTTTTTGCTTTTTAATGTTAAATTCATCAATCTGGTGCACTTTGAGAGTTCAAAATAAAGAGCTCCAACCCATACTCAGTGTGCAAATTGAACAAAGAAAAACTCAAAACTCTTTTAGTTGTGATATAGTGTCTGTCTACATTACACTACTATATAATAATAGTTATAATGTTAATCCCATGGCAGTAATAGACATATGTTGTAAAACAAATGCACTGAAAAATAAAAGCAACTTTCATAATTAGTTTCGTACTAATTTCTATACTTGAAAGAGATAAGCACATGATCTTTTATTTTGACGGAAACGGCATCGAGCTTTTACAAACTCGTCTCATTACAATTCTAATAAAATGCGTAATCGTCAAATATGCAGATGTGGAAATAATGCGTAACTGGGTAGTGGGTTCCTACATAGCCTAAGTTTTCTGACAGTAGCCTAGTTCTGCTTTCCACAGTTCTCTGACTCACTTATTTCTCTCCTGATCCTCCTAACCATCCTCATCAGCGACTTGAAGGGCCTTTGAAGTTTCTTTTTTTTTCACGCTATTTCTCTGCACATTCCTTTCGTTTCTTCTCCATCGATCTGACTATTTTGACAGATACACACTGACACTGCTCACTCACTCAGAGCTCAAAGGGGGAGGTGTTTAAAGGTGTGATTGGACTAGCCCAGTGTCAATCAAGAAAATAACCAATGGGCCGCTGATCTACGCGTTTCATGCGCCAGTCTGTGAGGAAAAAAAAACAACCTATGCTGACTTTTTTGTCCAATGCATTACACCGGCACAAAGATCTCAGCGCCGCCAATTAAGCAAAACTAAACGCAATGGGCCGCCGATCTACGAGTTTTATGGGCCATTCAGACAAAAAAAAAAAAAAGTAAATGTATAGTATGAGATGTATCGGCCCACAAAGGCCCGGTATGCCCGATGGCCAGTCCAGTCCTGGTCTTGTCAAAGCTAAATTATGGCCGTGTCCGCCTTTTCTTATGGCCACGTCAGAATTTGGTCAGAATCACGATGGTAGAAACATAGTAAGATACATTTTATCAGAACCTAATGCATATATCTGGCTCTGTCAAAGAAAGAGGAGAACACAGACCTCAAACACGACATGTGAAAAGGGTAGAAATTGGAAGTTACATTTCAAATACATACTAGGCATTTGTGGTTCCTTTAGAACTACAAAACATTCACATTTATACCACTCTAAACTGGGAAACAGACACATAAAAGAAACATATAAAATATTTTTATAAGGAAGTAATGCAAAGTTTGTATGTGTGTAGGTGTTTGTGTGTGTCTGTTTGTGTGTGGGTGCGAGATCGTCAGGAGGGAGTTCCGTTATCTCTCTTCCAGAGATGGGGGAGATTGGAATGTTCAAGTGTTTTATGACTCTGGCCATTCCTCTCGCATTGGAGCACTTTAAAAGTGTCATGCGTAGACTTGTTTGCACCACAGTCCAGTAATTTACATTCATTCTAAAAACTTTGGGTTTTAGGAAGAATGTGCTTTATTTGACTTCCGAGTGACTGAATTAAAGAATCATGATTTTCATTCATACTCTACACCCTTATTTAACTACAAATGTATACTGTTTGAGTTAGACTATACTGGGATGACTACACCGACGCACAGCTCGAGTTCAATAAAGAATTCTGCTTGAAAGATATCCCAACGTCTCCTGGTCTTCGCTTCTGAGTTTCCTACACTTGAGAAGAAAAAGGTTTACAACAACATGTAGGAGATAAAAGAAGAGTCCAAAGATTAAAAAAGTCCAAAAGTCATTGAAATCTTTTGACAGGTAAAAAAAAAAAAAAAATGCTTCAAGTCCCAAATTCAACTGTCCCTCAGCTCAAGTAAACTGTTTAACAAACAGATTTAATTGAAGCAAAAATGACCCCCGAACCATCAGACCAAAAACAGACAGTCCTTGCAGGTGAAGGAGGTGTCATCATCAATGACTCCATTATCTTCTCCACAGGAGTCATGAAACCACCGCTGACAGATAACACACAAGAATCATTCCTCAGCTTTTTTTTAGGGTCATCGTGTCCCCATATTTGTGCAAACAAACCACACATGAATCTTCCTTCTTGGCTTTTTGCTTTTTGGTTTTTTTGTTTTCTTTTGGACTTGCTTGTCACATATTCAAAGTGTGTGTCGCTTGTGAGATGGAAGCTTGGGGGTTTTTACCACTTACTTGTGGTAGCACGCTCACAGATGGGTATATCAACAAAGGTCAACAAAGCTTGAAGTTTGGAAGAGAGCAGTTTGAATGTAGCCTGCCCTTAGTTAGTATCATAGCTAATATATTGCACAAAACTTTGATAGAAACATGAATATGATGTACTACTGCAACAAAATCAGTGTAAAATCTGTAATTGGCATGGGTGAGTGGTTGAGAAAACACCAGTTTAGAGCATACACAGCAATCGCTGTTGCAAAGTTAGTAATTTTCTTAATAAGCAAAGCCTTTAAGCACTGTCCCAATCACCCAAAACTATGCTGTTTCATTCACCCAAATTGTGTTTGGTTGGATGGGACAAAATAAAAACCACCTAATTCTGAAAACAGAAACATTATATGAACTATATTTTACTGATTTTGTTGCAGTAATACATCATATTCATGTTTCAATCAAAGGTTTGGCATATATATTTGCTGTGACAATTTTATGACCTTATTTTTAAAACTAGCAAAAGCTAATGTCATTTTCTTCACCTCATGCGTTGCAGGGTCAACTTCCTGTTTGATGTTTGCTCCGCCCACCCACGTGATGTCACACTAATGAGGGCATGCAATTTTGATTATGTGGTCTTCATGCATATGTTTTTATCACAAAAATAGTTAAAATTGAATACATTTAATACAGCTGTAGCCTGTTATGAAGCTAAACAAAGGGGTGATTCACAGAGATGCTTAGAGATCTATTGTGTATTTTTTAAACCGCTGGAATTTCTCAAGAGTAATTCATTAACGCATTTGTATTTTTATCAATGAGCGTGATGACTAGCTCTTGTGAGAAAAGCGCCGTGCCCGTTATGCAGATGCTATACAAAGAGGAATTCATGTGGAGACACAATCAGCGTCCACATTTTAGGACATAATGCATCGAGACACATCTGGTCAGCCAACCTATATCCTGAAGCTACCATTATTGTCGAGGAACTTCTTTCTCAGAAGATACGCTGGCGATCAGAAGTACCTTTCAAATTGCCTATCAATGGGGACAGCCTGAGGCTTCACAGTTTCTAAAACCTCTTAATTGTTGCTCTCTCTTTCCCTCTGAAGATATGTGGGGATTTTTCTTACAGATACAACTTAAGTTAATATTGAAGGAATTTCTTCTGAGCGGCCTATCAACGGGGACCGCCTGGTCACTAAACACACCCCACCTCTGAGTCAGAGGCTGCGTTTACACTTGGCATTAACATGCGACCTGTATCTGGATGTTGTCCACATACACATTGAAAAGACAAGTGTAAACGCACATGTGATCGAAATGTTATCCGATCAGCGTGTCCCGGTTCTGAGGTAGTCGAGGACGCATTGTGATCGGATCTCAGTGTAATGTAAACGCAATCCAGCCATCGTGTCTGCATTCACAGGTGGACGTAATTTAAATCTCCGCCCAGTCTCCACGCGTGGCTGTCAGAAAGTAATTGCCAGACGCAGTTTAGACATGAAATTAAACTTATTTGAACAATAAACGTCAATCCTTAAAACAGTTTATTTAGACTTACATGATACTATGTGTGTCATTTTTCATTTTAATTGTGCAACATTATCTGAACAAGGCGATCGCCTGTACAATCAGTCAGTCATGAGATCTTAATGAAGAGCTGCACGCTGCTTTCCAGAGGAATAATTAGAATGTTTTAATGTTTTAAATGTTAAATGGTTTTATTGTTTCAGCATGTTCATCAATCTCCCATTTCTGTCAATATAGTCATTGCACGCTATAACCTTAAACCCAGATGATTGATGATGTGACTTGTTTAACATGATCAACCCAGTTATTTTTGTAAGATCAATTCTGAAAGTAGGCCTATTCCTTCTTTCAAAAAATGTAATTTGATCTAATTAATGGAGATTGCATATAAAAAGAAAAGTGAGTGAGTGAAAGCAATTTGGGATATTGTTTAATTTGTATCATCTTTACTATTAATCTGGTGTCGTGCCACAGACCTGATTTAAATATTATGCGGAAACAGAAATCCGATCGGTTATCCAGATACAGAGGCTGCTTAATGTGGACAAATATAAACTCATCATGTCCTGATTGGCTAATGATCCGATCTGCTTGATCGGATCACGGTGATCGCATGTTAATGCAAAGTGTAAACGCAGCCAGAGACTGTCAGACCGGTGTGAGAAACAGCGAGTTTGTGTTAATAATAATGTTATGTCGGATTACTTGGTTCTAGATACTGGAGTACCACAGGGATGTGTACTGTCTCCAATACTTTTTTCCGCATACATAAACGAACTGAAGTGCAATGACGATAACCTTACCCTTATAAAATATGCCGATGTTATAGCATTGGTCTCATGTCAGAAAGAAATGAACTGCACCTCATATTTTGAGTACATCGACAGTATCATCCGTTGGTTTGAGAGTAGTTCTTTACATCTTAATATCGAAAAGACAAAAGAGTTATGTTTGAGAAATCAATTAAGAAGAGTAGATACTGCATCTGAATATAAACCAGTTGTCATAAAAGAAAAAACTGTAGAGCAAGTCTCGAATTTCAAATATTTGGGTACAATTATAGATGAGAAACTTAATTTTGAAAGTAATGTGGAGTACATTCATAAAAAAGCACGACAACGCCTGGGTCTCCTTAGGAAACTGAGAAGCTTCAATGTTAGTCAGCAGACACTAACTATGTTGTATCGATCAATGATTGAGAGTATTCTCACATATAACATTGTTTCATGGTACAGCAATCTAACACTGAAACAAAAGAACAAACTCTCACAAATAATTAATCAAGCAAACAAGATTACTGGACAAAAACAACAGCCACTACAGAGCTTCCCAGATAGCATGGTGACATTGATACAATGTTGAGTTTTGATCTAAACCATCATTTTGGTTGAGATTGACATTTGAATATTTAAAGTGTGCTGGATCAGCATTGAAATTTTGATGAAAGCCAACAGCACACATGGGTGGAGACAGTGACATTGAACTAACAGTGATTTGTAGTTGATGAACACAAGATCATTCAGGCGTATCTCTGCAGAACACTAGTGGGTGTTTCTCGATCAGTGGGGCGTTTTCAAACCACAATGGGCATTTCAACCGCTTTACCCGATTTGCTGCAATCCACTGTGGGCTTGGTTTAGGGGTGGGCCTTCAAGATTTTAGCAAGTCTGTTGAAAAATGGTTGAAAAACATTTACCTGTATTGTAGTTTAAAATTGGCCACTGATTGGTAAACGCCCATTTTGTCTTTGCATGTGCACTTCATTAGAGAGAAAACAGGTGCATCCTATACAGACCTCTTGTTTGTTAAATCACCTGACATACTTGCATGACTTCTCTAGCACAGTTTCAAACAATGGTGCATATCTTATTTCTCTGTTCCTTTGTTTTGCATGCTTATTTGCGTTTGATTTGTGTTGTTACTCACTGTAATTAGATTACAAAGTTATTAACGTGTTTGAATAAAGCATCTATTTTTCTACATTCTTAAAAAATGTATCTTGCTTTAGTAAAGTTTATTAGGAATTTCCTGAATAAAGTTATGTCATTTAACAGATTTCTTAAGGTGCAAGAGACATGAACATAAACACGAATGTTAACATGGCCCATGTCTTGTATCGGTCAGTGCTTCCATGCAGAACACATTGCTCCTTTAGTAGGAGTGAAGGCAGATGAAGATGGACAATTAAAAAAGCACCTCCTGATAATGCTGACATTGATCATACACTGAGTTGTTGTTGACAGCATAATCACCTGACCTGGACTTGATGATATCCTGTATCTTATCATCATACGTAATCATTCATATTCCTGAATCTGTATTAAATTTGAGAAATAACTGATTTCCATTCAGTTTAGCTTGTTTCCACTGAAACACAATAACAAAAAACATATTGTGTTTATTATCTTGTGACTGACATGGCTATTTTGTGATATTTAAAGAGATTAAGGTCTACATAAGGTGAATCTGCAGCTTTAAAGGGATAGTTCAGCCTGAAATTAAAATTATGTCATCATTTATTTACTCAAGTTGTTCCAAACCTGTATGAATGTCTTTCTTCTGCTGCACACAAAAGAAGATCGAGTGAAGGATGTTGGCAACCAGACAGTTGATGTTAGCCATTGACTTCCATGGTATTTATTTCCTACTATGGAAATCAATGGCCACCATCAACTTTCTGGTTACCGACATTCTTTAAAATATCTTATTTTGTGTTCAAAAGAAGAAAGCAACTCAAACAGGTTTGGAACAACTTGAGGGTGAGTAAATGATGACAGAATTTTCATTTCGGGCTGAACTATCCCTTTAAAGAAATTTTCATTGAAACAAACTAAGATCTTTTTTATTCTACAAGGTAAAAGTGTTATTTGAATGCTGTAGTTTCACAGAAAATGAACTGAGAAATGTAATGGCTGTAGCTCAGAGGTGTTTGTTCCTCTTCATGAAGAGTTTAGCTCCAGCACCTGGAAGTGTTCATTGATCTGATGACCTTGATTATCTGTCTCAGGTGTGTTTAATTAGGGCTGGAGATAAATCCGACACCTCTATTCATAGAAATAAATAAACAGAATTTTACGTTGTTTCAACATTAACTTACATCAGATCATTGTTTGACATTCCTTTCAACAAAATGTATTTAGAATCAACATTGTAACATTGATCAAACCATATTACCAAAGATTATTTTTGTTAATTTCAGTGTTAATTCAACAGCTGTGATGTAGATTCAACATCATTGTAATGTTGATTCAACAATATTACCTATTGGTTATTTTTGTTAATTTCAATATTGATTCAACAGCAGTGATGTATAATCAATCATAGTGTAACGTTGATTCAACAATATTACCATTGATTATTTTTGTTAATTTCAATATTGATTCAACAGCAGTGATGTAGAATCAATCATAGTGTAACGTTGATTCAATAGCATTACCATTGATTATTTGTTCAACATAGTTTCAACATTAACTGAGGGTGCAAGAGTGATGTTGATAAAATATCACTTTGTAATGTTGAATCAATACTATTACCGTTGATTTTTGGTTGAATTCCCAACATTATTTCAACATTAACTGAGGGTGCAAGAGTAATACTGAAGCAACATCACTTTGTAACGTTAATTCAATGCAATTAGCGTTGACGCATCAAGACTGAGTCAACATTGTTTCAATGATTACATGCTATCTGAGTTGTTCGATCATTTTATGGGAAAAATGACAATTGCGATTTTTAAAGATAACACTCACCCATCTGGACGTAGACTAAAAATTCCCCTGGCTAGAAAAAATCTCTACAAAAGATCGTTTCTTCCTATGGCAGTGATTATCTTAAATCGTACAGTGTTTTAATTGAAACATTAGAGCGACTGCTAATATTTTTAAACTTCTTTTTTACAGTGTTTAACTATATTATTTTTCGTATTTGTGTTGTTGATATGTGATGTGTCTTATGTTACAGTGTCAAAGACAACAGTGTGAAAACAGACTGGACAATAAAGTTCAATCAAACACTTCAGAAAACACTCTGAGATATTATATTTAACTTATTGCATTTTTGCAATCCCCATTCATACGTTGTATGGACATCGATGTGTTAGGAGCTACTTCTTCAACTCTCTGAAAATGTAAGATGATTTTATTTATTTATTGTTTATCGAAAACTAAAATAATTGGTGCACTGTGTTTCAGTGTTTCATTAATTTTTTTCTGAAGAAAGACAAACCTAAATAGTAATGAAAGCCAAAATATAAAATGTCATGGATGTATATTTACTGTAATCCAGTGTTTTGTAGAGGAGGATCAAAATGATAATTTTCACCTGAGATTTGGAGCCAAAATTACAGGGGGGTAAAAATAAAAAGATAGAAATAAATAGAATACAATTTTAAAAATGAATAAATTCTAAAAATAGAAAGATGGCGGCATCATTATTTCATTTATACAGAGATTGGTAGGTCTCTTAGTAAAATCTGTCGACTTTAGCAATTGTTGTTGCATTATGCCAACGTGACAGTTCAAACATGGGGGGAAACATTCCTGTGTTTTTCTCAAGTTTGCATGCCTGTAACTCAAGAATTATTAAAGATATCTTAATATTATTTCAGATTCTGGTTCTTAACAAACTTTCTTTTTAGTATCTTCATTTTAAAGGCCCTCGATGTTTCAATCCCTGAGATATGGAGATCCTTAATGTGACTCCATGAGTAAATTAATGAATTGTACCATTTTTTTCAGTGGTATAAAACCAAATGTGGGTCACTTTGCATTAAGCTGATACTTTTTTCTGTTAAAGAGGAATATCTGTTGCGGCAAACGCCCGCTGTCACGCCTCTCCTTACACGAGAATGGATGCCAGGTGAAGCTGGTTTCAATCAGCGTGCGCGCGCCTTAGACTTTGAAATAGTGCGCGCGCTGCTCATTTCATTGTGTATTGTGAGAAAACGTTGGGGGCAAAGGCAAAGACTGATTTTAACTGCACGGGATCTTTTTGATTCTGAAGAGACTACCAGTAAGGGAAAATGTCTGCATTGCGCTAAGTACTAACAACTGAGTTTGTTGGCTTCATGGAAATGTGCATGTTATGGACTTGGGTTATTTATAATTGTTATTTCGGTATTTGTGGTTTGGGTTAGTGTTTACATTTCTGAGCGTAAACGTGTAGCTGTGTTAACAGTTATTTTAAAATTATATTATTAAGAAATAATTAATATAGTAAATTTGCTAAAATTAGTTCCGTCTATAATTCACTGTCTTAGAAATGTGTAAACCATTCACTTGTTAGAATATTTATTATGGAAAACATGGTAAAATTCTCTTCTGATGAAAATACGAATCTGGTGATAAAAGCTAATTCTTTTAAAACCTATTTGCTATTGTGTAAAATAGTATTAGTAAAAAGAAATAGTACTGTGCTTATGCTTACCAAATTAAACCTGTATAGATTGGTTTATGTACAGTGTGAGATTGTGGGAGTTTAATGACTGTGCAGTGCTGTAAATATTTACACTGGTTTGTTGTGTGTGGTTTTTAAGGTTTTTCACCTATACTGAGATTCTACAATAAATTGAGAAAAGGCAACTGAAGTATCTTTCTTGTGAGTGGAACCCAGTGTTTAATTCAGCAGTAAGGAACCCTTTTCAAGTGTGGGCCCCGTGCAGATTAGAACACTTGACAATATCTGAAGAACAAATCATGTTGAAACTAGAAATGTATCTCGTGTTTTTCTAACATCACAACTCTTTTTTTTTTTTTTCTCTCCAAAAGTTAGCATGTCTGTAACTCATCTGTAACTAAGATATATATTAATATCCTTATAGATTCTCATTCTTAATAAACTTTTCTTTTAGAATCTTCATTTTCAAGGCCCTATATGGTTCAGTCTCAAAGCCCTATATGGATCTCAAACCAGCTCCATGTTCAAATTGTTGATTTTTATTCATTTTTAGTGATTTGCACACAGCTGATACTTATTGCATTTAAAGAGAAATGTATGAAAAATAAATAATGTTTAAACCTGAAATGTATTTTGTTTCCCTCTTTCAAAGGAATTGCATAAAGCATAACTCTCTGCCAAAAAATCAAGTTGAGGCACATTAACTTACTCAAAAATAAATAACATTTATAAATAATATAAATAAAAAAATCTATATTTGAATCTGTTTTATGGATTTTTGGAAGATGGGATTTTGTTCATTTTAACAGCTTCTGAAACTACCAAGAGTTCAAATACGCAGTATCATAACTACCTCATTGGCATCCCAATATCTATGAGATTGAAGCATATAGAGTGCTTGAAAATTAAGATTTTTAAAAGAAATATTCATATATTTATAAAAATAAAAAAATGAACCAGGGAATTTTCCCAAATTTGGTTGATTTGACACAGAATGACTCTATACATACTTGTTAATACAGATTAATATGAATACATTTTGCCACTGGAAAAATAATTGTCACTGATCATTGTCAGTTTCTGCTCATAAAACCTGTTACATGAAAAATATCGAATTACTTTATTCAATGTATTATCAATTTAGTTATCATAAAATCTAACCATATTCGATCATAGTTATTTAGCAGTCGTGTTTGTTTTTGTATTATTTATGTTTTTGTCCATGTCATATTGTGAGAAATAACAGTATTGTCTTTCAGAAGAGCAGTTTTATAGGCTTTTATCATTTATCTTGACTCAAATAATCAGTTTCTAACAGCAAACACTCAGAATAAAGTGAGATGATCTGCTGATGATCATGAATGGGTTGTTGAATGAGTGTTGATAGTCTGAAACCCATCAATATTAACAGGTTTGCTTAAAAAACCCTTTATTTCATGTTGATAGTTCCTGTTTTCACCTCATTTATTATGCTGATGGTTTCAGATCTCCTGTAAATTAAAGCCACTAAAGCTCATTTCATTGGTGTCAACAGACTGAGGGAATTTGTTGGTTAATGTACATTGTTTATGCTTTCAACTGTTTTCCTTACCATTATTTATATTTGGAAGAATTTACATTATTATATTTTCCAAATTCTAGATATATGACTATATTTAAATGAAAGAACATAATTAGGGTGAACAATAAAAATTAATTTGTGAATTAGCATCCGTTACTTTACAATAGACAACAGACAAATTCTTAGACGTGTCAATTAGTATTCGTTCGGGTCACATGACGTCACTGTAGCTTTGCGCCGCCATCTTTGCGACCGGTGGTCTCAGTAATGCCTGCAATATGTTGTGCAGTTGGCTGCAACAACAGTCGAAAGAGGAACCCTGAACTGGTATTTAATTCTATACCAAAATAAATGTAGGGATAATGAGGGTCCCTATATGCAAACCGAAGCATTGAGAACTTTGAAAGTGTACAGACAGTTTATTAAAAAGATAGCTAGATTATAAAGACTGTGTCCAATTGAGTCTGCATGCTAAACATGTACGCTACTGTTGTGGCAAGTTTTTCATTTTCATTTACTTTTAGTAGATACTGAAAAGGAATGTCATGGTTTTGCCCATTTGTAGAGGGATAAGGGAGGGGGAACTTCTCGGAAATTTATGTATGTGTATATACCTGAGAAAGCAGGAGCAGATCAGAGGTCATCTAGGCAAGGGGGGCTAAAGGGTTTGTTAGTGATAAATCTAAACTAGCAGTATGGATCCTTTGTCTGTGGAAAACTACTGGGAGGAAACTCTGTCGGGAATGGCCTTGGAGAAGAACAGTATAAAGATTACTCTGCTCTGTGTTCTAGTGTGTCACTCTTGCACAGACTGTGTACTAGACAGAACCTATTCTTGCAAGAATACATAATTTTCTTTTTATTAATTTGACTCTGAGTGTCTCTTACGCAGTGATTGTGTTTAATTAGAATTTTTGCCACAACACTACAGTCTTTATAATCTATCTTTTTAATAAACTGTCGGTACACTTACAAAGTTCTCAATGCTTCGTTTTGCATTTGGGGCCCTTATTATGCTACCGTTGAAGTGTTGTGCTATTTTAAGCCTTGTTAGTGGTAATGGTGACTTTCCAAATGCCCCGAAAGCTAGTGTAATGAGTATAAACACATCTGACATTAAAGAACATTATCCAGATTAATGACAGCTAGCCGTGAGCCGTGGCTAACAGCACTCTGGGGGAAAACTGGGGGTAACAAATAAGGATCGGAGCCTAAAATTTAAATTTTCTCCAGGTATCTCTGTCTCTCTCCCTCTCTTTCAAATAGGCAGTTTGTTCGGCCATACCGGATGAGATCGGTCGTAAATATGGCGGTGTTCTATTTGACATAGGTGGCATCTATGAATAAAGCAAACTCCGTAACAGACATATTTTGGATTTTGGCAGATCAGCTCCTCCCACACTGGAATCATCATTACTGAAGCTCCTCCCAGAATAATCACATCATCGAAGCTCCTCCCACAGCAGATCACCTATAAATACTGAAATATTCCCATCGGCCTACAAGTGAAGACGAGAATCTAAGCATCAGGAAGAGCTGAAATCTACACAGACTGAGTTTATTAAAGAGGACAGAGCAGAATGAAACACACTGAAAATACTGAGGAACAAAGAGGTTGGTGTTAATTCTTGTTATAAAGCTTCAAGCACTTCATCAGATTTACATTCAGATTAACTGATAAAGTTGTATTTCTCTTAAAGAGGTTATTCATAGTTATAAAGATTCATCTTCTTACAATAACTTTAAGAGAGTTCATGAATCAACACTGAACAGTTTGTGAAAAACTGAGACAATGGATTGAGATTACTTTCTTAGATTTGTGAATGCAGCAAAATTCGCTTGAGCTTGTGTTTCTGGTGTCCCACGGTCACATATGAATGGAAGTCAATGCAACAAAAAGTCTTGTGTGACTGGCCAATAATAAATTAAACAATTTCAGTTAAATAAATATCAATCTAAAAGTTGGTGCGAGTATTATGGCACTGTTGTATATATATATATATATATATATATTTGTTAATATTACACTAGATAACTGTCATTGATAAAATATTAATAAAGTTAATCAAAGTGAACAAGATTTTAAGGCTCACTTTTACAGTTGAAGACAAAATGTTTAACAGAGCAAGGGAATTTTGACAGTATTTTTAATTATATTTTTCCTCTGGAGAAAGCCCTATTTCTTTCAATTTGCCTGGAATAAAATAATTATAATAAATAAAAAAAGGTAAATATTATTATCCCCCTTAAGAAATTATCTGTTTGATTGAGATTAATCCTCTAAACCTTTAAATTGCACTTTAAGCGGAGGATTAGTATCTTGCAAAACATAGTAAAATAATATGTACTGTCATCATGGCAAAGACAAAAGAAAATAGTTTTGACTTGAGAAAAAGAATTGTTAATGCTCACAAAACAGAAGGATATTCACATTTATCAAAGCATTTTCAAGAACTGCTGTGAGAATTATCAAAAAGTTTGAAGAAGTGGAGAACAAGACTGGCAGAGACAAGAAGCAAAAGATTTCAAAAACTTCTGGAAACGTACTTCGGTCAGATGAGACAAAACTAGAGCTCTTTGGCCGTAGAGATGTTGCCTATGTTTGGAGAAAGAAGGGCGAGGTGCTCAACCCAAAGAACACCGTTCCCACACAGAAACCTGGTGATGGGAGTATAATGCTGTGGGGATCTTTTGCTTCCTGCCTCTGCCAGTCTTGTTCTCCACTTCTTCAAACTTTTTGATAATAATTCTCACAACAGTTCTTGAAAACGCTTTGATAAATGTGAATATTCTTCTCCTCTTTTGTGAGACATTAACAATTCTTTTTTCCCAGCGTTTGGAGCTGTATTCCAGCATGATGATGACCCAAAGCATACCTCACTTCTGGAATCATGAGAAAGTAAGACTACGAGAAGATTTTGATAGACAACTTAGGGCAATCTGCAAGAATACTTGGTTTGGGTCAATGTTGTATTCCAGCATGATGATGACCCAAAGCATACCTCACTTCTGGTGAAGAACTACTTTCAAACGAGCAAATTGAACGTCCATGAATGGCCTGCACAAAGCCAAGACTTGAATCCAATAGAAAATCTGTGGGGCACACTGAAGACCAGAGTCCATGTCAGGAGGCCAACCAATCTGGAGGAGCTAGTGAGAATTGCTAAGGAGAAATGAGCTTCGACGACTCAGGAGACATGCCTGAAACTTGATGAGAACTACAACAAACAACTAGCCAAAGGCTGTTATCAAGCAAATGGGATACACTATTGACTATTAACATCAGAGGGCTAATAATTTTGACCTGTAGACTTTTTATTCTTCGTTATAATTTTGTTTCTATTAGTATTGCAAACACTCAAAGTTTCCTAAATAAACTATTATCTATACTAAATAGAAATGTGAACTATTATGTTTAGAAAATCTTTGTTCCGTTAAACAGCACTTGGGAATTGGGGCTTATAATTTTGTCTTTTACTGTATGCCCTTTCACTTCAAGTTTCTCTCTTTGAATTTTGATGTACTAAAAATTAAATTGATAATTTTTTCTTTAATTTCAGACCTGATGGAAGAGAACGAGGAGAATGCAGAAATGAGTGAAGTGGAGGAGGAACATCATGTCAAACCTGGAGAAAAACATTTGAGTCGATCAAAGACTAAAAAGACATTATCAAAGAAATCTTTCACCTGCACTCAGTGTGGAAATAGTTTCACATACAAACATAGTCTTAAGCGTCACATGAGGATCCACACTGGAGAGAAGCCATTCACGTGTGAACTTTGCGGAAAGAGTTTCTCAAGGAAATCTGGTCTTGAGCTTCACATGAGGATCCACACTGGAGAGAAGCCGTTCACATGTGATCAGTGTGGAAAGAGTTTCCCACAAAAGCCAAGTCTTCAGATTCACATGAGACTTCATAGAGGAAAGAAGCCGTTCACATGTGATCAGTGCGGGAAGAGCTTCACACAAAAACCACATCTTAGGCGACACATGATGATCCACACTGGAGAGAAACCGTACGCATGCGATCAATGTTGGAAGTGTTTCACACGATCATCACACCTTAAGGAACACATGATGATCCACACTGGAGAGAAACCATACACATGCGATCAATGTTGGAGGAGTTTCACACAATCATCACAGCTTAAGGAACACATGAGGATCCACAGTGTTGAGAAGCCGTTCACATGTGATCAGTGTGAAAAGAGATTCTCAAACCAAAAATATTTTCACCTTCATATGAGAGTTCATACTGGAGAGAAGCTGTTCATATGTGATCAGTGTGGGAAGAGTTTCACACAAAATACAAGACTTAGGCGGCATATGAGGATCCACACTGGAAAGAAACCACACGCATGCGATCACTGTGGGAAGAGTTTCACACACTCAGCAAACCTTAAAGAACACATCAGAATCCACACTGGAGAGAGGCCATTCACATGTGATCAATGTGGGAAGACTTTTGCACGCAAAACAACCCTTAAAGAACACATTAGGGTTCACACCGGAGAGAAGCCATTCAAGTGTGATCAGTGTGAAAAGAGATTCACACACAAAAAAAATGTTGTGCTTCACAAATGGATCCATACTGGAGAGAAGCCATTCATGTGTGATCAGTGTGAAAAGAGATTCTCAAACAAAAAATATCTTGAGCTTCATATGAGGATCCACACTGAGGAGAAGCCGTTCACGTGTGATCAGTGTGGGAAGAGTTTCACACAATCGGCATACCTCAAAGGACACATGAAAATCCACACCGGAGAGAAGCCGTTCACATGTGATCAGTGTGGAAAGGGTTTCACACAATCAGCAAACCTTAATGTGCACATGAGGGTCCACACGGGAGAGAAGCCATTCAAGTGTGATCAGTGTGGAAAAACATTTACTGTGCCATCAGCTCTGAAGACACACCTGTTAGTTCATACAAAGGAGAAGCCACATTCATGTTCTGTTTGTGGAAAGAGTTTTTCACGGCTGCAAAATTTACAAATACATGAGAAAATACACACTGGTGTCAGAGAGTACATGTGCTTTGAGTGTGAGAAGACTTTTATTTCAGCAAGCAGTTTAAAATTACACCAGAGAATTCACACTGGAGAAAAACCTTACAAGTGTTCTCACTGTGACAAGAGATTCAGTCTGTCAACAAATCTGAAAACACATGAGAGGATCCACAGCAGAGAGAAGCTGCACACGTGTGATCAGTGCGGAAAGAGTTTCACTATTAAAACTCATCTGAAGCTACACATGAAGATCCATGAGGTGGAGGAACCACATTACCGCAGTCTGAGATCACGGTTTGTAGTTCTTCTTTATGTGCTGAGCAACAAAGTCTATATTCTGTGTAAGAGACTGTAGCCCAACATTGGTCGCCCACTAAAGCTAAGCAGGGTTTTCCAGTCTGGTCAGGACCTGTTAAAACTGGGCTGCTGCTGGAAGAGGTGTTAGTGAGGTGCACTGCTCACCTTGTGGCCTATTGGCGCTTTTCCACTGCATGGTACGGCACGGTTCGGTACGGTTCGACTCGGCGCGGAACGGTTCGGCTCGCTTCGCTTTTCCACTGCGTGGTACGACTCTGCTCAGTACGCCACGGTTCGGTTCGCTTTAGCTCGGTTGCTTTTCCACTGCAGTTAGTACCCCTTCAAAGTGGGTGGGACTGATCGTTACACTGTTTGTAGGTCCGGTGTTAGCCGTGTGCGGCTAAGAGCTGAGCTACTTGGAACACCTTTTCATTCCGTTTTGCTCCCGCTCCTCGGCAACCAACGAGAGGAACGTCTGCACCTCGACCACGATTCAGCCATTTATTTTTTAGAGTTTTGATCTTTTTTTTCCAAGAAAGTAAAACACAGGTGCTACCGCGTTGGCTGTTGTCTACTGGTTATATGACTCTGAATAGCGGGTTTAGTGTCGCGTGTCGCAAATCCAATGACGCTGGTAGTGACGATTCTGTCTGTCTGACCAATCAGTGATCTGCAGTGTTTCACGTCACATTTTAGTACCGGTACGGTACGATTGGAACCTCAACAGATCAGGTACCATTTAAAGCGAGCCGAAGCGAGCCGTACCGTACCGTACCATGCAGTGGAAAAGCACCACAAGTGAGCCGTACCGAACCGAACCGTACCGTACCATGCAGTGGAAAAGCGCCATATGTGAGTCCTAATGCCCTAGTATAGTGGGTAGTATCCCTCCATTGGCCTTCATCAATCATGGCCTTTTAATAATTCCCATCCATTAAATTGGCTCTCTCTCACTCCTCTCCACATATAGCTAGCGTGTAGTGAGCACACTGGTGCTGTAGCACTGTGGCTGGCATCGCATCATCAATAGTGGGTGAGGAGATACCTCTGGGTGTAAAGTAGTACATAGTAAAGCACCATGTAAATGCATCATTCATTCATTAGTATCAGGTTGCTGTTTATTCTTGATTTCTCAGTCATGATGCATGACATTAAAATACATCATAATCTTGCACAGCAGTTGTCGACCAGATTTGATGGGATCGATTAGTTCAACAGTCATTTTAGTGATCTTGACTTTGGGCTTCACTTTTCATTTCACATTTGTCTCTCATTTGAAATCTCACATGATTTAATGTTTCTTTTAGACATGATGGACGTGAACAAGAAAGGAGAAAGAAAGGCCAAATAAACGGTCACCTGACCTTAGTGTAAAAAAAGATTAATATGTAAACCAAGACAAGGCTCTGTTTAACATGGTAAATTACCATATAAATCTGTTCTAATCAGCTGCAACAAGAGACACAACAAAGATACACCATCCAAAGTTGGAAGTTCATCTTCAAGACCACCAGCAGTGGGAGTTCCTCCCCAAATAACAATATCTAGGTTTTATTTTTACTTGTCATTTTGTTTTACTATATATTGTTATGTAACATGCAATTATTCTATTATAATTATGCCTTTTTGTGTATGAAGTACTTATGTGTTATAGTTAACCACAATTGTAACTTTATATAATGAAAGTGTTTTTATAAAGCAAGACACCAGAGGTTGTTGATAAACGATTTGTTCAGAAAGTGTTATATAATGGACACTTGTAATAATCATTGTAACCATTTATTGAGAAAGTGGTTTATGAAGAAGACACTGCAGTTGTTGTTGTAAAATCATGTATTGAGAAAATGGTTTATAAAGAAACACATACCACAGTTAATGTTTAAAATGCAAGCATTACTGTTGTGTGTGTTGTGGACGAGACACAGAATGCAACAAGGAAAAGGTCCAAAGAAGGAGGACGAAAAGACGAAAGGCTTTATATGAACAAGTCCTAGGGAGTTTCCAGGAGGGGATTTCTGAAGATGTCAGAGAGTTTGATGGACTTTAAAAGGACTGAGAGATAATGTCCAGCAGACGCTGATTCACCAACGGCCTCTCCGGTGTTAGATGCCTTGCCATTGCAGCTCATGCAGTTAAAGCTTGTGAACTATTTGGTTTTGATTTACTTTTATTTGTGTTTTATATATTAGTACCTTTTATGTAAACTAGTTAACCTGTATTTAATAAAAAATATATATATAATTGAAATTAAGAAGCTCGCCTGCCATAAGTCTCTGCTTTACAAAAGATTGAGCTGAACTGACCACGGAAAAGTCTTCTGTGATTTAAATATAAGTATGGTAATTCAAATGCTTATTATTTAGGACAGATTTGACTTACTTTACCTAACCTGAGAATAATTAAAATAAGGTAAAATGTGTTTAAAATTATGCACCATAAAACATGGCGCCCAACGTGGTAAGGGGGATTGATCATTGATTTCTGGCCAGGATCAATGACCAATTGCTCAAAATACAAGAAACGTTGTGTAGGATACACAAGGGTGTAGGGTTAAATAGGAGAAGGGACTCGATATAAAACTTGATTAGACTAAGAATAATTCTATGAAGAATTATTTAAATGACCCAGAAAGGGTTTAGTGCGCGCATGACAAATAATAAACCGTGAAAGCAAAGAAAGGCTGTGAGGGTTTATTTAGCCGATAAAAATAACGGCATGTCTCAGAGAGGCTAGGAAAGCCGAAGAGACAGGGCTTCTGTGAAGGGGAGGGACGCCTCCTTAAAGGCACATTATGAAGAAATTGTGTTTTTGTCAAACAGCGACCTCTATAGTCGCTGTGGAATACTTGCACTGTCGTAAATAGCTAGCTAGACATATGTGGAAATTATTGGACTGGTCTAATTATCAACAATGGATGAATGAACAGCATCGTAAAAAAATGACATACTACAAGCAAGCGCAACAACATACAACATAGAACGCAAACAAGTTTAGAAATAAGAGATTTACTTAGTCCATCAATAAGATCGCCAGGTCAGCATCGCTGTTGCATCCAGTGCTGCTTTTTAGCTCGCGCCAACTAGTGAAAGCCCGACCGAGTGGGACTGTCACAACTCTGAAGGAAATAGTCAAAGGATTCAGTTGCGAGTAAACAGTAATTTATTGAGCACAATAGTAGATAGCCGTGTGGGTCAAAATGGAAGCAGACTTAAGAAGACTCAGGCTTGTCAACGCAGGGACGCAGTGGGCAGACACAGATGCAGGAACAGGTAGAAATTCCTCCGGGAAAATCTTAGGAAACCACTGCATGGGTACAGGACTGGGATGCAGGAGAACACGGTGAGTAGAACCCTGGTAGCCTTAACAACCATCTGACAAAGACAGGACGAGGTAATCAATATATAGGACATCCTCATTCAAAACAGCTGGTGCTGATCAGCCGCGCCCACTCACACAACAGGGACGAATCAGGGACTCTTTTCCGGTTCCTCACCGGTCAGATTCTCTTTTCCTTTTCCAAGTCTCTTCTGACCGCGTTTTCTTTGCTTTTTCCATCGTCGAGTATCACGTCTGAAATGCGCGCAAGTGTCTTCATGCTTCATATGTTGTTGTTGATATGTGTGACGTCGTTGCCGTAAAGCAAGTCGTGATTCTCGCGAGATTTGTCGGGGGCGCTCCTCTCAAACTTGCATTGCTGGTTTTTCCAGCGGCGACCCCCCCCCCACGCTTTACTACCAGGGTAATTCGCCCTACTAGGAGTTTGTTTACCACCAAAATGACTTTGAAGCTGTTATATTAAGGTACAATTCTTGCATAGTGTGCCTTTAACACACAGCCAGACTCTTCATTCAAGTTCATACGAGTGATCCTCGTGTACTTGTAGTGGAGAAGAGTGATATATGAGTAAATACATTAGTTCGAGAGAGAGAGAACTTAATTTATTAGCACTTTGGTTTCCATCCAGAGATCATTGAGAATAGAATAATTTAATGAAACAATAGCCTCATCAGTAATGCTGTGGACACAGGAAGTAAAAGTTAAAAGATTTAAGAAATCGCACTGTATATATTCAGTGTAAAAACAAAGAAGTTGAGGGTATATTGTCAAAAATACCAGTAGTAGGAACAATAAAAATATACAATACTAATTATAAAAAGAAAATAGACAAAATGCCAGGAGAACAGGCAGAAGAGGGAAAAATCAAGAAATATAAGGAAGAAATAATTAGTTTTGAAAATACTAAGAGGAGCTATTCCAAGATAGAGACAGAGTGAGGGAAGAATTAATGAAGTAACAAGAAATTAAATAGATTAAAAAAGATTTTAAAATATATATATATAATAATAATAATATATTACAAATTGGAAAAAGTAAAAATATATGTTATGGTCTAAAGTAGAGGATATACAGGGAATGGTTGTCTTTAATAGAAACAAACAAATGATAATTGGATGGACTGCAGTTTTTAACCTGTTAGGGAGCACAGGTGTTAAAAGAGATACAATATGAAAAAGGGAGATTAAATGTGTAATCCCCGGGGTCAGTGAGAATAACTTCTGGTGCACCACATTGGAATTGTGTAGCATAAACTGTGATGGCAGACACGGCCGCATTAACAATAGGGCTAGGCGGGGCTACAGCCCCGGGGCCCGAACAAGGAGGGGGCCCTTGATTGGCTGTGGAGCAGATACTACTAGCCATCTGATTGCCAAATTCTTACCACGCAACGCCCCCCACAAATTAGCCCTGTTATTTAGTAGCGCTTTGCCGAATATTCCATGCATTATCATGGAATCATTATCATTAATATTATAGTGACCGTTCGCAAAGACCCGCCTTTTTTAGTTACTGTGTGACAAGCCAGTCGGCTCTCACGAGTCACGCACATCATGTTCTCCCTCACGCACTGAAAAATACATCGCGGGGCAAAGACTAGCCTAACGTTACACAAGTGACTACGAGAGAGAGTTCAGAGCAGCTTCTGTTGATATGAAACAAAGTCTCAACTTTCAAATATTGTAATTTAAGTAATTTAAACAATACCGTTTTCAAGTTCAAGTCCACCGACGTTAATCTACTGACAGCTTTGTTGTCGGACAAAATTGCGTATTCGCCGTTATGATTGGCCAGGTCGCCTGTCAATCAAACCCCGTGGGCAGCAGGACAGGGCATGGCATGGTGAAATGAAACGTCATGTTTAAATTTAACATAATACATTTATTCTATATTTAACATGTGAACGATCGACCTGCTGCAGCACATAGGTCTATAGATGGCTGCCTGGAGTGCCTGCGCCTTATTCGAATATACGCATCAACCAATAAATCGCCTCCACCCTTCACTTCATTCTAGAGTCTATTTAGAGTCTAGAGTCGACCCCACAAATTTTCGGTAAGTTTGATTATTATCTTGATGGATGTTTGATATTGCTTTTTGTGTTTGATCAAACCATATTCGCCTAAAGGGCTGGCGATAATATATCCGGTAGAAATATGTAAATTTTGCTGAGACATCATGATGTAAGTTTATAAATTAATCGCGTTTTTAATCATTGTGGTTTGGATACAAATTATTTTAAACTGCTCAGGCACAGTAAGCAGCAGGTGATAATTCATTTTATAAATGCTCGTTTTGAGCATAGACATAATATAATACATAGACGCCCTATTGGCCGCTGGAGCGCACGTCAACGCCGCCGCCATATTGGGGATGGCAACTTTCCCATACCTCTCATACTGGGAATTGAGAAAAATGCCTGTTTTGTGCGCTGCTTGGGGCTGTACAAGTTGCCACACAATTGAAAACAGCTTTCGAAGAATTATCTTTCACAGGCAAGACTGAACGTTTGTTTTTGGTTGTATTTGGTCATGATTTAATTAGTAATAGTAACGTTCAGAGGATAAATGAAAAAATACTACTGTTATTGTGTCACGAAATGTAGTTTTAATAGTTTTTCAGTCGACAATGTAGTTGTTTAAAGCTTAAATATGTGGTTTGTTTATAAAGATAGCGCCTATTTAAAAATTTGATCTGACGGTTTCGGAGTTGTAAGATGCGATCACCGGGCGCTCAGCGCTCATTAACCCAGCAGAGGACAGCCTTACCTCGGCCAGTGCTTCTGAAGTGTGCCGCCGGCTCGGATGTCTCTAGTCTAGTGGTTAAACATGAGATATTATTCGTCTTGTGTATATCTAACGGGCGATCTTTGGTCTCATTAATCTATAAATGGTTCCCTGGTAAATCGTTTTGGCTGAGGGCAAAGTGAAGTTTCATAACTTTATATTTAGGCTATTTTTCCTGTATGTTTGACTGAAGCTACTTCTGTTATAATGGCTATTACTGATCAATAAAACTGAAATTGAACAAAAAGAGTTAAATATTAAATATAAGTATACATTTATTGTGTATATTCTGTAATTGATATTTCTTATTCTATTGCTATGATTATAGTATTATTAAATATAGCTGCAAGCAGCCATTACCGGGGCCAAGCGCAAGAAGCGGCAACAGATGCCATCATGGGTGGGAGTGGCAGACCAACTGCAGCAAGGAGCAATTAAAGACATTTTAAGAGAACTTGGATAAATGGCTAAAAAAATCATATATACAGTAACTTTTAAGATGATTTAATGGTTTATCACTTTTGACAAATAGGTGGCGCAGTTACCAAATTGATGTGATGTGGTCAGAGTGAGGTGACAATGACACATACAAAGTTTGGTGTCAAAATGTCAAGGCATTGCAGAGATAAAGACTTAATAGTCATTTTGGCAGCATGCCTCAACTTTGCTGCTGCGCTATACGAAAACGGTTTCGTCAATCGACACGAAATCCATAACTTTTAGTCGGCACGGTCTGGAGATGATACGATTCGATTTTGGTGAAAATCGGACAAACGGTCTAGGAGGAGTTCAAAAAAGTAGGTTTTGACTGATGTGGTACATTTGTTTTCGCAAGCGCTACGTAAAATTAGTTTGCATGTTTATCAAAAACGATTTGACGAATCAACTTGAATTCCATAACTTTTTGTCCCCACTGCCTGAAGATGATCTGGTGCAATTTTGGTGAAAATTGGAGCATCGGCCTAGGAGGAGTTCGAAAAAGTAGGTTTTTCTGAAAATTCAAAATGGCGGAAAAATTTGCATGACGGAAAATGACGTCATAGGGTGCAATCGAATCGTCGTGAGCTCAGGAATCAGAGGAAAAAAGAATTTTGTTGATAGGCCTTATGGTTCAAAAGTTATTAGCATAAATATGAGTGAACTTTTGGACAGGTGGTGGCGCTAGAGGGAATGAGTTAGAGATACATTAGAGTTAGAGATTCATTAAAGAGATATAGGCTTTCGGGGACACATAAGGCTACATATTGAAGTGACCCTATTATAGCCATCCAAATGAAGAAGTTAGACCTTTTCTGATAATCATTGATCTAGAGAGTCCAGAGAATTGTACTGCACTGATTTTGAGAATTATGATATAGAGATTATATAATCATAGATGGAAAACACCATTTACAGCCAATAGAGGCAATTTACCATAGGAAATGTATGGTTTTAAACCTTTTTAACACACAATAATTATTTATTAATTTTCATTTATTCATTTATTTAGTCATTCTTTTTATTTATTTCTTTGATGTGTTTTATTGTTTAAAATGTCTGCGTAATGTCCTTTTATAATAAATTTGTATGGAGACTTGCATCATACAGTTGTCAGGTTTATAATGAAGTACTTACAACAAAAGGTGATGTAAGAAATTAAACAAACTCTTTGCAGCAGAAAGAGAAAAAAGAAAGGAAAGACAATGAACTTTGAGATATATTAGACTATCTTTGCTGCTTCATTCTCATCATATTCCAACACTTCAAGTATTGATAAACAGGTAAGACTATTTTTATCTTTTAAATTAGTTATAACTGTTATTACATTGACATACTATGCCTAGAATACTCTGTAATATTTGTTTCTGTTATAAGGATATTAAATATAGTTGCTTTAAACACAATGTTTTAGAAGTACATAATTCACTTGTAAAGTGTAACTAAAATAAAAAATCCTAATCAAATCCTCATTGTCTTTAGGTACATCAAATGTCTTACGCTGCTCTGATGACAAGATCATTTTCATTATAGGACAATATTCAACTCCAGAACCAGCTGAAGATTCTATTCAATGCAAATCAAGGAATCAGTTTGACTGCAGAAAAACAATGTCCAGATCATCACAGCACCATCACCATTGTGGACTACATCTGTGTGGCTCAGTTCAGCATTCAGATTATCACCATCACCATTGTGGACTACATCTGTGTGGCTCAGTTCAGCATTCAGATCATCACACCACCATCACCATTGTGGACTACATCTGTGTTGCTCAGTTCAGCATTCAGATCATCACACCACCATCACCATTGTGGACTACATCTGTGTGACTCAGTTCAGCACATACTGAAATGCTGACCATTCTGAAATGCTTATCACAGTTGTATCTGACATTGTTGGATATATATTTGAAATAAATGATTTTTAACTTCCTTTTTAATTTCTACAGAAGCACCTATTGCCTAATGGCCATGAAATTTTGCATGCTTGTTTAGAGTCATGTCATTTGCTTATTTTTAAGAAAATCTGATCTTTCCTTGAGGACTGTAAAACACCCTTATGCCATTTCTGAAATGTTCTGTTGAAATGTGCCTGGAAAAGAATATGCTAAAACACAGAGAAAGGAGAAGCTTAAACAATAATACTTAATACAAACAATTGTGTGCATGCTTACACACACACACATGCACACACACACACACACACAGAATATGTTAGCATGAAAATCTCTTAATGGTATATAAGCATTTCACATATTTTTTTGTGATGTAATTATTATACATCCATTATAATAATAAAAAATAGCTTTAAGCATTTGTTTGTTAGCCAATACTGAAAGCTGATAAAAATGATTAAAAATGTCTAATGCTGCTGCTCCATCTATTGGACAACAGTGGTATTACATACTATTCAGTTGAAATGAATTAATAGAATGAATTGGTTTTTCACTTCTATCTCGGGAACGAGAAAATGGAAAAATGTGAAACTCAGAACTTAGATAGTGTTTGAGGAGTCCTGTTGAAGAATACCATTCCTGTGTTGCTGGGTGACTGAGTTTTTACTCTTATTTACTGGGAGTAATGTCTGTTGAAATGCATATCTTTGTGGGCTTATATCTCGGGAATGCCCAGGCCAAATCGCACCATACTCGAATCGAAGCTAGATGAGGACATGCTCTTTCCAACAAGCTCTCCCACAAGGATCTAGCTGGTATATTCAGGGAGTTACAGCCGTTCCAAGACCGGGGTCTCACGGATTAGCGATTTGCGGGGGGGGGGGGGGGGGGGGGGGGGGGTGCTCCCGAGCCCCGCGACGATAGATTTAGATAAAGATCTTACCAAGGACCTTACCATCAAAATTTGAGCGCGCAGCGACTTTCCGTTCTCGAGTTATGAATGAATTTGTACTGAGGGGGCGTGGCTTAAATGGCGGACAAACGTTACTTTCACTTTAGGATTCTCATTTTTAATTGTGACACAATATTCATTAGTGTGTAATAGTCAATAGTCTCACAAAATGTGAGTGTAAATGTTCAAATAGTTATATTATAAAGTCTAAATAAGAATCATAGAATAATATTAGTTATATTGCATGACAAAATGACTATTTTAAACAGCAGGGGGCAGTAGAATACCACTTATTGGCTTAATATTTAATTCTGTTCTTAGAATTTTCACCTGTTTAACTGTTATAGAGGCATTAATTATTATTATCTCATTTAAGCACCTATTGCCTAATGGCCATGAAATTTTGCATGCTTGTTTAGAGTCATGTCATTTGTTTATTTTTAAGAAAATCTGATCTTTCCTTGAGGACTGTAAAACACCATTATGCCATTTCTGAAATATTCTGTTGAAATGTGCCTGGAAAAGAATACGCTAAAGCACAGAGAAAGAAGAAGCTTAAACAATAATACTTGATACACACAATTGTGTGCATGCTTACACACACACACACACACACACACACACACACACACACACACACACACACACACACACACACACACACACACACACACACAGACACACACACACACACACACACACACACACACACGGAATGTTAGTGTCAAAATACCTTTTAATGCATATAAGCATTTCACATATTTTTTTGTGATGTAATTATTATACATCCATTATAATAATAAAAAATAGCTTTAAGCATTTGTTTGTTAGCCAATACTGAAAGCTGACAAAAATGATTAAAAATGACTAATGCTGTTGCTCCATCTATTGGACAACATTGGTATTACATCATATTCAGTTGAAATGAATTAATAGAATGAATTGTTTTTTCACTTATCTCGGGAATGAGAAAATGAAAAAATGTGAAACTCAGAACTTAGATAGTGTTTGAGGAGTCCTGTTGAACAAGACCATTTCTGTGTTGCTGGGTGATTGAGTTTTTACTCTTATTTACCGGGAGTAATGTCTGTTGAAATGCATATCTTTGTGGGCTTATATCTCGGGAATGCCCGGCCCAAATCGCACCATACTTGAATCGAAGCTAGATGAGGACGGGCTCTTTCCAACAAGCTCTCCCACAAGGATCTAGCTGGTCTATTCAGGGAGATACAGCTGTTCCAAGACCGGGGTCTCACGGAATAGCGATCCGCGGGGGGGTAGATTTAGCGACGATAGATTTAGATAAAGATCTTACCAAGGACCTTACCATCAAAATTTGAGCGTGCAGCGACTTTCCGTTCTCGAGTTATGAATGAATTTGTACTGAGGGGGCGTGGCCTAAATGGCGGACAAACGTTACTTTCACTTTAGGATTCTCATTTTTAAAATGTGACACAATATTCATTAGTGCAATAGTCAATAGTCTTACAAAATGTGAGTGTAAATGTTAAAATAGTTATATTATAAAGTCTAAATAAGAATCATAGAATAATATTAGTTATATTGCATGAAAAAATTACTATTTTAAACAGCAGGGGGCAGTAGAATACCACTTATTGACTTAATATTCAATTATGTTTTTAGAATTTTCACCTGTTTAACTGTTATAGAGGCATTAATTATTATTATCTCATTTAGAGTCACATGTTCTGACATGTTTTTAAGAAGATCTGAGCATTCATTGAAGAGATATAGGCTTTCGGGGACACATAAGGCTATATATTGAAGTGACCCTATTATAGCCATCCAAATGAATAAGTTATAGCCTCAGTTTCTGATAATCATTGATCTAGAGAGTCCAGAGAATTGTACTGCAATGATTTTGAGCATTGTGATATGAAAAATTATACGATCATACATGGAAAAGACCATTTACAGCCAATACAGGCAATTTACCATAGGAAATACATGGTTTTTTAAGCTTTTTAACAGTTACAGCGCCATCTATGGTCCGATCTCCATGAAACTTTGCATGCTTCTTCACCATGTTATAACACATATGCTCATCAATTATTGTGAAGTTCTGAGTTTTTATTTATGATTTATAGGCTTTTGAGTGTATTTTGACAGGCCCATTTTCTAAACGACCCTGTTATAGTAAACCAAAGGGCAAATTTCAACTTTTTTTCGATAATTATTGATCTAGAGAGTCTAGAGAATTGTCCTAGACTGGTTTGGTTCCGATCGGGCAAAAAACCAGGGACTAGTTTGCAAAAGTAGGTTTTTAACATATTTGTGAATATTTAATGAACAATTTGATTGACAGCAATGGTTCTAGAGGCAAAGTTGTTCAGCCTGAGGAGATCTATCGACTGATATGCATTTTATGGGGATTTGTGCAACACCACGTGATTACAGAGCCGTAAAACGACCAACTGCAGCAAGAAGCAATTAAAGACATTTTAAGAGAACTTTGGATAAATGGCTAAAAAAATCATACAGTAACTTTTAAGATAATTTAATGGTTTATAACTTTCGACAAATAGGTAGCGCAGTTACCAAATTGATGTGATGTGGTCAGAGTGAGGTGACAATGACACATACAAAGTTTGGTGTCAAAATGTCAAGGCATTGCATTGTTAAAGACTTAATAGTCATTTTGGCAGCATGCCTCAACTTTGCTGCTGCGCTATACAAAAACGGTTTCGTCAATCGACACGAAATCCATAACTTTTAGTCGGCACGGTCTGGAGATGATACGATTCGATTTTGGTGAAAATCGGACAAACGGTCTAGGAGGAGTTCGAAAAAGTAGGTTTTGACTGAAAATCAAGATGGCGGACAGGAAGTTCGGTCAAATAAGGAAAACCTGGTATCTATGTTCTCAGCTTGACCCAAGGAATATATTAAGACCAGTGGCATTTCAACAGGCAGATTTATTCAAAAGTTATTAGCCTTTTTGGAAATTTCTTTATAACTTTTGACCACTAGGTGGTGCTGTTTCGAAACTTCTCAAGCTCCTTCAGGGCATCGTACTGATGACCCATACCGAGTTTCGTAACAATCCGTTCATGCGTTCAGAAAATACAGCATTTTAGCACATAATTCAAAATGGCCGAAGACAAAATGGCCGATCTGGGAAAATTGGATATCAGTCGACTCGGTATGACGCCCTGAATCTAACGAGGCCACTTTTATGATTTTTGGACAAACCGTTCAGGAGTTATGAGCAAAAATAACCATTTTTCATATCTCCGGACCAGTAGGTGGCGCTGCGCCGAAACGCTGCATGTTGCCTCAGGTCATGCTTGTGATGACTTGTACCAAGTTTGGTCTGAATACGATAAAGCGTTGCGGAGATACAGCCTTAAGTTTGTTTTCGCAAGCTCTACGTAAAATTTTTTTGCACGTCATTCAAAAACTTTTAAGCGAATCAACTTGAATTCCATAACTTTTTGTCCCCACTGTCTGAAGATGATCTGGTGCAATTTTGGTGAAAATCGGAGCATCGCCCTAGGAGGAGTTCGAAAAAGTAGGTTTTTCTGATAATTCAAAATGGCGGAAAAATTTGCATGACGGAAAATGACGTCATAGGGTGCAATCGAATCGTCATGAGCTCAGGAATCAGAGGAAAAAAGAATTTTGTTGATAGGCCTTGCGGATCAAAAGTTATTAGCATAAATGTGAGTGAAACTTTGGACAGTTGGTGGCGCTAGAGGGAATGAGTTAGAGACACCAAAATTGGTGTACTTAATGTTGGGACTGTCCTCTATCAGAATGTCAAACCAAAACAACTTTCCCGGACACGGTTCTATGGGCTGCCATAGACCCCCAGTCGGAAGAAGAATAATAATAATAATAATAATAATAATAAATATAGCTGCAAGCAGCAATAACCGGGGCCAAGCGCAAAGAAGACGACAAGACATGCCAACATGTGTCAGACCAACTGCAGCAAGGAGCAATTTAAGACATTTAAAGATTAATTTAGGCAAAATGGCTTAAAAATCACACTAATTAACTAAAAATGTGATTTAATGGATTATCACTTTTGACCAATAGGTGGCGTAGTTACAAAAACGATGTGATGTGGTCAGAGTCTGGTGACAATGACAAACCTTAAGACCAGTGGCATTAAAATACGCAGATTTCTTCAAAAGTTTTTTAGAAATTATGTTATAACTTTTGACCAAAAGGTGGCGCTGTCTCGAAATGTGTTGAGTACCTTCAGGGCATGGTGCTGATGGCACATGCTGAGTTTTGTAATGTTGCACCAATGCATTCGTTAAGAATAGCATGTTACGTTCTATTATAGCGCCACCAATAGGCTCAATCCCACCATTTTTTTTATGTGACCTCATAGTGAGCCCATACAAGTGTGTGTAAAATTTGGTGAAAATATCTCATTTAGTTTTGGAGTTATATACATTTATGTGTATAAACACATAAAAAATGACTGACACGTGACTTTGATTGGATTTTACTACCCCTTACTATCAATATTTTCGCATTTGGGCATTAGCGTTTAGCCTATCGACCTATGTTTCCAAACTTCTGACGGTGGTTTCGTCTCGATCGGACAAGCGGTTTCGAAGATATAGCCAAATGTTTTTTTCGCGCTAAATCGCAACGCTACACAAACCGTAAGACGAAACCCAGCATGTTTGGCATCGTTGGACTCGGCAACGATTCAGGAACTCAAAAAGATGACTCTCGTGAAAATAAGTCAACCACACCCAAAGTTATAAGCATTTGAAAAAAAAAATTCACCACTAGGTGGCGCTGTTTCGAAAATTCTCAGGCTCTTTCAGGGCATCGTACTGATGACCCATACCGAGTTTCGTAACAATTCGTTCATGCGTTCAGAAAATACAGCATTTTAGCACATAATTCAAAATGGCCGACAGACAAAATGGCCGATATGGAAAAATTGGATATCAGTCGACTCGGCATGACGCCCTGAATCTAACGAGACCAATTTTATTATTTTTGGACAAACTGTTCAGTAGTTATGAGCAAAAATAGCAATTTTTCGTATCTCTGGACCAGTAGGTGGCGCTGCGCCAAAACGCAGCATGTAGCTTCAGGTCATGCTTGTAATGACATGTACCAAGTTTGGTTTGAATACGATAAAGCGTTGCGGAGATACAGCCTTGTGTCTGTTTTCGCAAGCGCTACTTAAAATTAATTTGCGTGGTATTCGAGAACAACTTGCAGCGTTTTTATGAATTCCATAACTTTTTGTCAGCACGGTCTGGAGATGATCTGGTTCAATTTTGGTGAGAATCAGAACAACGGCCTAGGAGGAGTTCGAAAAAGTAGCTTTTTCGGATAATTACAAATGGCGGACAAATTGTCGTGACGGAAAATGACGTCATAGGGTGCAATCGAATCGGCATGAGCCAAGGAATAAGAGGACAAAGGATTTGTGATTCTAGCCATTATGGTTCAAAAGTTATAAGCATAAACATGAGTAAATCTTTGGACAGTTGGTGGCGCTAGAGGGATTGAGTTGGAGACTCCAAATTTGCTCTGGTGACTTTTCAGACTGTCCTCTATCAGTGTACCAAATTTCATAACTTTCCCGCAAACGGTTCTATGGGCTGCCATAGACGCCCAGTCGGAAGAAGAAGCAGAATAATAATAATAATAAATATAGCTGCAAGCAGCAATAACCGGGGCCAAGCGCAAAGAAGACGACAAGACATGCCAACATGTCTCAGACCAACTGCAGTAAGGAGCAATTTAAGACATTGTCAGATGAATTTAGGCAAAATGGCTTTAAAAATCACACTAATTAACTAAAAATATGATTTAATGAATTATCACTTTCGACCAATAGGTGGCGTAGTTACTAAATCGAATGACAATGACAAACCTTAAGACCAGTGGCATTAAAATATGCAGATTTATTCAAAAGTTTTTAGAAATTATGTTATAACTTTTGACCAAAAGGTGGCGCTGTCTCGAAATGTGTTGAGTACCTTCAGGGCATGGTGCTGATGGCACATGCTGAGTTTTGTAATGTTGCACCAATGCATTCGTTAAGAATAGCATGTTACGTTCTATTATAGCGCCACCAATAGGCTCAATCCCACCATTTTTTTTATGTGACCTCATAGAGAGCCCATACAAGTGTGTGTAAAATTTGGTGAAAATATCTCATTTAGTTTTGGAGTTATATACATTTATGTGAATAAACACATAAAAAATGACTGACACGTGACTTTGATTGGATTTTACTACCCCTTACTATCAATATTTTGACATTTGGGCATTGGCGTATAGCTATCGACCTATGTTTCCAAACTTCTGACGGTGGTTTCGTCTCGATCGGACAAGCGGTTTCGAAGATATAGCCAAATGTTTTTTTCGCGCTAAATCGCAACGCTACACAAACCGTAAGACGAAACCCAGCATGTTTGGCATCGTTGGACTCGGCAACGATTCAGGAACTCAAAAAGATTACTCCCGTGAAAATAAGTCAACCACAGCCAGAGTTATAAGCATTTGAATAAAAAAATTCACCACTAGGTGGCGCTGTTTCGAAACTTCTCAGGCTCCTTCAGGGCATTGTACTGATGACCCATACCGAGTTTCGTAACAATTCGTTCATGCGTTCAGAAAATACAGCATTTTAGCACATAATTCAAAATGGCCGACAGACAAAATGGCCGATCTGGGAAAATTGGATATCAGTCGACTCGGCATGACGCCCTGAATCTAACGAGACCAGTTTTATGATTTTTGGACAAAGAGTTCCGTAGTTATGAGCAAAAATAGCACTTTTTCGTATCTCTGGACCAGTAGGTGGCGCTGCTCCGAAACGCAGCATGTAGCCTCAGGTCATGCTTGTGATGACATGGACCAAGTTTGGTCTGAATCTGATAAAGCGTCGCGGAGATACAGCCTTATGTCTGTTTTCACAAGCTCTACGTAAAATGTATTTGCGTGGCATTCGAGAACGACTTGCAGCGTTTTTATGAATTCCATAACTTTTTGTCAGCACGGTCTGGAGATGATCTGGTTCAATTTTGGTGAGAATCGGAACAACGGCCTAGGAGGAGTTCGAAAAAGTAGCTTTTTTGGATAATTACAAATGGCGGACAAATTGTCGTGACGGAAAATGACGTCATAGGGTGCAATCGAATCGGCATGAGCCAAGGAATAAGAGGACAAAGGATTTGTGATTCTAGCCATTATGGTTCAAAAGTTATAAGCATAAACATGAGTAAATCTTTGGACAGTTGGTGGCGCTAGAGGGATTGAGTTGGAGACTCCAAATTTGCTCTGGTGACTTTTCAGACTGTCCTCTATCAGTGTACCAAATTTCATAACTTTCCCGCAAACGGTTCTATGGGCTGCCATAGACGCCCAGTCGGAAGAAGAAGCAGAATAATAATAAATATAGCTGCAAGCAGCCATTACCGGGGCCAAGCGCAAGAAGCGGCAACAGATGCGGGAGTGGCAGACCAACTGCAGCAAGGAGCAATTAAAGACATTTTAAGAGAACTTGGATAAATGGCTAAAAAAATCACATATACAGTAACTTTTAAGATGATTTAATGGTTTATCACTTTTGACAAATAGGTGGCGCAGTTACCAAATTGATGTGATGTGGTCAGAGTGAGGTGACAATGACACATACAAAGTTTGGTGTCAAAATGTCAAGGCATTGCAGAGATAAAGACTTAATAGTCATTTTGGCAGCATGCCTCAACTTTGCTGCTGCGCTATACGAAAACGGTTTCGTCAATCGACACGAAATCCATAACTTTTAGTCGGCACGGTCTGGAGATGATACGATTCGATTTTGGTGAAAATCGGACAAACGGTCTAGGAGGAGTTCGAAAAAGTAGGTTTTGACTGAAAATCAAGATGGCGGACAGGAAGTTTGGCCAAATAAGGAAAACCTGGTATCTATGTTCTCAGCTTGACCCAAGGAATCTATTAAGACCAGTGGCATTTCAACAGGCAGATTTATTCAAAAGTTATTAGCCTTTTTGTAAATTTCTTTATAACTTTTGACCACTAGGTGGTGCTGTTTCGAAACTTCTCAAGCTCCTTCAGGGCATCGTACTGATGACCCATACCGAGTTTCGTAACAATTCGTTCATGCGTTCAGAAAATACAGCATTTTAGCACATAATTCAAAATGGCCGACAGACAAAATGGCCGATCTGGGAAAATTGGATATCAGTCGACTCGGTATGACGCCCTGAATCTAACGAGGCCACTTTTATGATTTTTGGACAAACCGTTCAGGAGTTATGAGCAAAAATAACCATTTTTCATATCTCCGGACCAGTAGGTGGCGCTGCGCCGAAACGCTGCATGTTGCCTCAGGTCATGCTTGTGATGACATGTACCAAGTTTGGTCTGAATACGATAAAGCGTTGCGGAGATACAGCCTTAAGTTTGTTTTCGCAAGCGCTACGTAAAATTAGTTTGCACGTTTATCAAAAACGATTTGACGAATCAACTTGAATTCCATAACTTTTTGTCCCCACTGCATGAAGATGATTTGGTGCAATTTTGGTGAAAATCGGAGTATCGGCCTAGGAGGAGTTCGAAAAAGTAGGTTTTTCGGAAAATTCAAAATGGCGGAAAAATTTGCATGACGGAAAATGACGTCATAGGGTGCAATCGAATCGTCATGAGCTCAGGAATCAGAGGAAAAAAGAATTTTGTTGATAGGCCTTACGGTTCAAAAGTTATTAGCATAAATGTGAGTGATACTTTGGACAGGTGGTGGCGCTAGAGGGAATGAGTTAGAGACACCAAAATTGGTGTACTTAATGTTGGGACTGTCCTCTATCAGAATGTCAAACCAAAACAACTTTCCCGGACACGGTTCTATGGGCTGCCATAGACCCCCAGTCGGAAGAAGAAGAATAATAATAATAATAATAATAAATATAGCTGCAAGCAGCAATAACCGGGGCCAAGCGCAAAGAAGACGACAAGACATGCCAACATGTGTCAGACCAACTGCAGCAAGGAGCAATTTAAGACATTTAAAGATTAATTTAGGCAAAATGGCTTAAAAATCACACTAATTAACTAAAAATGTGATTTAATGGATTATCACTTTTGACCAATAGGTGGCGTAGTTACAAAAACGATGTGATGTGGTCAGAGTCTGGTGACAATGACAAACCTTAAGACCAGTGGCATTAAAATACGCAGATTTCTTCAAAAGTTTTTTAGAAATTATGTTATAACTTTTGACCAAAAGGTGGCGCTGTCTCGAAATGTGTTGAGTACCTTCAGGGCATGGTGCTGATGGCACATGCTGAGTTTTGTAATGTTGCACCAATGCATTCGTTAAGAATAGCATGTTACGTTCTATTATAGCGCCACCAATAGGCTCAATCCCACCATTTTTTTTATGTGACCTCATAGTGAGCCCATACAAGTGTGTGTAAAATTTGGTGAAAATATCTCATTTAGTTTTGGAGTTATATACATTTATGTGTATAAACACATAAAAAATGACTGACACGTGACTTTGATTGGATTTTACTACCCCTTACTATCAATATTTTCGCATTTGGGCATTAGCGTTTAGCCTATCGACCTATGTTTCCAAACTTCTGACGGTGGTTTCGTCTCGATCGGACAAGCGGTTTCGAAGATATAGCCAAATGTTTTTTTCGCGCTAAATCGCAACGCTACACAAACCGTAAGACGAAACCCAGCATGTTTGGCATCGTTGGACTCGGCAACGATTCAGGAACTCAAAAAGATGACTCTCGTGAAAATAAGTCAACCACACCCAAAGTTATAAGCATTTGAAAAAAAAAATTCACCACTAGGTGGCGCTGTTTCGAAAATTCTCAGGCTCTTTCAGGGCATCGTACTGATGACCCATACCGAGTTTCGTAACAATTCGTTCATGCGTTCAGAAAATACAGCATTTTAGCACATAATTCAAAATGGCCGACAGACAAAATGGCCGATATGGAAAAATTGGATATCAGTCGACTCGGCATGACGCCCTGAATCTAACGAGACCAATTTTATTATTTTTGGACAAACTGTTCAGTAGTTATGAGCAAAAATAGCAATTTTTCGTATCTCTGGACCAGTAGGTGGCGCTGCGCCAAAACGCAGCATGTAGCTTCAGGTCATGCTTGTAATGACATGTACAAAGTTTGGTTTGAATACGATAAAGCGTTGCGGAGATACAGCCTAGTGTCTGTTTTCGCAAGCGCTACTTAAAATTAATTTGCGTGGTATTCGAGAACAACTTGCAGCGTTTTTATGAATTCCATAACTTTTTGTCAGCACGGTCTGGAGATGATCTGGTTCAATTTTGGTGAGAATCAGAACAACGGCCTAGGAGGAGTTCGAAAAAGTAGCTTTTTCGGATAATTACAAATGGCGGACAAATTGTCGTGACGGAAAATGACGTCATAGGGTGCAATCGAATCGGCATGAGCCAAGGAATAAGAGGACAAAGGATTTGTGATTCTAGCCATTATGGTTCAAAAGTTATAAGCATAAACATGAGTAAATCTTTGGACAGTTGGTGGCGCTAGAGGGATTGAGTTGGAGACTCCAAATTTGCTCTGGTGACTTTTCAGACTGTCCTCTATCAGTGTACCAAATTTCATAACTTTCCCGCAAACGGTTCTATGGGCTGCCATAGACGCCCAGTCGGAAGAAGAAGCAGAATAATAATAATAAATATAGCTGCAAGCAGCAATAACCGGGGCCAAGCGCAAAGAAGACGACAAGACATGCCAACATGTGTCAGACCAACTGCAGCAAGGAGCAATTTAAGACATTTAAAGATTAATTTAGGCAAAATGGCTTAAAAATCACACTAATTAACTAAAAATGTGATTTAATGGATTATCACTTTTGACCAATAGGTGGCGTAGTTACAAAAACGATGTGATGTGGTCAGAGTCTGGTGACAATGACAAACCTTAAGACCAGTGGCATTAAAATACGCAGATTTATTCAAACGTTTTTTAGAAATTATGTTATAACTTTTGACCAAAAGGTGGCGCTGTCTCGAAATGTTTTGAGTACATTCAGGGCATGGTGCTGATGGCACATGCTGAGTTTTGTAATGTTGCACCAATGCATTCGTTAAGAGTAGCATGTTACGTTCTATTATAGCGCCACCAAGAGGCTCAATCCCACCATTTTTTTTATGTGACCTCAAAGTGAGCCCATACATGTGTGTGTAAAATTTGGTGAAAATATCTCATTTAGTTTTGGAGTTATATACATTTATGTGAATAAACACATAAAAAATGACTGACACGTGACTTTGATTGGATTTTACTACCCCTTACTATCAATATTTTGACATTTGGGCATTGGCGTATAGCTATCGACCTATGTTTCCAAACTTCTGACGGTGGTTTCGTCTCGATTGGTCAAACGGTTTCGAAGATATCGGCAAATGTTTTTTAAGCGCTAAATCACAACGCTACACAAACCGTAAACAAAACCTAAGCATATTTGGTATCTGTGGACTCGGCAAGGATTCAGGATCCCAACGAGATGACTCACGTGAAAATACGTCAAACACAACCAGAGTTATCAGCATTTGAAAAATCAATTTTGCCACTAGGTGGTGCTGTTTCGAAACTTCTCAGGCTCCTTCAGGGTATCGTACTGATGACCCATACCGAGTTTCGTAACAATTCGTTCATGCGTTCATAAAATACAGCATTTTAGCACATAATTCAAAATGGCCGACAGCCAAAATGGCCGATCTGGGAAAATTGGATATCTGTCGACTCGGCATGACGCCCTGAATCTAACAAGACCAACTTTATTATTTTTGGACAAACTGTTCAGTAGTTATGAGCAAAAATAGCAATTTTTCGTATCTCTGGACCAGTAGGTGGCGCTGCGCCGAAACGCAGCATGTAGCCTCAGGTCATGCTTGTAATGACATGTACCAAGTTTGGTTTGAATACGATAAAGCATTGCGGAGATACAGCCTTATGTCTGTTTTCGCAAGCGCTACTTAAAATTAATTTGCGTGGTATTCGAGAACAACTTGCAGCGTTTTTATGAATTCCATAACTTTTTGTCAGCACGGTCTGGAGATGATCTGGTTCAATTTTGGTGAGAATCGGAACAACGGCCTAGGAGGAGTTCGAAAAAGTAGCTTTTTCGGATAATTACAAATGGCGGACAAATTGTCGTGACGGAAAATGACGTCATAGGGTGCAATCGAATCGGCATGAGCCAAGGAATAAGAGGACAAAGGATTTGTGATTCTAGCCATTATGGTTCAAAAGTTATAAGCATAAACATGAGTAAATCTTTGGACAGTTGGTGGCGCTAGAGGGATTGAGTTGGAGACTCCAAATTTGCTCTGGTGACTTTTCAGACTGTCCTCTATCAGTGTACCAAATTTCATAACTTTCCCGCAAACGGTTCTATGGGCTGCCATAGACGCCCAGTCGGAAGAAACGGAAGAATAATAAGAACCGGAACAGATACAATAGGTGCCACCGCACCTTCGGTGCTTGGCCCCTAATAATAATAAGAACCGGAACAGATACAATAGGTGCCACCGCACCTTCGGTGCTTGGCCCCTAATAATAATAATAAGAACCGGAACAGATACAATAGGTGCCACCGCACCTTCGGTGCTTGGCCCCTAATAATAAGAACCGGAACAGATACAATAGGTGCCACCGCACCTTCGGTGCTTGGCCCCTAATAAGAACCGGAACAGATACAATAGGTGCCTCCGCACCTTCGGTGCTTGGCCCCTAATAAACCATATGCTATTATCAATATTTTTATGATTGTATTATTGTATGATATTATATAATTATACACTATTCATTATTATTTTATTTGCTGTATACTATTTGTTTATTTTATTGACTAAACTATTTACTATTACTTCTCACAAATGTTATATTTACTGCATTGCACAGTAGTTGTACATAACATATGTATTAGCATAAAGGATCCATCAGATATCTTTGTTATTGCTCAAATCTGGTCAATCACAGAAAATGCTTTTTTTAAGAAAACTTAAATTATATCTCAGTATGGGGGTCTTCATCATTCTTATCCAAGAATAAAAACCCAGATACATGACAAGTCTGAGCTTTGACCATTCTTTATTAAAACAAATATTTTACAAGTGTAACTATTGAGATTTTAAATAACTAGAGATGGAACTTTTTGTACACCACATACAAACCACTGAAATCGGTTGATAAATATAAAAACAGTTTTTGTTTTTATCCAGAAAAAAACGCAGCTCACCCTTGATTACAGTGCAGTCTTGCCCTCCGCAAAATGGCGGACCCGTTGACGTATCACAGCAACGTTCCAAAGCGGCCAATAGGGCGTCTATGTATTATATTATGTCTATGGTTTTGAGACCATGGTGAACTTGAGACGGTTTTGCACAGCGCACTTGAGTTCCGACCCTGAGGTCTTAAAGTGACAGTAGCTGCTAATAAAGCTGCTGTCGCCATTTGTGTCCATAATGTTAATCAAACATCAGAAAGAAAGTAATTTACTGCCCTTGAATGAAGCACTTTTGTAAAAATTAATAAGAATAAATGTTGAATTTATAGTGAAAACTATGTATTGTATATTTGATTACTTCATACAATATAATATTATTCAGTCCTTAAAGTTTTTCAAGGTCGATTTCTTATGTGCCTTTGTTCTATTGTTATTTGTGACTCTTGTCATCGGTAAGCTTGAGATTCTTTTCTTAAGCTACTATTATTTTTTGTGATATTGAAATTGGTCACAAGAATTATGAAATTTTAGTGCCATTAAATTTTGATATGAAAAAAATCGTTTTAAAAGTAAAATAACTTAATTGTGAAGTACATCATAGATGGATAAAATGACTCGTATAATTATAGAACATTTAGCTCATGTAGTTGGTGACCTGAAGTGGTGGGGGGCCCTGCAGTAACTCATAGCCCCGGGGCCCAGTGAGCTCTTAATGCGGCCCTGATGGCAGATTGTTGAACAAAATGATGTACTACTAAATGCTCAGTTAAAAGCTGAAATAGTAATGTCGTCCTTAATTCAAAATGAAATTAGTAGAAAGGTTATAATGGGGACAGGGCAGTTTGGACATTCAGTAGCAGCTGATTAATGGAATAATAGAGAATTCAGAAGAGGAATCTGTAAAAAATAAACTTGTTAATGAATAATAGAAATAGAGAGGTGTTTAAACAAACGTATAATCAAATAAAAGAACAACAAAGAGTGCTGTGACAGCAGTCTCTAAGTTATAGGAAGACAGAGGAGTTCTGGAAATAGCTCAGACGGAGAGCAGGAAAATTATAACTTATATTCATCATCAAAAATATATACAGAAAGTGAAAATAGTGAAACAGAGATAGGGATACGAAAAGACTACAACGTAAAAAAGGAGAAATATTGCAGTTAAAAAGAATAACTAAACAAATTCAAAAGTAGATATTAAAGGAACTACATATAAGAATCCTAGCAGTGAAAATAGAGCTGATGAGAAACTGGGATAAGGAGATAGTTCCTGATAGAGACTTGACTTAAGTGCAAGTGAAAACAGCCAGCCGATCACCTCCTGCTTTAAAAACAGCTAAAGAAGAGGGATGGTTAAAGTCAGAAAACAGAATAATATGAAACAATAATATTAGATTATGAATTTAACAGGAGAATAGTGAGAGAAATGTAAAAAGTAATACAAACATTTAAACCTTGTGCATCAATTTAAAAAAGTTACACAGCTAAATAGAGGACAAAAATGTCCGTGTCCAAAAACTGTCATCAAAATATTATAGATTTATATTTTTTTCCACTTTCACTGACATTTTTTTAACCAGCATCAGCTCTAATCATAATGACCAAACATTCATTAATTTTCAGAATTTTAACCCTTAAAATGCTGGTTTGTTTACATAATGCCACTGTTGTTTTTTCATGAAAAAAATTAAAATATTAATTATTTTCAATTTACTAAATTCTAAGCAGATTTTTTTTCTTTGATTATTACAGCTTTGGATCTGTCAATGATTAACAACAATATTAATTTTGATGCATTAACATTTTTTATGCAGTCTCAGATTTAAAAAAAAAATACCACTCGGGTCAAAAAAGGACAAAAATGTCCATGTCAAAAAAGTGTCATAAAAATATTATAGATTAATATTTTTTTCCACTTTCACTAACTGAGATTTTTTACTAGCATCAGCTCTAATCATATTATCAAACATTCATTTATTTTCAGAATTTTAACCCTTTAAATGCTGGTTTCTTTACATAATGCCACTGTTGATGTTTATACAAATTATAATAATAATCATAATTTTCTACATACTGATGGGGGTGGATTGAAATCCACTGCTGCTTCAATGTATATGTAATGATGAGTAATTATAATCAAATTATTAATCAATATTTTTCTTTCTAAATATTAATTGAGTTGAATGATTTCTCTAGGCTTCTGAGATTTCACTTTTTTATAGAAGTTACCAGTATAATTACTGAAATATTCTTTTCATGTATTCTTTAATGTCTGTATTTGATATCTGAATGCAGTAAAAGTGCTTGCTTATTTATCCCGGCTTCCAGAAATGAAATAGGGACTTGTTTTGTGTTTGAGAAAGGTCTTCAAAGTGTTAAAACATATAGGGGTCATTGAAGCCAATATTTTAAGGGACCATTTCTTTGTTAAAACCTTACTTTCCAGTTAGACTAAAGTTGAGAGAAAGAACGCATTATCTTGTTGTTTTGAGAGGACTCTCATTGTTTATAGTTAGAGCCTGGCAAAATCCAACCTTGGAAAAGCTGTGTGTCGGTGTGTGTGTTAGTCTTCTTGGTTACAGGTTAAGGAACCACTGGCATTATTGGAGATTGAGTGAATTGTTGTTCAAGACATGCTGGCGCTCATCAAACCCAAATCTGCGACCTGGAAGGTCATGACGTGTGTCCGAATGTGTCATCTGCATAATCGATGGAGATATGCTTCCGTCTACCTGTATATGTGTGGAAAATTACTGTGTTTATCTATTTCTTAGCCAATAAGAACCATTCAACCTGTAAGCAATGACGTAGCTTAGACCTTGAAATGGTATAACTGCTGTGATCTTTGTAACAGTAAGCGGGGCGGCCTACGAACTCCTGTGTGAGTATTGAAGCTGACTTCTGCTGATGAAACTGCAAACTATCTTCAGTAAAACTTTTCTTTAATTTTTTATAATTCTGACTCCGGGTCTTCATTCTTCATATCTAGTTCTGGGTCTTTGACTGTATACCCCTTACAATACTAAATTCTAAGCTGAATTTTTTTTTCTTTAAATATTACAGCCTTGGATATGTCAATGATTGACAACAATATTAATTTTGATGCATTAACATTTTTTATGCAGTCTCAGATTTAAAAAAAAAAATTCCCACTCGGGTCCATAAAGGACAAAAATGTCCATGTCAAAAAAGTGTCATAAAAATATTATAGATTCATATTTTTTTCCACTTTCACTGACTTAGATTTTTTACTAGCATCAGTTCTAATAATAATTACCAAACAGTCATTAATTTTCAGATATATATTATCAAAAGTTGTGGAATTAATTCTCCTTGAGAGGATTAATGAATTAATTACCTCTGCAGATAATCAATTTGGTTTTAAACCGAAGCATGGTACGGATATGTGCATATATGTCCTGAAGGAACTACTAAGCAACTATAAGAGAAAAAACTCAACTGTTTTTAGGTTTTGTAGATGCATCTAAGTCATTCGACCGGGTGAATCATTTGAAATTATTAGAAAAATTGGATGCAGCAGGAGTCCATAAATACATTGTCAGAATCCTATCATATTGGTATGCCCAACAGACCATGCAAGTGAAATGGGACAGCTGTATGTTGGCTCCCTTGCATATCAGTAATGGAGTAAGACAAGGGAGCATCTTATCCCCCATTTTATTCAGTTTTTACATGAATGATTTATCATAAAAATTAAACCGAGGTAAAACTGGCTGTATGGTCGGTAGTACAGTGACTGCGTTTACATGCAGCCAATAACCCGTTCAAAACCGGGATATTAGCAATAACCCGGTCGCGAACGGCCATGTAAACACCGGCAAAACCCGGATATGCTCATAACCTGGATTTTAAAAACCGGGATATTATACCTGGGGTACCCCTTGTCTAACCCGAATTTTTGCTCATGTAAACGCGTATCGGGATATCCCCATAGTGATTTGTGTTCTGCGCATGTTCTATTCGCAAGGAATCTTGGTCTTTTGAGTAGAGAAACTTCTCGGCGCATACAAAAACCTGCGTGCAGTACACCGGAAGTAAACATGGCGAGACGCAGCACAGCAAACTTCTGGAGCGAGGTCAGTAACGTTACCAGCATCAGAGCGCAAACAAAGGCGATCGCTATCTGCCCCGAACTATTCATTATCCGCTTGCTGCTGTTGTTGTTGTCTTTGGATACAGGAAGAAGAATCGGAAATTACGCATATTGCGTCTTAAGGTTGTCCGTACGTCCAGACGCTAACCGTGCGTCACTGTTTACATCGGGATATTGCAATTCCATGTATACAGGAGAAACTCTCTCTGCTCACGCATGTAAACGGGTTATTCCTAATGTTTCAGAAACCCGAATAGTGCGCTTAACCCGACCATAACCCGGAAATTGGCTGCATGTAAACGTAGTCAGTAATGAACCATCTTATGTACACTGTTATCCCTGAAATTGTTTTAATTCAAACTACTTAGGTACAATAAACATAAATTCCAAAATGTTTGCACTATTACTCCATGTTTTTAGTTTGTTGTACGATTTGCATGATACTTTTCATTCTATTGAATTCTTTAGATTGAATGTACTTAACTTCGCTTATTTTAGTCTGTTGTCAATGCAACGCAATACAAGGAAGATGTTGATTGGCTCTTTGAACTGACGTCAGACATGGATGGAGCGCGCATTTTCATCTGTTCATGGACTTTCATCATGCACGTTTGCTGGTGAGTAGTAGTAGGCCTACATTTTGGTCTGAAACAGCGAATACGTTATAACACATAGATAAATGAGATGTTTAAGATTTAGCCAGTAAAACTATATGTAAGTTTAGGCTGTGTTTACATGTTAACGTTCGCCATCGTGTTGTATCAGTCGCAACCGACACCTTTTTAAGTTAGTTCTGATACAACATTGGGATCGTCACATTTAAAATCTAATGCTTAACCTTTTTTGATCAATAATTCTCATTAAACAAATGAACGAAAATGTCGTCTGTTGTGTAAAATTATATATTTTTTCGATGGTGTTTTTGCATCTTGGCGGTTTGCCATATTAGAAATGTTCAACATGGCTTAAATACAGCGCAACTTTATCATTAACCTTTTAGAATTTTTTACATTTCTTTGTGAGTTAAGTATTAAACAAATAGCAGCTAGCTTAAATTGAAATTCGACTGCCCGCAAGAAATACTAGCCCATGTAGTTATGTAGTCTAACGTTAGCCAAAGCAACCTCGTGCTCATCAGCGTGGTGTTAGCTAACGTTAGTACATTTCAGTTAATGCAAGTCTAGTGTATCATGACATGCTAAATAAATAAATGGATAGCTAGATAGTACTTTATTTTGGATATATTTTGTAGATAACAGATCAAAAAAGATATATATTTTTTTCTTGTTATGTGAAAAGCAATCTAATGTTTTTTGTTACTCTGCAGATTCAAGTTCAAGGCTAATCAAGATGATCTGGAAATGTAAGTATTGCATATTTGCTTGTGACAAAAGGGGATACTTGTTAAAACATTACAGACTTAAACATGGGAGCTATGCAAGAAGCCAGCCTTTTCCATGCCTATATCAAGAATGTTTATGTACTTTTAAGTCTTTCAATAGCCTTAAAATACACTTATCCCGTTTTCATACAGCAACTGAAAAACAACAATCGGAGGGAAAATTTGAAGCTAAGTTTCGCTGTCAACTTTGTGATTTTCTTGAACCCTGTCAGATTACTGATTATTTTGCAAAGACCACCAAAAAGTTCAATGTCCATTTCAAGGCTGTAGCTTTGAAAGCAGTGTATATTCCACGTTCAGTGCACACAAAAGTAAGCATCACCAAGATCAAAATGAGAGAATGTTTAAACCAGAGTTAATAGTAAGAATAGAGAGTAATGAGAATGAAACTGATGACAGTGTAACTGACACTCAGGAATGTGCTGTGGAGGAGATGCTTCCAGGTGAATTTGGCCAAGATGATTTCAATGCAGAAGCAAGCGAAACACAATCTCAAGATTTAGGAGAACAATTAGAACATAATTTAGCAGCTCTTTTTTTAAAAATGCAAACCATCCTTCACATGCCAGAGAACTCAGTTCAGGAAGTAATTCAACAGCTTTGCCAAATAGTTCAGTTGTCCCTGCCACTTTTGCACAAGAATGTGAAGGCTGTTCTCCAGAAACACTTTGGAGATGTAGATGAGTCAGTTTTGAAAGAGGTGGTTGAGACTGTGGCAGAGAGTGACATATTGTCCAAATCATGTGGAAAAAATGGATGTCTTGCTACTAGTAAAAGGAGAGCATCATATGTAATGCGTAACTTTCCTCTGGTAATGCCTATAGAGTTTGTTGTTGAGAAAGGAAGAAAAACAGTAGCATACTTTCCCCTCTTGCAGATGCTACAAAAACTGTTAAACAAGAAGGATATTTTGGATAAGGCTATGTCAAAACAAGAACATAAAACACATGAATATAGGACATGTAGTGATGGCTCAAACTTTAGAGAGAATGCACTTCTTAGTTGTGATGAATTCACAATCGCTCTGGGTCTGTACATTGATGATTTCGAAGTGGCTAACCCTTTAGGAACATCTAAAAAAAAACATAAGATGTATGCACTTTATTGGGTTATTGCAAACTTGCATGGAAAATACAGATCCACACTAAATACAGATCTCCACACTTTTGCAGATTTTGCATGGCATCCAGGATTAACACACAACGCCAAGAGGTAAGATCTGGTGCATTTCAACTCAGAGAGAGAGATAAACACAACAGGCATGTGCAAGAAACATTGCAGGATCCAAATTCAGCTCGAAACACAGGTGTGAGAAGACAGTGCCCACTCACAGCAAATTTGGAGCATTTTCATGTCATTGGTGGTTATCCCCCTGACATATTGCATGATGTCTTTGAGGGAATAGTCCCAATTGAGTTGTCTCTTTGCCTCAAAGACCTGATGGCAAAGAAATACATCACCTTAGATGTGTTGAATGAAGCTATCAGATCATTTCCTTATACATTTGCTGACAAAACTGATCAGCCTCAGCTGATTTCAAAGACCTTCTCAACCAAGGGCACAATTGGGGGAAATGGCCATGAGAATTGGTGTCTAATTAGGCTTCTTCCTCTGCTTATTGGCCATAACATTCCTGAGGGTGACAACACATGGGAAATACTCATGCTCCTCAAGGACATTGTTGCATTAGTTGTGGCACCTCAGTTTAATGAAGAGTCTTTATACATCCTTGACTACAAAGTAGCAGAGCATAGGGACCTTCTGCAGTCAACCTTCCCTGACTTTACACTGCGACCAAAACACCACTATATTGAACACTACGCTGAACAGATTAGGGTTCATGGTCCACTTACTGAAGTCTGGACAATGCGTTTTGAAGGAAAACATAAGTTTTTCAAAAAGGTTATACGTGATGCCCATAACTTCAAGAATGTTGCCATGACACTTGCATTGAAACACCAGAGGGCTCTTAGCCATCAGCTAGACTGCAGTTCTTTTTTCAAGCTGGATGTGGAAATGGCTAAGGTTACACCAGTGTTAGTTACCACCTTTCCAGAGAACATTCAAAGAGCACTTGGTCAAAAACTCCCTCAAGCTCACGCACTTCTTGTTGCATCATCTTTCTGTATTAATGGGACTGATTATAAGACAGACATGATACTTTCAGCTGGATCGTGTTCGGGGCTACCTGATTTTAAGCAAATTACTCACATTGTTGCAGTGAATACAGAGGTACTTTTTCTGTGGAAAGTGATGACATCATGGTATTTTGAGCACCTTCGTTCTTTTGAGCTTTGCTGCCCAGATATGCCATCTTTTTGCATACTTCAGCTTGAAGACCTGAATGATATTCTTCCACTTTCAGCCTATAGTGTACATGGTAAACTGATGGTGACATTGAAGCGTTTTATTCTTTGCTAAATGAACTCTCTTTTGTACTTTCCTTCCAGATGGCTTCTAAAGAAACCATGACTGCGAGTTATTCTTATGGAAGCTGATATCAGAAAAGTAAAGCTGACATCAAAGCCTGGCTCAGTTGAAGAATTAATTAGCTGTTTAAAAAACACTCTGAGACTGGACTACAATTTTACTTTACAGTTTCAAGATCCCGAGTTTGATAACGAACTTTGTAATCTGACCGTTTTGTCAGAGCTCCCTCAGAAGCCAACTGTGAAAATCATACCGGTGATTGAATTGGTGCCACTCTCTTCAGGTGAAATGGAGACATCAAGTGATGTGTTGAGTGATGCTCCAAGTACTGCAGAGACAGTATTGACCACTGAATTACCCCAGGAAAAGAGAATGCCATGGCCTGATATCTTTTTGACTCCAAAATTCTCTGTAGATGTTGAATTTAGGCTGCGTCAATCAAATTTAATCTACTTGAAAGATGGATCGCACCTAAAAGTGACAAAGGAATTAAAACATGACATTCTTCAGAAACTTGCAGAGACCATATATTCATTCAAAGCATACCCAACTACTGAGGATCTACGAGCTGTTGCAAAGGCACTGGTCAATACTCACCCCTGCCTTCAAGAACCAGGATCACCTTCTGGATTCTGTGGATGGACAAACAGTTTGAAAGACAAAATGGGAAATTACCGATCCAAAATGAGGAGCCTTGGACACACAGACGTCATGGTTAATGCTGGGAAAAGAGGAAGATACTCTACGAGCAGTGATCCACCTAACAAAAACATTAAGAAGCCAAGGAAAGGGGAGGTCAACTACTTACCTGACCTCCCAGATGGGCAGGATGCTTCCAGTGTTGAAATGCTCAGACAGCAATTGGTGGATGAAATGAAGAGAAAAAACCCCGAAGCTGTCTTTATTAATCAGAAGATGGACATGACTCTGTCCTTGAGGAGAAAGGATGTTGTGATCAGCAAGCCTCCTGTAAGCCAAATACTTCAACGTTGGCCAGCACTTTTTAGAGAAAGTCAGGTAAAGGGAAATGCCTATGTTTGCAACATTTGTACTGAAATGAGTATTGATAAATATGATGGTTAGATATTCATTTGAAATTTGTTAATTTTTGACAGTTCTCGTAACAAATGCTTTTTTCCTTTACTATTTCAGGTGTATCAAGAATTCAACCGGGTGGTTGGGAAGAACCTGAAGCAAGAATTTTATGGGTCTCTTGATCGTCACTGTCCTCAACTGATTCAGATCTTCAGGTCAAAGAGAGGTCTCGCCGGGCAGATTTTGAGCGATCTTCTGCAACAAGCCAAGGTTTGTACATTTAAGTTGATGGCATTGTTTGCTTAATTTTAAAATGCAGTTTTATATGATTATTTTAAAAGGGTTAGTTTACCCAAAAATGAAAATTCTGTCATTAATTGCTCACCCTCATGCCGTTCCTCACCTGTAAGACCTTCGTTCATCTTCAGATCACAAATTAAGATATTTTTAGATATCGTTCCATAGACCTCCACTTTCAAGGTCCAGAAAGATAGTAAAGAAATTGTTAAAATAGTCATATCAACTATAGTAGTTCAACCTTAAAGGATTAGTTCGCTTCTGAATGAAATTTTCCTGATAATTTACTTACCCCCATGTCATCCAAGATATTCACGTCTTTCTTTCTTCGGTTGAAAAGAAATTAAGGTTTTTGGTGAAAACATTCTAGGATTTTTCTCCTTATAGTGGATTTCAATTGGCCCCAAACGGCTGAAGGTCAAAATGACAGTTTCAGTGCAGCTTCAAAGGGCTTTAAACGACACCAGACGATGAATAAGGGTCTTATCTAGAGAAACGATTGGTCATTTTCTTAAAAAACAACTGTATACTTTATAAACACAAATGATCACCTTCCAAGTGCTTCCGTATTCTTCAAAAAGCTTTGCTGTATGTCCTACACAAAAAAAACGGAACTGGCGCCACGTTCGTTTCATAAGTTGAATAGGGAAGGCATAGGACATACAGCGTAAGCTTTTTGAAGTATACGGAAGACAGAAGCACTTGCACGGCGATCATTTGTGTTTATAAAGCATATACATTTGTATTTTTTAGAAAATCACCAATTGTTTCTCTATATAAGACCCTTATTCCTCGTCTGGTGTCGTTTAAAGCCCTTTGAAGCTGCACTGAAACTGTAATTCTGACCTTCAACCATTTGGAGGCCATTGAAGTCCACTATAAGGAGAAAAATCCTGGAATATTTTCATCAAAAAACATCATTTCTTTTCGACTGAAGAAAGAAAGACATGAACATCTTGGATTACATGGGGGTGAGTAAATTATCAGGACATTTTTATTTGAAAATGGATTAATCCTTTAATATTATGAAGCGACGAGAATACTTTTTGTGCACAAAATCCTCTCTTCTGTGTCATTCTCTTATGTTTACGTCCAGCGCTTCCAGGTTCTACATCAATGAGTCGACATTCTGATGTAGAACCTGGAAGCTCTAAATGTAAACAGTGTATGAGAATGACAGAGAAGAGAGGATTTTGTTGAATAGTCGTTATTTTAGTTTTTGTGCACAAAGTATTCTTGTCTCTTCATAACATTAAGGTTAAACCCCTGCAGGCACTTCAACTGTTCTACAATGTCTTTACCTTTCTGGACCTTGAAAGTGCCGGTTAAATTGCTGTTTATGGAAAAGTCAGATACCTCTCAGATTTCATCAAAAATATCTTAATTTGTGTTCTGAAGATGAACAAAGGTCTTACAGGTGTGGAACAAAATGAGGGTGAGTAATTAATGACAGAAATTTATTTTTGGGGTAAACTAACCCTTTAAGACTGTTAAGTAACAGTCAAAAGTATGCTTAATAGAAATTGCCTTCCTTTCATGTTGACAAATGATACAATGTTTTCTCTGCAACCACCACACCTCAGGCCTCTGATCTCGTTGACATGCGATGTGTTGCCATGAGAGGGCTTCCAGTACTTCTTGGTGATGACCCAACTGAGTTCTTCAAAGCATGCTTTGTAAGTATTATTTATGTATTTTTACTGTCATAGGTTTATTATAATATTTTCAGCTGGAAATATGTAAACCTTACTGTGCATTTACGTTAGTAAGAACAATAAAAAAATTAAAAAAAAAAATTAAATTGTTAACAGTTATATATGACATAAATGTTGAATGAAATGAGTGTCAGTTTAATGTTTTAAGTTTAATGTACCTAAAGTTTCAATTGCACTGCATTAAAAACTGTTAGTTCAATGAACTAAAAGTTTTCAATTAAATGCATTTGAAATCTCAAGTACATTAAACTTAAAATATGTTGTTTTTTCAACAATACAAAATTAACTTTTTTAGGGCAACGAGTTTCCATAAATTTTTTAAGTTCAATCAACCTGTAAGGGCTTACAGTGTATGCAGATGATTGTGTGATTTTTAGCCCGAGCTCAGCTGGACTGCAGCATCTTCTTAGTACATGTTCTGCGTTTGGGGAAGAACATGATGTAAAGTACAATGACTCCAAAAGTGTTATCATGATATGCAGAAACGCAGAAGACAGACATGTAACTTTTCCTGTTTTTAGGCTCGCAGGTAATGTTCTTAATACTGTTCGCCTTTGTACACTGCACATCTGTGGCTGAACTATAAAAAAGCTAGTCTTCAGAAATTGCAAGTAGCATTCATGACGCTCTGAGGATGTTACTAAAAAAGCCCAGATCAACTTGTGCGAGTGAGTTGTTTGTGAGCACCAGAGTGGACACACTGCAGTCTGTCCTGCGAGAAGCGATGTTCAGGTTCATTTGTGGACTGAATGATTCTGTAAATCAAGTTGTTGTGGTGCTGGTGAATGTTAGGTACAGTGCCACACGCTGCATGTCTCAGTTTTGGGAACACTGGTATAAGTGTCTTTTAAAAACGAGTCATTTGTAATTCTGTGTTGTGTATTTGTATTATTGTATTTATTTTATTTGTATGGATGGACTATGCGTCTGAATAAAAGGATACTACTACTACATTGGAATGTGTTGAAAGTTTTGTTAAATGTTACTCTACGCATTTGTTCGGTGCCTGGTGTAAGAGACTTGTTGCACTTTGCAGTAATCTAGATCGATAATAAAAACTGTATTGTGTTGCTAAATGACATGCAATTAATTCAATAATATACTGTATGATACGGTGGCCGAGAGAGCTCAACGCGCTGCAACTGAAGCAAACACATGCAAATAGAAAAAAACGCATGCAAATAGAAAAAAACGAGTGCAAATAGAAAAAAAACACATGCAAACAGAAAAAAAACGCGTGCAAATAGAAAAAAATTGAGTGCAAATAGAAAAATGAAATGTATGCTGGTGTTTCTTGGATTCGTTTGAACTGATCTGAACCATAAGAGATGAAAGATGAGTATAGCGGTTCATTTTGCTAATTTTAAAATGAGAAGTCCTTTTGCATTTAATTTAACCCTTTCCTCGCTGGTGTATTGATTGCAAAAACAAGTTTAGAACATGATTCTTGAGTGTTTTAGCTTTCAAATGATGCATAGTTTATGATAGTCAGTTGAATATTTGTTATAAAACAAAGCTTAAAAAAGGTAATAAAAGTATAGCCGCTACTCGACGGCCCGCCCGCGCGGCCTATGTTAAAATAATATTAAACACCAATACATTAATATCAATATATTAATATATTATCCTTCATTTAGTGCTATGCAGCAGAATCAGATTTAACCGATTAATTTTTTTACCTTTTATCAAAATATAGTCCTACAAACCTATGAGAGCATGTGAGCAGATATAGAGGGCCAGTGAACAAGAGGGAAGCGTCATTTTCCCAGCGTCGCCCAGTATGGCGAATGGATAGTGCCATTACTAAGACTACCCTGAAGAAGAAGAAGGAGCAGTCTACCTTCCGTCGCCGTAAGTCTGTGTCTATTTTTGAATGAGATTGAAAGAGACGACAGACCGGCGGCGACATCACAGTAGGAACATATACCTGACGGCGTATGTGAGAAATGCATTATAAAAATCATGTACGTCAATACACACGTCGTCCCCATGTAAGTCGCCTTTAAAACATTTCAAAGTTTGCATTAGTTGATGTACTTGTTATAGGCGATTGCTTTTACAGTAATTAGTTCACTTATTTCCCCAAAAAGGGCCACTGGTGCGTAATAACTATAAGTTTATTCAATGTTTGATATACACTACCAGTCAAAAGTTTTTGAATGGTAAGATATTTTAAACAGTAATATTGTGAAATATTTATACAATTTAAAATAGCTGTTCTCTTACGAGAGGTTCTCTCGTATTGCGTAAGCTAGCTTACGCTACGGGAAAGATTCCATCTTTCTGAGAAATTGAAGCCAAAAATTATCCTATAATTTTGTATCCATTGTCAACGCAGTTCAGCTGCAGCAGACCATGAGAGGGCTAGCTAGCCGCTCATTGGTTCGCTCACGGAGAACTGCTCAAGCCTATGAGGGAGCGCGGATGAACCCGCGACCAATGAGAGTCTGACTCGCTCTCATTACGTCACCGCCCCCGAAACGGGCGTGGACGAGGCTATAAATACCCCGAAATAGGCTGAATAATCTGATTTTTCATCCTTCAGCGACGCACCTGCATCTGCTGATCCTGAGAGA